>JABWPP010000049.1:9067965-9585465 GCA_016920855.1 Puya raimondii
TGAAGTTTTGCATTCAAATTCAATGCTTATTTTAATTTTTTGGATCTATTTGAAATAGTGGAAAATTACAACATTCTAATTGAAGCAAAACTTTGCGTGAGAGGTTAATTTAACATAGGGTGTAAAGTACTTGGGAATATTTTGTATTTTAGTTTATAATAAATTCCCTCATTCAATTTCCTATAATATATTGTAATTTAGCCTATGATAATTTTTTTCTTTATAAATCTACCTATGCTTATTATTTTGCATCTTTTTTTTAACACTTTTGTACATAGTATTTCTCCACAATTTTCATTTTTCTATGGTTTTGGTATGATTACATTTTTACAATATATAATTTAGAGTAAACTTCAAAAAGTCCTCGTGTAGTTTAGCTCATTGTCACTTTACCTCCCTATGGTTTAGCAAAATTTCTTTTTGCAACCCAGTGGATTTTTTTAAATTTTTTAGTTTTCCACCCTTATTTCATATAATTTTTTTTAATAAAATAAAAATTAAGTCATATGAGGGTAAAGTGAATTTTTTTTAATCATAAGATGGTAAAGTGAAAATAAGCTTAACCACAGGGGGGTATTTGAAGTTTACCTTATAATTTATTTCAAGAATTTGCGCTGTTGTAATGATATAAATTATATTGTTTAGTCATTCATTAACATAAGATTTATGCAATGATGTACGATTCGATTAGTTGTAAAAAACATTATTATTGTAACTAATAGTTATTAGTCACAACAATATTTTAATTTAATTTTGAATTTTAAATTAAAATATCAAAATTTAAATTCTAGTTCAGATTTTAAATTCAAAATTTTAAAATTTTAATGTCAAATTAAAATTTTTAAATAAAATTCAGCAAAAAAATTTGCCAGATAAATTTATAAAATTACTTCAAAAAAATTATTTTATACTAGACTCAGCTAAACGATCTACCGCTTTTATCCAAAATTAATTTTCAAAATCGAAATCATATTTCCAGAATCTAGACCGAACAGCCCCGAAATCTTGGTCACATCTATGGATGTCAACGGTCGAGTTCGGGGCGGATATTTAAAAACCCGAACCCGAACCCGACTCCAAATCCGAAACTCGAACCCGAACCCGAACCCGACGGATATTAAAAATCCATATCTAAACCCGAACCCGACAAAAAATCCGAAACCCGAACCCGAACCCGAACCCGAAAATCCGAACCCAAGTCAATTATTTCTCTTTTCAATATTTCAAAATATATTATTTAAATTTAATTTTTAAAATATAAATTCAAGTATAACATTAACTTTTTATATACATATTATATATAATGTAAAATAAAGTCGGGTTCGGATCGGGTTCGGGTCGGGTTCAGTTTCGGATCGGGTATAATAAAAAATTCATATTCATCGGGTTTTTATTTTTGATATTCATATCCGAATCCATATCCATTTAGCATCGGATATATCCGTTCCGTTCGGGTTCGGGTTCGAATTCGGATAAAATTTCAGGTATCCATGCCCATTGACATTCCTAGTCACATCAATGCCACATGCATTGACCAATTTATTAAGTTAATGTATTCTTATTGTGTCATGGTTTATGATACTACTCAATCCCATTAGATACATATTACAAGTTACTTTATATTCAATATGCAAGTGACATTTTTTTTAGGGATAACTTCAAATACCATCCCTGTGGTTTCGTGTTTTCTCACTTTAGTGCCCTGTGGTTTAAAACGTATCACTTTAGTACCCTGTGGTTTGGTTATTCTTTTTTTATTATCTTTTCGTTAATTTTTTCGTTAAATTAATAAGAAAGTTAAAACTACAGGATAGTAAAGTGAATATTCGATAAACCATATGTGAGATATTTAAAATTTTTTCTGTATAATTTAACGAAAAAATTAACGAAAAGATAACAAAAAAAGAGAATAACCAAACCACAGGATACTAAAGTGATACGTTTTAAACCATAGAACACTAAAGTGAGAAAGCACGAAACCACAGGAATTGTATTTGAAGTTATCCCTTTTTTTTATATATGGTGCATTAATTGTTGTTCATATTTGGAACATATGATTGGGTTAGACCACTATTAATGATGTTTATGTACTTATGTCAGCTACACAGGAAACGACTCTTATAAGTTAAAAGAAAAGAAAAAATAAATAATTAATTATATTTCAGTCCTTAAAATCTGAAAAAAAATCAATATAATTTGTGCATTCTTAAAATACTATGTTACTTCCACATCAGCGACATCTTATGGTCCGTTTGGTTCAATGTAATATCGTGAAAAATAATTTTCCGTGGAAAAAAAAATTTTGGTGAAAAAAAGGTTTTACGTTTTGTAGTGTTTAATTTGTAGAATTTTTTTTTTTATCAACATTTGTTTGGTTGAAAAGAAAAAAAAAATTCACATTTGTTTGGTTCGGTGAAAAAAAATGAATGAAAAAAGTTTTACGCAACTTAGAGTTTTCGTTTTCCACAAAAAAATAGCGGAAAACGAAAACTTCGATTTTTTTTTCCAAATCCATAAAAATATTTTTTCATAAAAAAATTTTTACGTCAAACTAAAAAAGCGGAAAAATATTTTTCATACCGAAAATAATTTCTTAGTTCGTTTTATGCTGAACCAAACGCCTCTTATTAATTATGACGCAGGTCTAAATCGCATTGAGAGGGAAGAAGAATAAGAATGGAAAGACACGTTACATGAAGAACTAATTCTTCCACAAAGACCAAAATATATTAATCAACTGTAAAACTCTGATTACATTAACCGAACGCCACGTCTATATATATAGAGGCGATACCTGAATCCTACTAGACGAAGATAATAAATTCTAATATATATCTTTAAATCTAATTATATTAGAAATAATCAAATAATCAGACTTAAAATAGGAAAAATACAAAACTCTTCGGAAATAACCTAAAAATATAAAAACAGAGGCTGAAATAATTGAATTTGAGTCCCAAACTCCGCCAGAATGGTTTGGACATTCGGCGCATAAATTTCAAAAGTATTTTCCGAGTTGGTGTTGCACGCTGAAATCGGATACTCGAACAAAAGTTATGACCGTTTAAAGATTACTCGCGCCGATCGGAAAAGTTACCGAACCCAACGGAATTTTCGGCTCATCTTGATTGAGTCGCGTTTTTTCAAAAACTCTATCGCTAAATTGGCCGCATTAAATTACAATATCAATTAACAAAATTTAAATCAGAAATTATAACAAATTAAAGTTTAAATATCAAAATCAAAGTGTCTCGTGCCTGAGATGCTTAATTACACAAATGATTACACAAATGATTAAGTTGAGTTATTACCTAAGCACATGTGTAATTAACAAACTTAGGTATCATTTGATTATGTTAAGCAATACGTGGATACGCACGTGCGTGACTCGTTCGTCCACGTGCGAGAGACCAAATCACAACCAATTCTTACCCAACCACTCCTACCAGAATTTGTATATCTTTGTTAGAGTGGAAAAGGAAATATAAAATTAATTAATTACTTAACTTTAGTTTTTTTACGCCAAATTAATTAACTGGTTTAATAAGTCAAAAGTTTGTAGCGTAAACACTTCAACAAGAGAATGAATTTTCTCCCTCCCTTGTGGGAAGAGTGAAGTAAGGAAACATGCATATATATTTTTCTAGTTGAAGATCCAAAATTATTTTTTATCATTTTCTCTAGATTCAAGATATGGATATGCGTCTGATGCTAAATTTTTATTGTCATATCCACTAAAAGCGGATTCAGATACGGCCGGATATTTTTTTCATATTCGAATATAGATCAGATATGTATTCCTTCCTATATTATTCGAATAATAATATATATAATATACAAATTATTCACATTCATGTTTAAATTTTTGTATACCTATTTTTGATTGAATAAATCTAAGATTTAACAAACACAAATACGATTTTTATATGAAACTCATAATAAAATAAACTAGGAATACGAAAATTCACCTTATTTTTCAACGACATATATTATTTTTACAAACAACAATTAAATTTCTCCTCATCTCCCCCACAAGTAACAATTAAGCAGCCTTTATCTCTAAAAAAATAGAAATAATTAAGTCAACCTTATCTCCCCACATATATTAGCAATCAAATGGTAAAAAACTTTTTTTTTTTTTTTTACATATCTAGAAATTTAAAAGCACAATATTAAAATAAGGAAATGAGATAATGAGATCAAGCACTACAAGAAAAATCTTAATATAAGGACGTTTTTTAGACGACGCTTGTACGACGTGTCCCCAAGTGTCCCTACAATATAGGGTCGTTATATGAACCCTCTTTTATATCAAACCAATTTATTAAATGATAAATTTTACTATTATTTTTAATTTTTCAACGTTTTAAAGCGTCAAAATATATTTTAGAGTTCTAGCTCTATTATATCTTATATATAGGACTATCTGGGGCCTCACACCGACGCTTTCAAATGTGATGTTAGACTATATTGGGATGCTTTAAACATCGTTAAGTATAAAAAAAGGTGTCCTTATAATTTTCTTGTAGTGAGGGGACTATGAAAACGGAATATTGTAATGTAATTTATTAACATAAAATATAAAATTAGGATATTCTTATCCATATCCATTTTTTCGGATATTCAAATAATTTTGACTCTCTAATACCATATTCGTATCCAAATATGTCCGGATCCGAATATTTTCTGTCCGGATGTGGATAATATCGAATATGAATGCAGAGATTTTCGGATAATATCCTATCCTTTTTCACCCGTAATAGTGTTCACCTTAAAAAATAGGGGCAATTACTTATATACCCCTGAAAGGTTTCCTACTTTTTTATTTACCTCTCTTAGAAGGCTAATATTAAAAATACCTTTTTAATGTTCCAAAGTCTTTCAAATGTATTTCTAGAGTTAAATTCTGTTAGTGAACTGTTAGGAACAACCGTTATCTCTGTAAAATTACTATTTTGCCCTTTCAAATATACCCTTCTACCGTCACCGACTTTTTTTATTTGCCCTTAAGTTAGGGGCAAAAAAAGTATCTTGTTGCCTTTTCAAATTAATATACCCTTCTACCGTCACCTACTTTTCTTATTTGCCCTTAAGTTAGGGGCAAAATAGGTATTTTACTATTTTTTAACTATGTAAAAATTTAACTCAGGTTTAATCCGAGACGAGATGACTTAACAGGCACTAACAACAAGGGTATTTTTGAATAACAGAGAAATATATAAGGGATATATTTGAAATAAAAAAAAAGTAGGGATAAATTAGATATTTCAGAGGTTTTGAGGGGTATATAAGCAATTATTCTTAAAAAATACTCTTAAAAGTAGTCTAGCCCAACTCTCTCAATGTGTGTGTGTGTGTGTGTGAGAGAGAGAGAGAGAGAGAGAGAGAGAGAGAGAGAGAGAGAGATGGTTTTGCTTTTGGTTTTGCTAACTAAACATTCTTTATGTATACATATATAGTTTGAAGATCTTCATGATCATCCAATGATCCTTACAATATCTTGATGAGAATGAGTGAACTAAGCATAAAGTATACGTAGCAAGTTGGATGACACTAGCAAATTAAAACAACTTAAGCAATCAATGTTAACTTGATCTAATCAATAGTAGTGGCTTCTTAATTAATTCATTCATTCATCATCACTAATGAATCATGCATCTCATTTTTAATGAATCACGCATGCTCACACCCAAGAAGGATTCAAGCTCTAAGTTCGCGCATGATCTAAGCTCCCACGAGAGGATAAACAATCGATTACAAATTCTTAAGATTCTCTTTACATGTTTTTTTTTTTAGTTATCATCCAAAAGATCAATCTAATAGAAAAAGGTCTAAAAAAAGGTCTTAAGTAAATGTTTCTCATAGGACGGAGGTCACGTGTACTGGCTCTGATATCACATTAATTATCTAAATATTTGTTTAATAAATTGAAAAGAATACAAAATAGCTAGTCTTAATGATTTTCAACGCTTTTTTCGAAATAATTTCACACTAAACTACGTTGATCTGATGACCTTTTAAGTGATCCAAGTGGCTAATTCCTATAGCCATTATTATTTAAAGTATATGTTAGTTAGGGAAGTATAACTAATCACCAAATATATAATTATTCTGAGGAATAGAAAGGTTGCTTCATTAAAAAGAAATAAAAAAAAAAATCAAATGCTTTCGAGATAGAGATAGTGATCGTTATGACGAGATGATGATGAACTGATGAGGCCGTATGTATGATATATAAATTGATTTTTTTTTTTTGTATAATTTTTAGGGAAAAAACTATTGCTATATATATATATATATATATATATATATATATATATATATATATATATATATATATATATATATATAAAGACGTTTTTTGGACGACGTTTAAGAAAAGCGTCTCCAAGCGTCCCTACAATTAATATAACAAATACCGATGATTCAAAAAACGTCGTCATATGAACTCTCTATTGTATCAAACCAATTTATTAAATGATAAATTTTATAATTATTTTTAATTTTTCGATGCTTTAAACCGTCAGGATTTTAAAAAATTCTGACACTTTAAAGCGTCAGAATATATTTTACCGACGCTTCGTATAAACGGGTTATAAACGTGGTGACTCTTCATTTGCCGACGCTTTCAAAAATGACGTTATATTATATTGGGACGCTTTTAAGCATCGTTAAATATTAAAAAAAGTCCTTAAATGTAACTTTTTTTGTAGTATCTCCGACTAAAAGCTTAAGCTTTTGGGAACTTTGTTAACACTTCCTAACTAGTTTCTAGTTGATCCAGTAATCACACGTTCTAGCTGCGTCTAGTACGTGAAGCTGTTTGTACCACAGGCTAGTCGCATCCAGTATGTGGATATATTGTGTTTGTGTCACATGTTAGTTGCCGACCAATACGTAGATTTTGTTTGGCTGTATTGGGTTCTTGCCGCATAATAGTAAAACCTACCATGTGTTGGGGAAAATGTTAAGAATAACAGTATGTGAATTGTGTCTAACATAGCTTAAGCTTTTGGGAAAAACTTGGTTATAGCACTCGTTAACTAATTTCTCCAATAATTGCGTTTTAATTGCGCCAAACACATGAAGTTGCTTGTGCCGCATGCTAGTCGCACCTAGTATATGAGTTGTTTTTGCACCACGTATTAGTTGCGGACTAAAACTTAGATTTCATATGTTGGGTCTTGTCAAATGACAATAAAGCCTAACACGTGTCAGGAAGAGTATTAAAAATAATAATCTTATATTGGATACAAAATGAAAACTTGACTTGTATATAATGTGGAAGATATCTCCACCTAACAGTTTAAGCTTTCGGGTTGGGCATGAGCCCTTTAGCAATGAATTTTGCATTTTAGTTTTTTTTTAAATTTTTGGGGCACATATTGATTGGTTGTCCTTGGTTGCTTCATTGAGATTATGATATGGTGTCAATCCACCAACCATAACTGCATTACTTGTAAGGTGATGGTGATGGTGATGGTGATGGTGTGAGCATGAAAACACACAACAAGATTACTTAGTTTAATTCATAGGGAATAATTACAATAACTAAACATTACTGATTATGGTTTGAAACATGTTAAATTAACTATCATATATAGTTTAATAACTAACTAGTACACGTTAATGACAATGGCTTGAACATGAATTTAAAAGTCAGCATAAGTAAAATCAATCATTTGTTAATTAGTCCACGTGACTTTGAATTCGTACTTGAAGAATTGTTTAATTAATGGTAATTATATGTTAATCACTAAAATTTTGATGCATATGATAGCCAAAGTGATCACAAAGTTTGATGCATTCTTTTTTAAGATAAAAAAGCACTTATCTCATTACTTATTCATTCTAAATGAAGCTTATTTTGTTCAATTAGTAGAGATCGATTCTCTCATTGCTACCAAAAAGATTATTTGATGATAAATTGGAAAAAATCATAAAGTTCGGCTTGTAGTTCGCTAAAAACTTCAATGTACGCTTAAGTTCTTGTTTGATAGTCATGTTTTGATGGTGTTGTTCGTCAATTTGAATGCCCTCTCATCAATAGTACCAGGCCTCCGTATGTTACTTGCGGTGTTCTAGCGCAATTCTTTACATGCAAACACATGAACCCATGCATGCGCGCATCAATCATCATGCATGGGCGCACACATATACGCACGCACGCGCGCGCACACACACACATATGCACAGAGAGAGAGAGAGAAAGAATTGAAGAGTTGAGCTGCAGCGCAGTTTCAAGTTAGGAAGGATTCATTTTGTGCTTCCGATTCAAATTTGATAATTAATACGACCTTCCAGTCACCGTTAAATTTGATTTAGAGTAGTTTTCATAAGCTAGCTTCTATAACCAAAATTTGTCATTTTTAAAAAAAACCTTTTTACCTTATGTGGAAGATTCTTTTGCATATATATATATATATATATATATATATATATATATATATATATATATATATATATATATATATAGAGAGAGAGAGAGAGAGAGAGAGAGAGAGAGAGAGTAGGGCTGCTGTGCTCTTAGGTGTACGTAGGCCTCCGTGCTCCTAAGCTGTTTTCGATGATGGAATTTTTGAATCAATGATCGGCTCCGTTGGACTTGATCTATCGTATTTGAAGTATCTAGAAAAATAAATTTTGCGATTTTCGATATTATTTCCCTAGTGATCGAAAGGATTCAAAATCAACGGCTGAAAATAAAAATCTCATAAAAAGATGTGATATAGCACTAAAATTTTTGATCGGGGATATTGATCTTACTGTAGATAGCATAAAAAAAAAGTTATCAAAATTTCATCTGATTTGGATACTTTTACAGTATTAAACTTAGAAATAACAGACATCAACCATTAAAAATTACTGATTTTGAACCCTTTCGATCGCTAGGTAAATGATATCCAAAATTCACAAAATTTATTTTGTAGATACTTCAAATACGGTAGATGAAGTCTAACAGAATCGATCGTCGATTCGAAAATTCTATCATCGAAAATGACTTAGAAGCACAGAGGCCTCCGTACTCCTAAGAGCACAGCAACCCTGCTATATATATATATAGAATCCAGCTACTATCCTTTTAGGAGGATGGGAGCCTTCGTCCTCCTAAATTTTATACCGTTCGGATGAAAAAATATGCGGCTAGGATGAGAGTGGTTACGGTTAGGTTGATAGTGGGCCCCTAGGGTTGAGTGGGTGGTTGGTTGAATAATATAATCTAACGGTTGAAAATGATTAAAAGTTAGATCTAACGGTCAAAAATTTGATAGGACAAAGGCTTCTATCCTCTTAAGAGGATAGTAGTCGGACTCTATATATATATATATATATATATTTCATTTCACCCTCTTGAATTTTTTTTTTCCATTTTGGAGTAATTATCATCTCGATTGGAGTAATTATCATCTCGAAGACAGAAGGTCTTTACCTATCTTTTTTAGGAAGAGAAATTAATGCACGCTAAGGCTTAGTTTGGTATTGAGGCCCATCTGACGCTATTAGGGGCCGTTTGGTTAGATGTAATTACAAATGCAGTACAGTTAGAAATGCATGCTGTTGAAAATGCAGCAGTTGCAACTATATGGATCCTGTTTGGTTGGATGTAGTAGAAAGCGCTGCAACTACAAATAATTTATTTGGTTGCATGTAGTTAAGAAATAATTTTTAATTTTTTATCATTTTATATATATGGTGGTGAGATTACCTCCAACGTAAAAAATAAAATATTTTTTGTTTAAAAAATAATATAAGAGGTAAGCTTGCCTTTTGTTTAAAATTACTCTCTCCAACTGCTGCAGTTGGAACTGCGGCCAATTTGGGCATAGTTCCAACTGCTGCAGTTGAGCCTCCTCCTGTAGTTGCTACTGCAGCAGTTGGAGTTAAATACATCAAACAAAACACGAAATTTGTATTTGCATACAGTTACAACTGCAGTGCAGTTGCAACTAAATGCAACCAAACGGTCCCTTAGATAAAATGGAGTTGGGGTAAAACATATAGGGATATGCTTTTGCTTTCTTAGGTGAGACCGCAGAAAATATATCGTAAGCGAATCATTGCGATATGCGGAACGCAATATTACGTACGAAAACAAACAGAATATTTTTCCATCGTACTTTCTCACCGCACGTAATACAATCTCCCCGCAATCCCAAACGAAGCCTAAGCCTACAACCAAAAGGAGTTATAATTACTAAAACTGCTTATCCAAGGGTGTTTAAAATTAATTAACTAATATATTTTTAGTCTTTAATAAAAAAATAAAAGGGAGTGACAAAGCTAATATATAAACATCGATCATTAGATAAGGTGTTATGGAATTACAATCAATCTTGGATTGTAGACCAAACATTATTTTATGTTCTTCAATGAATCGAACAAAAAATTAGCCTCTTTTTAAATTATCCAAAATAAAAAGAGAAAAAACTAGTGGGATCAAAAAGTCAACCCATGTTTACAAGCTAGAGTTCATGTGGTGTAAGCTAAGCTAGCTATTTGGGCCAATGGGAGGACGAGTAGGTACCCATGGGACCCACTAATGTACGGCCAATGTACGGTCGTTGAAATGCTACGTGGTGATTTGGCGCATCGTAAATATTGCATGAACCTGGTCTACCACATCGATCGCGGACCAGTGAATTAATTCTTTTTTGGCTAAATTACAGAAAATCCTCTGTCAATACCTGCTTTTTAACTTCCCCTCTGTCATTCAAAACCTACACTTTGCCCCCTTAAAAAATAAAAAATGTTCACTTCGCCCCCCGTCATCAGTGTTCCGTTAGGGTTCTATTTATATCTTATTTTTTATACCCAAAATACTTTTGAAACTCTCATCCATGCCCACACGTATGCCCTAGGCCGCCGCCTCGCCCTCGCACGAAGTCGGAGTTGGGGTCAAGAGAGGCGTGGGCGTGGACGAGGGTGCGGGATGCGAGATGAGCAAGATTAGGGAGAAGGAGATGAAGAAGATGAGGGTATTTTGGTTATTTTGTCACACCGTACCTCCCTGTAAATATTTTTTATTTTTAAGGGGACAAAATATAAGTTTTTGAATGACAGGGGAGAAAGTGAAAAAATGGGTGAAAGAGAGTTTTATGTAATTTAGCCTTTTTTATTTTTATTTTATCTCAATTTTCAATCTACATACATCACCAAAGAAGAGACAACGTGTCTTTTGTTGAATGAAAATTTGAATCGGATAGTTGATTGAAATAAACTGAAAATCTTAAATAATTTAACTTCTCGCCATTTTTTTCAAGTTAATTTTTAGTTATTAAAATTTGGATTATATTAAGTGCCCTTGGGGTTTGATCCTAGATGGATTGTGCTTGATTTGACTTGTTATTAACCTAAGAGAAAGTAGTTGTTATACCTCAGAATCTTTATATCATTTTAGAATGAAAAAAAATTTAAAATAATGTGTAATCTCGGGTGAAAATGGATCGGATATGATCGGATATTTGACAAAATCATATCCGCATCCATTTTTTTTTTCTGGATATGGATTCGGATACGGATATATGTCGGATGCTAAATTTTTATTACCATATTCGCTAAAAATGAATTCGGATATGGCCGGATATTTATTCGGATTCGAATATGGATCGGATATATATTCAAATAATAATATATATTAATATGTACATACACAAAAAATTACTTTATTTTTCTATCTTATTTTCTAACTATACTTCTTCGCATATAAAATATGTAATTTTAATATATAACTAATTATAAAATAATCGAATAATACAAAAAATCATCTCTTTTTTTTCACAATATGTAATCATCTCTCCGTACCTTGGTTGGCAATGAATTAGAGGAGTAGACAAGAAAGATCGACTCGGGAGGAAAGGGATTTGGGCGGGGCGGGCGGGCGAAATTGGGCAGGGCGGATCCAAAAATATAAAAAATATAAAAATAATATTACTAAGGTCCGGATATCCATATCCATGTCCGTTTTTTTTGAATATTCGGATAAATTTAACTCTCTAAAATCATATCCGTATCCGTATCCGACCGGATCCGGATATTGTCGAATACGGATACGGATATTTTCGGATAATATCCGATCCATTTTCACCCATATCTACAACCCCTTATATAAAAGTTCTAGAATAATTTTTTTTTTCTTGGTTTGAGATATGCTAAGTTTACGACCCAAAGAGAATTATAGGATTGTAACCATTAATCTTAGGATTGTAATTAAAGAAAGGGGAGTGATAAAACTAGTAATTAAAGAAAAAAAATGACTTTTGGATAAGAGTGTTGTAGGATAAAATGACCCTTTTAATTTTAGTAAAAAAAATAGAAAATAACAAGAGTAGTAGCAGTATTAATTATAAGAATCCTGCCTTGTGGCGGGAGGCCGGGTTGTGCCGAGTTACGTTCGAAATGGCGTGAGGCCGTTTTGGACCGAGTCATGTTCGAGTGGCGTGAGGCTGGTTGAGCCGAGTCACAATCGAAACTCATGAATGCTATGTCTGTACGTTTAAATGAATTTGTTAGCGCCAACGATCCGAGATAGGATCTTGATCGAGACCAGGTTGTAGACCCTGCAATGCTCTTTAAAAAAATAATTTATTTCACCGCCCATTATAGAGAGGCCTAAAGTTCCCTTAATTATAACCCTAGTTTTTTTTTTTTTTATTGCTAATATGAATCAAATACAAGCCTTAATAGATCTTTAATTAATTTGCATGAAGAATATATGGTACGTACGTGTCTTTTGTACATACGAAACCCTGCTTTAAATATTTGTAGCAACCCTTAACTTCTCTTCTTCAAAGCTTCTTCAAATATACTTAAAAAAACATGTACAGTGCAAACCCTTTACGCGAAGACGGGGTTAATTTAATCAATTTTTTTCTTTTTTAAAAAAAAATCTCAACATGTACAAAAGCTGTATAAAAACCCTAGCTAACACCACAAAGCCCACAACTAACCAAAATCCATCCTACAACATCCCCAAAGGTTGGTAACACAATGTTTGTTCACACCCGAACCCTAACCCTAACATTAATGCTATATATATATATTTATAACTTCTTATGTATAGATATTGTTGCATGCATGCAGAGAAAAGGAGAATATACAAATGGGGAGGGTCCCGTGCTGCGACGCCGAAGCGGATCTGAAGAAGGGGCCGTGGACGCCGGAGGAGGACAAGCTGCTCAAGGAGTACGTCGAGAAGCACGGGCACGGGAGCTGGAGGCGGGTGCCGAAGCTGGCTGGCCTCAATCGCTGCGGCAAGAGCTGCCGTCTCCGCTGGACCAACTACCTCCGGCCTGGTATCAAGAGAGGGAGGTTCTCCAAGGAGGAAGAGAAGCTCATCATCAACTTGCACTCTCTCCTTGGAAACAAGTATGTATATGTAATCTGTACCGTGACGAATTATACGAAACAATCATTTTCTACAAAAGCTTAAGCTACCAGAGAATAGTGTTTTTGATATGTATATTCAACAATATAAATATCAAAGCACCGTTCTTTGTTAGCTTAAGCTTTTGGAGAAAACAGTTGTTTCATATAATTCGTCATGGTATATCAGAGTAGGAAATGCTGAGTTCAAGTCCCGCAGGACCTTAGTCTCATTTAATTTTTTCCTATTTAATTAAAGTCTACGTGTTCAGCTTATCAAAAAGTCTCGAGCTCAAATGTGAGAGGAAGTGTTGAATATAAATATTAAAAATACTGTTCTCTGATAGCTTAAACTTTTATAGAAAACGATTCTTTCATATAATTCCTCATATATATACCCATTATCATCTTTCTTAGCTTTCCTTTCATTTCTTTTATATAGGGATGTTACACTAGTTGTAGCTGAATATATACCACAAAGTTTTTGTTTAGCTCATTGTACTTTAATTTGCTACAAAAAATCAAACTTTAATCTTAAGTTTTTGAACCAAATGTAGCCTAAGAGTACATGAGACTATCGTTTTAGCTGTCACATCATCTTCTGCAAAAGACATGGCAATAATATGATGACTAATTCAACCGACATGATCGTATTATCATGCGAGTCTATTATAACTTAGTTGCTATAATTTTTAGGAACTTAAACACGACTGTTAAACTAGTTGTTACATCGTCATTAATTACAACGAAATGAAGTTTAGCGACCTAAGTAAAACTCAGCAATAGATTCAATTATCACTAAATTAATTGAAGTTTTATTTTCAAAGGTGGTCATCGATCGCTGCTCGATTACCTGGAAGAACCGATAACGAGATCAAGAACTACTGGAACACGCATATGAGGAAGAAGCTCCTTAACATAGGAATCGACCCGGTGACGCACAAGCCGCGGACCGACCTGAATCTCTTTGCGAGCATTCCCAGCTTACTCCTCGCCGCCAACAATATCGGAAACCTACGTAGCCATTTCGACAACGCTCTTAAGCTTCAAGCTGATGCTGCAAACCTAGCCAAGCTCCAGCTGTTGCAGGGCCTTCTACATGTCTTAACTAATGGTGCAACTACTACTACACCTACTACTACAAACTTGGACTTGATAAGTACTCTCATGGGTTCACCACAAACCTCTTTGTGCAACAAACAATTGAGTGATCTCCTCCAATTTAGAACCCAATACGAGGCGATGCTCAACTCGAATTCGAACCTGTCGGGTTTAGCATTCATAAACCCTCTTAACAATTTTGGAGATGGCGCGGTCGCGACCGTGCCCGTCGAGGGTTCTAGCTCAAGTGATCAAGTAGGGTTAGGGAGTGACAATGGTGCAAGTACTCCTAACATTGATCTCTACACACCACTTGCTTCAAATTCTACACCTTCATTGGTTTCGGCTTCGCCTGCGAACTGCGGTGGAGTTAACCCGATCAACTCGAGCGATGGATCGATCGGTGAATCGCCGACCTCGGGTCCGTTCGATGGGTGGGAGAGCCTCAATCTAGATGATCTGAACACTGAACTTGGCTGGAAAGATGTGCTAAAGTAAGAAATTAACTTCATTAATACTGCTCTTAATGTTATTATAAAAATATTTAAACACCGTTCTCTACCAGTTTAAACTTTTAGAGAATTACTATTGTTTCGTATTATTTAACATCATATCAGAATAGAAGGTTCTGAGTTCGAGTCGCACCAGACTCCTAATATTATTAATTTTCTCCCATTTAATTCAAGTCTACGTCATGGGCCTTGCGAAGAGTCTCGAACCCAGACGTGAGATGAGAGTGTTAAACATAAAAATATTTAACACCGTTCTATTTCGTATTATTTAACACTTAATTACTTAAATTTCTTAATTATAGCTACAAATATTATCATGCTTATTAACAATATGCTCTTTGTATATTGTAGGCAAATTTCATGGTTGAACACATAGTAGGGCGCAAGAGGGATGGAACTACTTGGCAATAGAAAAAGCAGGAGAAATTGTAGTCATTAGAATTGTAACACATTCAATGATTCAAAGCTAGTCATCAGATGATGTGAGCAATAGTAGTCATATATAAATATATATATATATATATATATATATATATATTTATATGTGATAGAAAACTAAGTCACATTAGTCATATATTTGAATGTAATAGAAAACTAAGTCATAGTACATAACGCATGTATGCTAATTAAATATTGTACGATACAATTAAGTCTTGTTTTTTATCTGATATTTAAGATAATCCTATGTATAATAAAAACTATGTACACTCGGAATAGATGTTGTCTAGTTTATCCTTCTTTGAAAGAAAGTCATGATACATACTTCTTGTGGAAAAGATTTTATACTTGAATTTTCATTTTGCAGTATTAACGGAGAAAATTGGGTATAAAATGTTAAGACGAAACCCGATACTTTTCTATTATATTAATCTTTCAGATATCATGGTATCAGATCCAGTCCTAATTAACCCCTCGGTTTCAAGAGGTTTTGAGTTGCAAAAGCCGATTTATGCATGTGTGATATATATGTAAATAAAATTGGTTAATACTTAATAGTAAAATTGGTGGAAATAGCTTCTTTCAGATAACCAATATGATTATTTTTTTATTTTTTTTTCATGTGTATTATCAATTGGTCCAAAAATAGTTAAGAAACATTTAGTAGCTATAGTTTATTTAAGGGGCAATTGTTTATATACCCCTGAAAAGTTTTTGACTTTCTGATTTATCCCTCTTAGAAGGCAAATATTAAAAATACCATTTTTACGTTACAACATATTTCAAATAAACTCCTAGAGTTAAATTATGTTAATGAATTGTTAGCAATAACTGTTATCTCTGTAAAATTACTATTTTACTCTTTCAAATATATCCTTGTACCATCACCGACTTTTCTTATTTGCCCTTAAGTTAGGGGTACAAGAAGTATTTTAATTTTTGGTCTTTTGAAATATACCCTTTGTGACGCCCCGGACTTCCCAGGGGGTCAACCATCCTAGGACTACTCCCGTCCTAGCACGCTCAACTCTCTCAATCTCTTGGGCCTAGCCACCACCCAAAATTCTTAAGCCGGGTTAAGAGATTAGCCCTATTATATATTTTATATAGGACTTACTGGGATGTCACAATCTCCCCCCTTTAAGCCCCGACGTCCACGTCAAGCTCAGACTCACAAGTATCAGGCGGTGTGAGACTCATCTCGCTAGCCTAAACCGGGGGGAGCCGCGCTCTACCCATAAACCGGGGGAGCCATGCTCTACCCATAAACACACATGGCTCAGCCGAGACTCATCTCACACTTTCGGTTAGTAATTGGCTCTGATACCAACTGTGACGCCCCGGACTTCCCAGGGGGTCACCCATTCTAGGACTACTCCCGTCCTAGCACGCTCAACTCTCTCAATCTCTTGGGCCTAGCCACCACCCAAAATGCAAAAGTCGTCCTAGGACTATTATATTTTTTATATAGGACTTCCTGGGGTGTCACACCCTTCTACCATCACCAACATTTCTTATTTGCCTTTAAGTTAAGGGCAAAAGAGGCATTTAGATTTTTTTAAACTCTGGTAGATATATTTAACTCATGTTTAACCCAAGTTAATTTAACGGATGGTAACCGCATGGATATTTTTGAATAACGGAGGAACATATGAGGGGGGTATATTGGAAAGAAAAAAGAAGAAGGGGTAAATGAGATATTTCTGAAGTTTTGAGGGTATATAGGCAATTATCTCTTTAATTAATTAGGTTCTTTTAGATCGAGGTTACTTGTGCTTGATAAGAAGTAACTATATATATTTATATGGTGCCGTATATCATCAAAAGTTACATTAATTGCTAACTATATAGTAATTAAGTTGGAATTGGATATGGCTAATTAATATGCAAAGGAAAAATAAATAGTAGGTGAAGTACTTATGTTGTGAGGAACTTAGTTTGACCTTCCATAAAGGACAAGTGCCAATTTTTTTTTTTTTTTTTTTTGCAATATTATTAAAATGGTGTAACATCCAAACCACATTTATTAATATGATGCATAGCTTGTACAAAATTCTTTCTAAATTTTACAAAATTTATTCTCTAGTCATCATCAAGTAATTTAAATTAAGATCAATAGCATGAACTTCAAGAACTATATATTGTTTGTTTTATAACAAGTTGGTTTTCACAATTCATGATTTTTGTGATATAAGCATTTTAGATTCTGTAAATCATATATAATGGTTTACATTTAGATTTTAAACTAAGTCAATTTTAAAATGGAAACGAGCACACCGGAATAAAAATAAACTTACATGTAAACATTAGTACAATATTTGTGAATTAGTAATGAATTTTACTATTTATTTTTCTTTTTTTTTTGATGAAAATTTTAGTTAGTTACTTGAGTAACTTATTAAAAAGTACAAAATAACATCATCAATTAAGCAGTATATACTGAGATTTCTTTTTTACTTTTTTTTACTCCTTTCTTTAACTCCAGCAATAAACAGGGACAACTGTTTAGAGAGGAAGATTCAAACAGTAAACAGAGCGGATAGGGTTAAAAAAATAAGGAGTAAAAAAAATTAAAAAAGAAAAAGAGTAAATAGAGCAGGTAGAGTTTCACTAGGATGAAAATATACAGAGACCCCTCACCTATAAGTGCTATTGAAATTGATCCCTCAACTTCAAATCTTTTTTATTTATTATCGGATATTTCACCAGGTTCGGGTCGGGTCCAAGTCAGGTATGGGTATAAAGAATTCGGACACATACCCGAAACTTTAATAGGTAAGTTTTTTACCAGTATACTATTCCTTTTTTATCGGATCTGGGTAGGTCCGGGTTAGATATGGAATATCGAGTATGTTGGATAGCTTTAGTAAATCATTAGAATTAGGTACTGGCCTGGTAATTAAGGCCCACATCTTAAAAAACCCACAATTTGAGTAGAATATTAATGGGTCTTACATGCCTTAACATGAACTTGGGCCTATGTCTTGTTTAAATCCAAATGACTATGTGCATACATACTTAATTTGGAAAAAAAAAGAACAACTACATATATTGTATAACTCCTTGGATAACGCGTGGTATGCAGAATCACTTGGCCTGACTCAATTTGAATGAACTGAAACATTAGATCATGAAATCGAAACTTTTAATAGTTCTCTAGTTGTTTCCAATTTGATATTCAAGAAGAATGTTTAGCAACTTTATAATACACTATTTCACGCCAAACAGCTCTATTTTCTACACATAATAAATAATTTATTACTATCAAAAATACAAGTTTTAACTAGTTCTCATTTTTCCTCTCTAATATTAAGAGAAAAAAGAATTATATTCCAAATAACTTGATCTCTAAGTTTCAACTAGTTACACTTATTTTAACCTATTATTGTAACAATATAAAGTATTATATTTATAAGTATGTATGTTTTATTAAATTATTAATAAAGTCGTTGTAGTATAGTGGTGAGTATTTCCGCCTGTCACGCGGATGACCCGGGTTCGATCCCCGGCAACGGCGATTATTTTTATTATTATTTTATTTTTTTCTTTTTTGTTTCATATTATCTTCTAATATCAATTTATAAGTTCTTTATTCTTAATTTTATATATACAGGAACACAAAGAAGAGTACCTTAATTTATTTGAAATCACTTTATTTTTTATTTTGTTTCATGTTCTCTTCAAATACAATATAATATATATATATATATATATATATATATATATATATATATATATATATATATATATATATATATATATATATATATATATATATATATATAGACTCATATATATATATATTATAAACATACATTTGAATTGCCTCACATATTAAATTGTGCCTCAACATATTAATTTTACTGATGTATATATAATAGAGATGCTATCATATACTAATTATGTACTAGGAACCAAATTGGTCTATTTGCAATGATAATATATAGCACTTAATGTACTAAATTAACCTCATAATTACTATCACTTTCGCACGTACTATTCTCATATATCATGGTTTTAAGCAGTGAGTCAATTGAATAAAAGATTTACCACAGCATATTTGAAACATGTGTTATTGTTCACATACAATATATATATATATAAATGTTGGCAGTTGAATAATTTTCTGATGTGAAATAACATGTACAAATGCGTTGTATGCAGAGAAAGATAGATCAAGTTGTGTATTAGAAAATAAATAAATAAAATAAAAAAATTAGTGAGAAAGTCTCTGTGACTAATAGTCCATGCAAGTCATTTTTTGGGAGGTTGCAAAGTTTGAGAAGCAAATTAATAAAGTTGTTGAAAATTCTACATGAGATAAACTATTGAACAGTTATTGAAACTCAGTGTGTAAGAGGTGAGGTAATATATATAGGAAGGGTAGAGGAAGGATCATGTATACCAAATATTAATTAGTTAAAGTACACATTGACCAATTAAACTAATCCACCACTATCAATTCACATAATAGTACTCTAATACAAATCTATATATGTACTTAATCCCAATTAGAGTACAAGCTAGCTTAAGAATATGTTGTCTAGTGCAATTAAGTTGTTTATGGTTAATCGTAGGTTTGATGTGCCACAAATATATAATTTGGTTGAGGGATTAACGACGTGTATGTATTGTACACCTTTTGCTTTATGACATACAGTGCATGGTTTGAACGTGGATCGATCGTTCTTCTACGAGAGACTGGATTACGCCAAACATCTTTTTTTTTCTTTATTTTTTTCTTTCTTTTATTGTTTTCTTCAAGAGAATAGTACTGTTAGTACCAGCAATTCTCGACCAACTATTGCCTAACATAATATTTTTTTGCGAGAATTGGAGTAAAAGAGATTTGACTCTCGTATTTTAATTGAGAGATTGATCATTATTCTTGTGTCAAACGTAGTTAAATTTAAGCAGTAGTCAAAGAAGCTCTAGTGGAGATAATTTGATCACTCTAACCACTACCGTGTTTCCGGGAGAATGATGTATATATATATAAGTTGAAGAGCCAAAGTTTTTTTTTTTCAACCTTAAGGAAAAACTATCACAAGAGTGTGTGCATGTGTCACTACAAGAAAATCACAATATAAGGACGCTTTTTAGACGACGCTTGAGGTAAGCAGCCCCAAGCGTTCCTATAATGTAGCAAATACTGACGCTTCGTCATATGAGTTCTATATTATATTAAACTAATTTATTAAATGATAAACTTACTACTATTTTTAATTTTTCGACGCTTTAAAGCGTCAAAATATATTTTACCGACGCTTGGCATAAGCGTCGGTATATATCTAGCGACTCTTCATTTACTAACGTTTTGACCGACGCTTTCAAATACGACACTAGATTATATTGGAATGCTTTTAAGCATCGTTAACTATAAAAAAAAGTGTCCTTAAATGTAACTTATTTTTGTAGTGTGTGTGTAGGAAGAGGAAAAAGAAGAAAACAAAAGAAGAGGAAGAAATAAAATAATAAAAATTGTAGAGAAGAAAACTGAGTTACCTAATTTGTCGATATTTCGACATGTCTCAAAATCTAGTTATGGGAATTTAATTACAAATGTGAAGGAACAATCCTCTATATATTTCAGTGAAAGCTTTTTGAGGAATAAATTAAATTTGCCTATTTCTTTCTTGGTAGATGAAGTTGAAGCTACTTGAAGCTAAAGTTGTGTGATCATTAATTTCTTTTATTACACATTTTCATTGCGCAAAGATGCAAAAATAACATGGAAAAGTCAATATAACAAGGAAAAAAATAAAAGAAGAAATGCATCAGTCATAGAAATAAGACTAGAATTTTGATCAAGTGGTAGTTGCATACTCAGAAGCAACGAGTTTGAACAAATAATTCAGAATATTATTTCGACACCTTTTTCATTAGATCGATCTTTTAGATGATATGGTACTGGTGCCAGCCCAATGCCCCTCAGCTTCGTAATGTCGTGGGTCGAAATCTTAACATTCACCGTATGATTTTGGTGTTTACTCATATGAAATCCTTAGCTAAAAGGTTTAATGAGACGTCTCTTACGAGTTAAGGGAAATTGTGACATCTAATTTATGTATTTACAAGGGTAGACATGATAATAACAGCTTCGAAGGACATTAATTATTAATTATGATATATATTTCACAACTTTAATTTGCAGGGTAAAAATTAATGAATTAGCCCTAATAACATTACTAGCAATATATCTTCATCCCATGCAATGAGAAGAATCCATAAAGAAATAAAACTTTCTGTTAGATATGTCGCGAATTATTAAGCCATAAGGTTTTCTAATATCATCCTTTTTTGATTATCTCATTTAGTTAAGTTAGGATTATTAGATATGTCGCGAATTATTAAGCCATAAGGTTTTCTAATATCATTCTTTTTTTATTATATCTCATTTAGTTAAGTTAGGATTATTAATAATCTTGTTATATGCGATCTAGCTAGAATATATTATAAAAACATTTTAGCGAATTCTATCTCTATTTTTCTTTCTTTGCTTCTTTACTTTGTCTATTTGTCCTAAGAAGGGACGATATATATATATATATAGGGTAGGGCTACTATACTCTTATGAGTATAGGACCCTTCGTACTCATAAGTCGTTTTCGATGATGGAGCTTCCGAATCGACGATCCACACGGTTAAATATGATCTAGAGTATTTAAAACTTCTAGAAAATAAATTTCGTAATTTTTCGAAATCGTTATAAAGTCCATCAAGTGGGCATAAAATGAACGGTCAAAATTGAACGACGTCCTAAAAATGGATGATCAGATTCTTCAATTTAATATCCGAGTTATTGATCTTTATCTACATAGTAAATAGAATTTTCTATCAAAAATTCAACAGATTCCGATTCTTTTACACCGTTAAACGAGCAAGTACTCCATACCGTCCGTTCAAAATTGTCTACTTTGAGATCTTTTGATCATAGGGCAAATGATGTCAAAAAATTATGAAATTTAATTTCTAGAAGTTTTAAATGCTCTAGATCATATTTAACGGTATGGATCGTCGATTCGAAAGCTCCATCATCGAGAAAAACTTATGAGTACGAATGCGATCATACTCATAAGAGTATAGTAGCCGGACCCTATATATATATATATGCAAAAGTTATAAGAAACATAATTAAGATCGAAACTTGATACTACTCTAGCACCTTTCTTTTTGCTACTGAATACATATGCGCACACACATATAAATAAATAAATAAACGGAATTATGAATAAACAGCTAAATAAGTCCACGCCTTATATATATATATATATATATATATATATATATATATCTTCTATACAATACATTATTTGAGGATTCAGTCACATCAAGAAAATGCTTTGTAAGAAAGAGAGCCACCTTTCTAATTAAGGCATAAATTAATGGGTTTTTACCACATATTCTATAAAAATTTTGGACGCGTCCATTGCACTGTAAATCTATTCTAAAAGGTGAATCAAAGATAAATTATTATCGTAAAATAAATTATTTAAATATTTCATATTACATATATTTTATTTTATTTTATTTTATAATATTAATTATTAAATATACCATAAATTATATATTTTGTGCCGTGTATGGAGTATTGGTATGCACCAGGTGTAAGCAAAGATTTATCTTCTCTCTTGAAATTATGAATGCATCCTATTAAACATTCTCTACACTAAGTGTATATTTATATATACACCGCATGCCTAAAACCCTTTAATATAGATTTTTAAATTAATTCATCAAATAAAATTTAAATTATTAAACTTTGTAGATCATTTATATTTAATTAAAATGTGATATTAGAATATTAATCATCTAATATAATTTGCGGAGTATGAAGTATTAATATATACTAGGTGCATGTAGTAGTTTCTCTCTCTCCAATCAATTTTAACAAGGCAAAGACAACCCTACCTATTCTTCAATTTGAAATAAGCCCCCCAACTTTAACTTTTTAGTTAAAAATTTTATTTACAGAATAACTATCAAAACTAAAATTTGATTGAATTTTTAAATAAAATTGTTAGTATAATTTATCTTTACAAATGCTAAAAGTTAAGAAAATATTAATAAAAAAATTATTTTTTATAATGTGCATAAAACTATTTTATAGATTTTTTTTTTTATTTCTTTAGTTATAATTTTTTCAATCTTAAAATTTTAATAACTATATATTTTAATTGTACTCTGAAATACTATCTACCCACAGCGCAGCGTGGGCTCGATACCGGTATATATTATTTCACATATGAGATAGCTAAATTATTCTCTATCACAACTAAAAACACTTAAACCAAAAATGCTCTTATGTAATAGCCAGTATATATCCTGCCTCAATTTTTTGTTTTTCCCCCTCTCTACTATGATCTAGCAATATTGCCTCTCAACCTCTTGTGTAGATATTTAGATGCTTTCAAAATTAGGTAAGTACTAAAAGTTGCTTTCTCTTAATTTGTAGCTGCTAAATGATGAGAAGCACATATATATTCAGATTTAGATATCATGATATCACCCAATGATTCTTTAAGATCTTATGAAAATGAAGGAAGTTAATAATACCAAATAGGATGACACTAGCATTAAGAAGGTGATCATTTTGGTGATTTTCTCCATTCAATTGTTTGATTATTACTTTATATATCTACCTATGAATCATTCTTAAACCCAAGATTAGAGATTCCAACTCAAACCTTAGATAATGAAGTTTATGAAAGTGTATTCATACATGATCTATGCTCCCCATACATGAGAAATAGTATAATGTGGTACTTGATCAATAAAGAGGTAATTATTAATTAATTCTAAGATAACATCTTAAGAAATTATCATTCATTAATCACTTTGAATGTAACTATTTTTTTACTAATCCAATTGTGGGTATGGCCCAGTGAGCACAAACACTAGGGAGGTTGTTTGCCTACAAAACATTATATACTATTTGTTAGTTGAGGGAGCTTAACCAATCACTAAGAATAGGGAACAGTACAAGGGCTTCTTCCTTGTTCTCCATAGAGAGAGAGAAAAAGAAAAAAAACAAAAGGTGTTCGAGATCTTCGTGACTGCAATAATAATAA
Organism: Puya raimondii; assembly: GCA_016920855.1. Lineage (NCBI taxonomy): Eukaryota > Viridiplantae > Streptophyta > Magnoliopsida > Poales > Bromeliaceae > Puya > Puya raimondii. The sequence goes on from JABWPP010000049.1 coordinate 9,092,450, forward strand.
TAATTATAATGACAAAGGTGATGATAATTAAAATACTTGAAACTTTTCACTAGGTGCATGGCGCGTGGGGTAACGAATGTTGAATTTTGAATGATCTTGCAAACAAGCAACATGAAGAATATATATGAGTGAGAAAACAAATAACTTGGTCATAGCCAAATAGGTTGCTTTGTTTTTTGGGTAAACTAATGTACTAAGTGGTCACACATCTAAAGATCTTGTTAACTCACCAACCATAACAACATTAGTTGTAACTGAATCTAAAGATGATATATATATATATATATATAAAAGTGATAGTGATGCTGTGAATTGCACATATGAACATGCAACATGGTTTTGATTAGTATAAATGTATGTTCTCTGTCATATAAATTAACTTAAATCAGTAGAAATTATATGTTATTAGAGATGTATATATATATATATATATATATATATATATATATCATGGTTTACATGAATTGTTATTTTGGTGAAAAGCCAAAAATATGTTGTGATAAGGAGGAATATATTAATCCTGAATTGTCATTGTGCATGGCACTTTAAGTGAAAATTTATAGTGGCTTCTATTAGTTCAAGAAAACTGTGAATCACATGCATAAAATTTTGTTGGATATGACTCGAAATTGATAATCGAATTCAGTTTTGGACTTCGACTCGCCGACGGCTTCGCGGTGCGACCAAATTGGAAATCAAATTGTGGAGGAAAATGAATGTCTGTGGTGGGTAGCGGAGGGCTCGGGCCGTTAAGATGTTTCTCCTTTTTCGTTTAGCCCTAGGGCGACAGAAGGTTGTAACGAACATTGTAATTTTCCCTTTTTCTCGATAGTGAAGCTCTCTCCTCCCTCGCCCGTGGTTTTTTCCCTGCAAAGGGTTTTTCACGTAAATCTGTGTGTTATTTACTTTTCTGCTTGTGGTTGTGTATTTCGTGTTCGCCGTTTTCGTTTCTGTTTGTGCGCTCGTCGTAACAAATTTAAATTGGATAGTAAGTTTGAAATTCTCTACATTTTGGGCTATCATATCATATATACTGCTTAGAAAAATCGCAAAATTTCTTTTCTTTTTTTCCCCTCGGGAAAACTAATTTCTTTCAGTTTTTTCGAGTGTACTCTATAGCTCAAAATGCTGCGCTACGCCGTGATATCAATTATCTCAACTTAAATTAATTTTCAATGTCAAATTTTTTTTGGAGGAACTTATAAATTACTTTCTCGTGGAGAAGGAAACCTTTAAAGAAAAAGGAAAAAAAAAAAAAAAAACTATCCCTTGGATACAGGGTTTGGCTAGGGGACAGATTCCAACCTCGTATGTACAACTCTGAAGAGGTCTATTTGTACACAACTACATATATACCTTCCTACATTATCTTAAGGGTTAATTGCTTATATACGCCTGAAAAGTTCTCGATTTTTTTATTTACCTCTCTGAGAAGGCTAATATTAAAATATTTTTTAACGTTCCAAGTTATTTCAAATATACCCTAGAGTTAAATTCGGTTAGGAAACTGTTAGGAACAGCTGTTATCTCTACAAAATTATCATTTTACCCTTTTAAATATATCATTTTACCGTCATCAACTTTTCTTATTTATCCTTAAGTTAGGGACAAAAGAAGTATTTTGACTTTTTACCTTTTCAAATATACCCTTCTAACGGCACCAATTTTTTTTGTTTGTCCTTGAGTTAGGGACAAAAGAGATATTTTGACTTTTTTTAACTTTGGTAGAAATTTAATCCGGGTTTAATCCGAGATGACTTAACAGGTACTAATAGCGGGTTATTTTTGAATAACGGATAAATATATAAGGAGTATATTTGAAACAAAAAAAAAAGTAGAGGTACCTAAGGTATTTCAAAGGTTTTGAGAGGTATATTAGATATTATCCCACTTAATTAGACATTGCTGGAAATATTATAATTTTCCATATCTTTAAAAGTAAGAATATTGATTTAATATTGTATATAATATATAAGAGTTTCCCTACCAACAGCTTAAGCTTTTGAGTTGGTCCAAGCTAGCTTTTTAACATCATATCAGAGTCATGTCGATGAACTAGGTTTGACGAAGACCTACCTGATCTTTTATAAGATAATTAGAAGCAAATCCCAATATATATAGATCAACATAATCTGAAAAAAAAATTATTGCATTAATTTGACAAAAAGTATAGAAAATTAAACAATTAAACACTTCAAGAAGGTTTTCAAACAACCAATAATTGTTTTCTTTGAAAATTCAATCAGAAAAGCCTACCAACCATTCCTAATTTGCAGAGCTAAATTTTAGGTAAAAGTTTATTGAACTTACCTGAACTATAGACAATTTTGGCTACCCAATCTTTCAAAAGTTTGATTTTACTACTCCGCCTTTCAATTTATTTTATTTGAGTCAGTCAACGGTACTTTAACTTCAAATTTTAATAAGTTTATAATTACGAGAATTATATGAAGTATACTAATAAAATCTATAAGGATAAACAATGTATTCAAAATTTAAACTCAAAATATCGTTGACTAACTCAAATCAAACAAACTGCAAGATTGGATAGTAAAATCAAAATTTTGAAAAGAAGGGTAGTTAAATCAAAGTAGTCTATAGTTCAGATAAATTCCGCACATTTTTACCAAAACTTTATTTAGTTTTTTTTTTTGCTAGATTTCGTTTTCCTCTATGAAAGTATGTGTCACGGTACAATAAATGCATATTTCACTATATGAACAATAAATTGGCCATTTCCCTTTCTTTTTTGTTGCTCAAATTTTAATAGAAAAGTAAAGGTTGCATATGCATTCCTATGTTTAGGACCACATGATCTAGCCAACTTAATTAATACTCCATAGAGAAACATATGATTCAAAAATGGAAAGTACAACTTGAGGTCCACCAAAATCATATATATATATATATATAGAGAGAGAGAGAGAGAGAGAGAATTTAATTAGTGTTTCTAAGATATATAATGCCCATTCTTATTTGACCACTTAACATGTTTTAGGAGTATAATAATAAGATATATAGCCCACATAGCCAAGATCTTGTGGGTATGCAAAACCCAGATACGTTGCAATTAATATTGTCTCGTCTAAACATTACTTGGTTATCATTATACACACAAGTCAACCCCATGTGATCATGAGTTTATATGTTAATGTAGGGGGAAAAAAATAAATAAGAAGTGTTCATATATGTTGTTGTAGCCACTTGGGCCAATGGGAGGAGAGATAGGGTCCACGTGGGCACCCACCATCTGAGATTTTGCATGCCCTAACCCTAACCCTAGCCCTAACCCTAGCCCTAGCCCCTAGAATGTGCCATACAAGGAGGGGGCAAGTAGTTCCTTCCTTGCTTCTTGTTGGGGGGATTAATCCCCATTTGCTTATACCATAACCACCTCTTATTGCTACGTGGCAATAGTCCACACCTAATCCTCCTCTGCCCTCTTAGATAACGTGTCAATCATACAAGATCCTGTTCTACTTACTATATATCTACAATATACATCTTAATTAGTTTCCAAAATAACCCTCCCCTTCTATCTCAGAGACTTTTCAAAGGATCGAATCAGAGCATTCAGATCGAGAAATTAATCTTGATCCAGTAATAGAAACCCTTATACATAAACATATAGGGGGAAAAAACTACTAATCTGATGAAGGGTAAAAGAGTACTCATTGCAGCTATATATATATACAAACTAGTTATAAATATTTTAAAAGTTGAAAGAATAAATATGTAGTATTCTAAGTATGCAGGTGGATAAGCAACTACTCCCCAGTATTACTAGTCAAAAAATAATATATTTTTGCATGAAGGATACATGCATACGTGACTTGTATTGGGGCCCCTGAGCTCCTGTTCAAAGCCTTAATTAAGCAAAATAAATATCCAAAGATTATATAGAGTAGGTCAGTGTCATGCATTTGTGTCAACACTAATTTAAGGGCATATTAGTACTTGGAAAGGACTTTATTTTGTAGTCATAAGGGGCTGCGTCTCCCTTACTCAATAACTTTGCTTTAACTATTTTTTTATTCTTAGCCCCCACACCCTATAAAACCCTAACAACACAAAGGCCAAAAACCAAATCCAAACTCTCCAACACACCCTTAGTTTCTTTTCCCTTCCGCAACAATACTCTTCATAATTCAAACACAGCTCAAGGTTTGTTAAACAAATTAACCAACTCCCAAAACCAACTTTTTCTACAACAGTAGCTAGAGAAGAGCATTTGGAGTTATTATTAACCCTAACAATGCAAATGAATTGTTATGGCTCTTGCAGGAGGTAGGAAGGGATCGATGGGGAGGGCGCCGTGCTGCGACGATGTCGGGCTAAAGAAGGGGCCGTGGACGCCGGAGGAGGATAAGTTGCTCACGGACCACATTCAGAAGAACGGCCACGGGAGCTGGCGGCGGCTGCCGAAGCTCGCGGGGCTCAACAGGTGTGGGAAGAGCTGCCGCCTCCGGTGGACGAACTACCTCCGCCCCGACATCAAGAGGGGGAGGTTCTCCGAGGACGAAGAGAAGCTCATCATTCACTTACACTCGGTCCTCGGAAACAAGTATGTATATATATGCTCCATTATCCCCGTCACCGCAAAAATGTAACTCAAGTAGAGATATATATTTCAACTGTATTGATTTGCTGCAACAGATATAGAAGTTTCAAATTAGAGTTTCTACTTTTGCAGCTCAAAAGCATATTTTAGCTTTCCTGGCCTTCTGAGAGCTTCTCTTTTCTAGCTAGAGTAGAGGAGCTGTTCGAGAAGCTAGGCCAGAAACCACTCTAAAAGCTTTTCATTTCTAAAAATCTTCTCCTTAACTTGCAATAAGAGCTAACTGATAGTTTTGTATTCGAAGGTGGTCATCGATCGCGACGAGGCTGCCGGGACGAACTGATAACGAGATCAAGAACTACTGGAACACGCACCTCCGAAAGAAGCTGCTCACCATGGGGATCGACCCGGTCACGCACAGGCCTAGGGCTGATCTCAATCTACTCGCGAGCCTTCCCAACTTGCTCGCGGTGGCCAACCTCGGAAACAACCTAAGAAGCCACTGGGATATTAATGCTCTTAAACTTCAAGCCGACGCCGCGAACCTAGCCAAGCTGCAGGTGCTGCAGAGCCTTCTCCAAGTCTTAACCAACAATAATGTAACTAGTGCTCCAAACATGGACTTGCTTAGTCTCTTGGGCTCATCATCATCAACCTCTTTGAGGAACAAGCAGTTGAGTGATCTCCTCCAATTCAGAAGCCAATATGAGGGGATTCTCGGTAGCTCTCTCGGTCTCCAGAGCTCGATCGCGGCATCTTCGAGCTTATCCAATCTAGAGCTGATGAACTCTCTTCACAACTTCCAAGGTTGCATGGAAACAAAGCCTATCAGTATTGACAGCGGCGGCGGCAACGACGCAGTCGTCGCTCCGATGGAGGGTTGTAGCTCAAGTGAGCTTGGATTGGAGAGTAACGCCGCGAGTACTAACACTAATTTATTCTCACTACCTACTTCAAACTCTACACCTTCACTGGTCTCAGCTTCCCCAGAGAACTGCCCCCATGTCGACCCGATCAACACGAACGACGGATCGATCAATTCCCCGACCTCGGCTCCCTTCGACGGATGGGAGAGCCTCAATCTCGATGACCTGAACATTGATCTTGGCTTGAAAGACATGCTAGAGTAAGCAACTTGATACTTTAATCTCCATTTTGTTAATAATATGTATTTTTCATCGACAGTTTACGTGTTTAGCCATTGAAACATGCAAGCGCGTATATATTTACGATACGATCTCTTATTCCGCAGGCAGATGTCGTGGCTGAACACGCCGTTGAGCGCGGAGGGGAGCCATTAAGTATTTCTCTATAGGAAGAAGAGGAAAAAAAAAAAAAAAAAGAGAGAAAAAATTGTATTCATGGATTGATTTATTACACATTTACGAATTTAAAGTTAGTCATTAATTAGTTGTTGTGAAGGAGTTAATTTTAGTTATGTACAAAAAGAAAAAAGATCAAGTTACGTACACTTGTATGAGTGTTTTCTTTTTCTTTTTCTTTGTCTTTGTCTTCTTTTGAAGAACATCCCATGTAACAATTTTCATATGGAATAAATTACTTTTTGAGTTCTTTCATCTCATGGTTAACTGTTTGACTTGTTGTTGTTGTTGTTTTTTTTTTTTTCCAGCTACTAGTAAAGTTGATAAAAATTTCTACTAAATTTCCCGTGTTGCATTATTAATTAATTGTTGCTATAAATATATAGAGAGAGAGAGAGTTAAGCGAGTATATTATTGATAGTATATGAATAGTATTTACTATCTATTTTTTTACTATTAGATTACTATTATTATTTTACCTACCACCACTCAACCCTCAGTATCCAATGGTTAAAAAATAGGTAGCAAATATTATTCATATTATCAATAATATATATAGAGAGAGAGAGAGAGGTCGAAAAAAATCAAAAAACAAAAAAATAAAATTGGTTTTTCGATTCTTTCACCTCAAGGTTAATTGTTCCACTTCTTGTTCTTTTTCTTTTCAACTACAAGTAGATTAAGTTGGTAGTAATACTATCATCTACGTATATACAAGTGACAATGTATTTGTAGTTACTATATGATTTACATTGCTATACTATTGTGGTTGGTTATATGTGGGCCCTAGAAGTCCAAAAAGGGTAAAGAAAATATCATATTCTTTATTTGGTGCATGTATATGTAAGAGTTTATATATATATATATATATATATATAGAGAGAGAGAGAGAGAGTTGAGCTGGAATGCTATCGGTAACAAACGGGCTCCGTTGCCACCTATTTGTTTAAAATGATGGAGCCTCCAAATCGACGATCGGCACCGTTGAACATGATCTATACCACTTGAAGTATCTAGAAATCAAATTTTAAATTTTTTCGACATCATTGGCCTAATGATCAAAGGATTTCAAAATTTATAATTTTAATGATCGATATAACACGTTGTCTCGTTTAACGACGTAAAGATATCCAAATCAATTGAATTTTGGTTAGAAAATTCTTTAAACTATTTAGAACAAGATCTATACTCTTGATCTTGATTACAAGACTCCTATCATCACTTTTTAAAGAATATTCATTTTCAGTCGTTCATTTTTGTGTCCACTTGATGGACAAGAGAATAATTTCGAAAAAACATGAAATTTAATTTCTAGATGCTTCAAGTGGTATAGATCATGTTCAACGATGCCAATCGTCGATTTGAGGGCTTCATCGTCCAAAACAAATGGGTGGCAACGGGGCCCGTTTGCTACCGATAGCATTCCAGCTCAACTATATATATATATATATATATATATATATATATATATATATATATATATATATATATATATATATATATATATATAAAATATAACATGAAGTGCTCTTTCAAACCAAGGTTACTTGCTTGATGAGAATTGAGCATATATATATTTAGTGTCCACATCACAAGAAGTTAATTAGGGGTAGGATTGGGTAGCTGAAACATTTGATAAACGGTATATTATTTGATTATTAGTTAGTTGGAGTTGGAGATGGCTTATGCAAGTGGAAATAGAAGGTGACAAAGACCCTGTTCCTGGAACTAGAAGCCTTAAATAATTTGTGTGTTTGATGAGGAGTATGTAAGAGTTTGACCTTTGATAAGGGACAAGTCACCTGTTAAAAGGGGAACAGTTAGGAAAAGTTTTTTTTCTTTTTCTTTTTACGAGTCTCTCCAATGTGTTGGGGAAGTTGTTTGGTACTTCTTTTTTAATACAAAAGTGGAAGATCAGAAAATAAACACATGAAGTGTACATGGGGATAAATTATTGAGTTGTGTTATTTCTTTTCTTTTCGTTTTTCTTTTTTGGTTTTTTGGAACATAAGTCATATAATTAGTTAGTCATTAGGTGGACTCATTGCTTAAACCACAAGCCATTGACTGTTTGCAAATTTAACCTAACAGCCTTAGCAGCCCCACAAACCATAAGCCATCTCTCTCTCTCTCTCTCTCTCTCTCTCTCTCTCTCTCTCTCTCTCTCTCTCTCTCCCCTGTGTGTGTTACACAATATTCTCTCTCTCTCTCTCTCTCTTTCTCCTGTGTGTGTTACACAATACTTGTGTGCATTGGCTTGTGCATTTGTCTTTATGTGTGAACAGTGCTTTGCTTTCTAATTGGAGGGAATACTATAATATTTAATATTAATTACTGGTTTAATTGGCAGAGTCATTAAACAAGCTGGGTAGAGATACAATACTCTAATGAGTACGGAGACCTTCGCACTCATAAGTTATTTTTGATAATAGAATTTTTGAATCGACAATTTATACTGTTAAATATGATTTAGAATATTTAAAATATCTGAAAATCAGATTTTGTAAACTCTAAAATTTTAATTAAGTTTATTAAGCGGGTATAAATTGAATGGTCAAAATCAAACGACACTTAAAAATAAAGGATTATTATATTCAATTAAAGATCAGTGTTATTGATCTTGATTTAGATATATAGTAAATAAAACTTTTCATTAAAAATTCAACATATTCTGATTCTTGTACACTGTTAAATTAGAATACACCCTATACCCGCCGTAAAAATTATCAATTTTGAGACCTTTTGATCATATCATAAAAAGATAATAAAATTTGATTTGGAAAATATCTGAATACTCTAAAAAGCTCTATTATCAAAAACGGCTTATGAGTACGAAGGTTGTCGTACTCATAAAAGTATAGTAGCCGAACTCTATTAAACAATTCATTATTATTTATCCAAAAAAATTATCATTTCTAATCATATAATTAGTTTAGTCTCGACTGTGTCGCACACTTGTTGCTTTTGATAATTTTTTGGGATGTTGGTTTACTAGTTTTTTTTTTTTTCATTTGAAGTATATTTAATAAAATATTTGAATTTTGTTACAATTCCCATGTAATAATAATTCAACATGCTATACAAATCAAATGAAAATAGGATTAGCATATGCATGGGCCCCAATCTACAGGTTTAACCTTTTAGATTAAGTGTGTTCCACTTTCTATATATCTACATATATATGCATATACATTAATTTAAATCAATTGCCAAGAAGCCAAATCAAATGACATTACATGTACTGTACCAAAATATAGAGCTTAATTTTGAAAGGGGAATTTTTGATCAAATCAATTTATATATATTGGTATTATTACATGCATATTTAGTCCATATATAGCTAGATGCCAAATGAAAATTAAAATGATATATTATTACATATCTCATGCCACCTGAAAGATAAAATAAACCACAGAATAGCATTCACCATGCAATTAAGCTATAGCTTTTCTATGACCACATGTCACATTTACTCTAGAATTTAATTACCACTTAGCATTGCTTACATCAAGGGTTTGACCACTTGGTTCAATTTTCCTTAGTAATTCCAAATGGACTTGATCATCTCCTCATCCTCTACACAATCAATCATCATCACTGTAGATCACTTTGAGATAAAAGATAATTTTAATATTGCTTTCTCAACACATAAAGCCTTGTCCCACAAGGGATTGCATGATATTTAGTAGGTAAACTATGGACCTATAAGGAACAACTCCTTACCTACTCTCAGCAGAATATGTTGTGGTCTAACCTAAAGCTTCATTGTCATTGCATCATATGGGCATTAACAAGGAAATGTTACTTCCACATCTATGTACTTTGTGTCAATTCCTAGTTACTTTCCTAATGTTGATCTACAATAATCAATCAATCAATCAATCAATCAATCAATCAATCACCCTTTGATCAATTCTAGCTCTAGCTAGGGCTATGCTAGTTTGCTTGAAGATAATTACAACCATCAAATGAACACATGCTTTGATCACTACATATAATTAAGGACCAAGTTTTTAACAAACCATGGTTATTTTATGATTTAAAACAAACAAGAGTTTCATACTATATTAATTTACTACATCATAGTTCATCAAAAGGAGAGACTTTTGGGAGAATATGTTTTGAATGTCCTAACCTCTATGACCTTCTTTAGTAGAAGATCATGAACTTTGTTTAATTCAATTAATTAATCTCGGCGTTCGAGGTTTCGGCATTGCTTCTATGGATTGAAATCCAAAAAAGGTGTTTCAAATGTGCACGCAGTAGAAGGAGATTAGGTTGAACAGTACGTACTAATTAATTTATGATAATTACAATTGAACATGGTTAAAGATGTACTTACCATGATTGGTGTTTTCCTTGCGGTAATACAAATCGAATCCTTCTTCCTTAATCGTACTTAAGACAAATGCTACGAGATAAATTTTGTTTCGAAATAAGACAATATTTTAATTGTTGGTAAGGTGAAGGCGCCAAGGTTTAGTTAATGAAATTAGGCTGTTAATAGAAGTTGACTTACTTAAGCTTCCCTAAATTATGCTACAACATATGGCCACATGCACGCACAGGAACGAGGAGTACTAGGGAAAGATCAAAATATTGTTAATAAGTCAGCATAAATAATTCATTTAACTTTCCAAATTTGAAGCATGATACCTGGCAAAGCGCCAACTCTTAAAACTAATAATAAATGAAACAATACCTATAATGTATACAATTCCCACTCATCATCAACAGTATCCTAAGATTCCTTACGAGGCTATCAGTAAAATAATGATTCGATAATTGTGCTCAATGTGATGTTATATGATTTGAATCAATGATCCGTACTGTTAGATACAATTTAGAGGCAACAAGGAGTCATTGTTGTTTGTCTTAGGGCACCGAAAATACAAACTCAAGTATTACAGTAAGCGCACCAAAAGACAGATAAAAGTATAACTGTATTTAGCTTTCAACAAAACATTACAGTAAGAAATTAAAATATATATATAAAAGAACTTCAGATAATATCAAATTCACTATTTTGGTTTTTTGTCCTAATTCAGGTGCAGTGTCTAGGTGCAGTGTCTAAATATTGTCATATATATTTGAAGAACCTTCTTTTTGGTATGGGTTTCCTATTTATTTTTCTATGGGGTTAGATAAAAATGATGAGGTATTATTGGTAGGAGAGAACACCAAAGAGCATTAATTCCACACAACATAGAAAATGCATGTCCTCATTTAACTCTCAAAACACCCCCTATAAGTTTTTAGATGTGTTTAGATTTGAAGCCATATAATTAAATTTGGGATGTCTACTTTTTAATTATTAGGCAATTTCTATAAAAAGAAAATTATTAATAGGTTTATCAATCTAAGCTTTTTTTTTTTTTTAAAGAAAAACCATTAATAGGGCTATGAATCCCCAACCTCAACCTGCATCTTTTGCCTAATCTTTCATTTGTTAGGCAATTTCTATAGAAAGAAAATAATTAATCAGATTAAATAAACATTATTTGGAAGAAAAGAAACTATTAATAGATTTATATCCTGAATCTCAAGCTGCATCTTTTGCCTAATAATTCAGTTAATGTTGGTAATGGCTACAAAAGGAAAATGCTTAATTTATAGTTTTGTATAACCTTTTTTGGTAAATATGATAATTATTAATAGGATTATCTAAACCTTTTTTTGGAAAATTTTAGAGGTTATTAATAGGTTTATGAATCCTCAACTTCAAGCTGTATTTTTGCCTAACTATTTAGATATTAGAAGCAATTTCTGTAGGGAAAAAAATCTTACCTTGTTGGGCCTAATCCACTAGCCTAAAATGGTATAGCTCAGCTGTTGAATCCTATATATCAAGTATAATATGACTAAATATATTAACACCAGCTATAATATTTTGGACAGTGATTATACCTTAGAGATTAAAAGGGTTAAGCGTGTTAGAGATAGAATAGTTCTAGGATGGGGGACCCCTGAAAAGCAGGTCGTCACATGTTAGGCCATTGCTACAAAAAGAGAAATCCTTAATAGTGTTGTCCAAACATTTTAGGTTAAAAACGATAATTATTAGGGTGTATAATTTCATACAGTCATTTACACTTTTCTTTTGCAGAGAATTTAATTAGAGGCCATAGAAAATAAATACTTGAGCTAACCAAACCCTTTTTTTATTTGTTTAAATATTTTTCTTGGAGAATTTAGTTCTCAACCTCAAGCTGCAAATTCTTCTAATTTAACAATTGTTAGAAATTTCTTTAAAAAATGTTTAACAACTGTTAAACATTTTTTTCTAGCTTAAAAACAATAAAGATAATTATTAATAGGAACTTTGGTTTAAAAGATAATTATTAATAGTGTTATCTAAACTTTTTTTTTCTTATTTTGGTAAAGAAAATTATTACCAACAGGGTTGTACAAACTTTTCTTTTGTGGAGAATTTAGAGGTCATAGAAAATAAATATTTGGGTTGTCTAAACTTTTTTTTTCTGGCTTAAAAACGATAAAGATAATTATTAATAGTGTTATCTAAACTTCTTTTTTTTTTTGGTTATTTTGGAGAATTTAGAGGTGCCATAAAAAAAAATAAAAAAAAATTTGGGGTGAGAGAGGCTCGAACTCTCGACCTCAGGTAAAGATAATTATTAATTAATAGGAACTTTATTTTGTTTAAAAGATATAATTATTAATAGGAACTTTGGTTTAAAACAAGATAATTATTAATAGTGTTATCTAAATTTTTTTCCTTATTTTGGTATAAAAAAAATTTATTATCAACAGGGTTGTACAAACTTTTCTTTTGTGGAGAATTTAGAGGTCATAGAAAATAAATAATTATTAGTAACTTTGGTTTTAAAAAATATAATTATTAAAAGGAACTTTGGTCTAAAAAAAGATAAATATTTTATTAACAGGGTTTTATCTAAACCTCTTTTTCTTTTTTTTGTTATTTTGGAGAATTTAGAGGTGTCATAAAAAAAATAGAAATAAAAATAAAAAATTTGGGGTAAGAGAGGCTCGAACTCTCGACCTCAGGTAAAGATAATTATTAATAGGAACTTTATTTTGTTTAAAAGATATAATTATTAATAGGAACTTTGGTTTAAAACAAGATAATTATTAATAGTGTTATCTAAATTTTTTTCCTTAGTTTGGTAAAAAAAAAAATTATTATCAACAGGGTTGTACAAACTTTTCTTTTGTGGAGAATTTAGAGGTCATAGAAAATAAATATTTGGGTTGTCTAAACTTTTCTTTTTTGGCTTAAAAAAGACAAAGATAATTATTAGTAACTTTGGTACAAAAAATATAATTATTAAAAGGAACTTTGGTCTAAAAAAATATAATTATTTTTTTAGTTATTTTGGAGAATTTAGAGGTGTAATAAAAAAAATAAAAATAAAAAATTTGGGGTGAGAGAGGCTCGAACTCTCGACCTCAGGATAACTCTGCAAAGCTATGAGACCTACGCGCTAGCCAACTGCGCCACCACCCCTTTGATTTAAATTAAGAAATTTAATTTAAATATTATGTTAATTATATTTATTGGGTTTTTTGTGCCCCAAAAATAGAATATTTAAATATAATTGGCATTTGCTTTTAAGAAACTTTTACTGCTAATGGTACGTAATAATATAGATCTAGTCTCATATTAGATGCGTCATGCATGTAAAGCACTAATTAAGTATTAGCATGTATTATATAGAGGACTAGCATGTTGGAGTTAATGTTCATGCATGATTAATTAATTCACATGATTATTAATTCACATGGTGTTACTCATTTTAATTATCATATATATGTCATCTTTTGATAAGTTTGAGGAGTACTTAATTAAGAACATGAAAAGTAGCTAGTAATTAATGGTGTATATAATCATTTATTACACTTCGTGCTTCGTAAATCCCACATGGATATGATCGAAACCCTAGCTTTGATAATAGTATAGTATTATAGGTTCTGAGACCGAGGGGCTTAAAAAACAAATATATATAGAGAGATCTAGCGAGAGAGCCTTTATCCTGTCAATTCATTTTGGATGATCGGAACTCCAAATTGATAATCGGCATCGTTGAAATTGATTTATACTATCAGAAATATTTAGAAACCAAATTTTATAATTTTTAAAAATTATTATCGAGTCTATCAAAGTGTCGAAAATAAACGGTCAAAAACGAATAACCTTCTGAAAATAGAGGTTAGACTTTCTCTAATTCATAATCAGAGTTATCAAACGTTATCTAAATAGTATAAAAAAAAATTTATCAAAAATTCAAGCGATTTGGATGCTCTATTAAACAAGCAAACGGCTCATATAAGCCGTCAAAAACTGTCGATTTTGCGATCCTTTGATTACTATGTAAATAATTTTTAAAATTTATGACATTTAGTTTTTAAATACTTCAAATACTCTATATGAACTTCAACAGTTTCGATCATCGATTAGGAATCTCTATAATCAAAATCGACTTGATAGGACGAAGGTTCATGTTCTCTTCAAAGGATAGTAGTTGAATTATATATATATATATATGAGCTAATCTCCTATACTATCTATAGTACCGGGGCTCCGGTACTATAATCGCTTTTTCGATCTTAGGGTGTTCAAATCAACGATCCACACCGTTGAAACTGATCTAGGATATTTGAAGTTCTTAGGAATAAAATTTTATAATTTTTCGACGTAGTTTACTTTGTGATCAAACCGTTTCAAAATTGTCAAATTTCAATGGTTATTATGGCGAGTTTGTAGTTTAACGGTGGAGAAGAATCTAAATTTATTCAAATTTTAATAGAAAATACTTTAAACTATATAGATGAAGGTCAACATCCTTGATCTTGAATTCGAAACTCCTATACTCAAATTTTAAGAATTATTCAATTTCCACCGTTCATTTTGACATGATTTATTTACTAAGTAAACGATATAAAAAAAAATTAAAATTTTATTCCTAAGAACTTCACATACCCTAAATCAGTTTCAACGGTGTGGATCATTGATTTGAACTCTAAGATCGAAAAAACAACTATAGTACCGGAGCCCCGGTACTATAGATAGTATAGTAGCCTCATTCTATATATATATATATATATATATATATATATAAAAGACCATATGAGATGAAACATTTTAGGTCTTGCTACTGAAACTAGACTATCCAATTAATTCCCACAATCAAACATGTTTGAAATTCTAAGTTCTTCTACATTGAATGCCTGGTTTCTGCATTTAACAAAATTGTATGGAGTTATATATATATATATATATATATATATATATATATATATTGTTCTTGGCCATCATTTTATTAATTTATGAGAAATAAATTAATGGTTCTTCATTTACCCATTATTCACATAATTTTATACTTTATCTAACTTAGAAGTTTTAGACCCTGTTGGTATGTCGGAATAAGTAATGCAATGATCGATATCATACTTGATATCATAATTTTCTATTATGATTGAAGGCTAAAATTATGATCAATTGTCTTGAATTGAATAGCATATGCGACCTTTAAGTTATTTTTTGTCGGAATATGAGAAAACACTTCGTATGTGAAATATACTATCTTACCAAATTAAAGACAGCAAGATCTCTTAATGAACAAAAATTAAACTTCTACTTTTCAATTACACAAAACAAAATTCTCATACTAAATAAATTTATCTTCAAATAACTTTTACACATCTCGTCACGAAATTAAAGAGATTGATCAACTCATACAATAAATTGAAATCTTAATAAAAGTTCATTAAAACAATCCAATACATATATATACATATCAAATGATCAAGTACCATTTTAGATCGCCTTCCGGTTACGGAGATCCAATACATTTCAAATCAAGTCAGGTCGGATTAGATCGAATCAATTTACATTTATTGTTTTTCTCCATCAATGTGACTCAAATCCAACTTCTTTTTTTTTTTACTTCTCATATTGAAATTAAAGAGAATGATCAACTCATAGTACAATAAATTGAATTCTTAATACAAGTTCATTAATACAATCCAACACATACATACATTTCAAATGATCAAGTACCATTGTAGCATTTCTCTCACTCTCTACATCCTCTTCGAGACCGCCTCTCGGTTGCGTAGATCCTCGAAGCTCCAATCCCTTCGAACCCCGCCGCTCCGCATCAACCGAGGCTCTCCGTCGGCGTCCCTCAACGTAGGGCTATCGACTTTCTCTATCTTGCGGTGCTTATTCCCCTTCCTCCTGCTGTATCGTGCCGGTTCAGTAGACCTTGTACGTAATTGCAAGTAGGGGGGTGGTGGTAGTTCATCCGACCAGCTCCGTTTGATCCCGCAGCACCGCGCGGTTCGCGGGCTCTTGTAAGGGTCGCGATCCAAGTCCGATTCGCCGCCCCTCGACATCACATTACATGTTAAGCATGACATGCTCATGATGACCCAGTAGGAGTCTCCTACACTTGAAATAAAAGGAATGTAGATTGGAATGGATTCAATTGAAATGAATTGGATTGAATTGCAGTGAGAGGGGGAGGTTTATATATGCAAATGGTGCTTGGAGATGAGGAAAAGGAGAATAGCTAGGGAATGGATTATTGGCCATCATAAATTGGAGTTGTCATTGAGTTATTTTCAGTTTGATGTATCCTCAATTGGTTATTTTTGAGTGGGGCTTTATTGTGTTTGCTCCTAAATTAGGGGCAAATTATGCTAAGATTAGGCTTGTGGTTGGCCTATTCTAAGGCACAAATCCTCCACCAATAATGTGTTTGGTACTAAATATACACTTGCTAATATGGTTTCCTCAAAAAATTTGTTTACTAGGCCTAAATTGCTTTAATAAAGGATTGTTTTGTTGAATGTAGTTACAAATACAATACAATAGGGATCGAGACACTTGCATTTAACTCATTTGTGGTATGTAGTTGAGAGTGCTGCTATAGTTGGTTGCTCGCATGCAGTTAGAAGTTGCATTTGTAAATCTTAACATTTTGTATGCAAAACAGTTATAAAAAAAAAAAAGTTATTTTTTGTTTATGAGATGAGCGGGCAGGTAAGATTACCTTAAGATAGAAGATAGAATTACTCTCTCCGCGTACTGCATTTTCAAGTACATCCAATTCAAAAGCAGATAAAAATATAGCATTTGGGCTCCGAAAAGCAGATCCAACTATAGTAACTAAAACAGCAACGAATCAAATAGATTATTTTGGCTCGTCTATGATTGTGCCTACATTACAACTTAAAATGTAGGGAACCAAACAAGCGCTACTGTAGTGTGACTATTTTGGATGTGTGTTTAATTTCATATACCATAATTAATGGAATCGATAAAAAACCAATAACATAAAATTTAGTAAACTTCATTGAGAACACAAAAAGATTTATATTTTTCAGTTTCTTAGCATCCTTTTTTTAAAAAAAAACCAAAATTATATGATTAACTTATCAATCTCGTCCATAACCTAATTAAAACCTTTCTTTCCCACATTATCTCAATATGCAGATATCATATTATTATCATTCAAAACTATTTCCTTTTTTTTTTTGGGACTCTTTACTACCTCGCATTACTAAGTAAGATTACCTGTAGACAAATCCTACATTATTATTTCATATATAAATAACAACACCCAAAAATAAACTTCGTTATATTCATAAAAGTTGAAACACAGTGGGAAATTAGGACTAGTTGGTTACAACCACAATATTTCGAATTGGTATGATAGCAACATTGATGTATTGTTACAAGTATTAAAAGTTGTTTTTTTAAAATGCATAAATCATATTAATCTAAGCTCGATTAGTCAACATAAAGAACAATCATAAGCAACGCTCGAATCTATCAAACAAAAACAAAAGGGGCAAAATATTAACCAACAAATGAAAGCTCCCTAAAAAATTTAGTTGGATCATTTGCTTCTCACTAAATTTTGCAAAGAGTCAAAAATAATAACATCGACATTACATATTTACAACCTCAGCTACAAGCATTACGTACCGATTGCGGAGAAAAACAACTTGGATAATGTAGACAACGCATTGTGCTCAAGGCCGATTCAACTAGCGAAGAAGAAACAATAAACACCCATCATACAACATCGTGCCGCGCTCTCCCCTCTCACTACCTCTTACAAGCTGCCCAAATAATTGAACTACACAGAAACCAAGAAGCTTCTGGAAGCGACGCTTCAGGATTGGACGTTCGCTTTGTTCCCCGCGAGGATGAGGGAGATCTCCAGCCCGCGGCTGAAAGCTTGGTTGAACAGAAGGCGGGACTGGAACGTGGACACGAAAGGGAACCACGAGAGCACCGCCACAGGAATGAAGATAAGTATGCCCATTCCCGCATCATACAGACGAGCAATCTCGCGCAGCGAGTCCCCCAGGCCCAGCCGTTTCACCACACTTCTCCATGCAATTGCTATCTGTTAAGATGGTAGAAAATTATTATTATTATTATTGTAAGAATAGGAAAGTTAGCTTCGAGTTGTACAAAGTAAGTGATAAATATGCATGAAGTCGATTAGAGATTGCGTTAGGGTTAAGAGAAAGGAGGCGAGCATGTTCAATAACGGGAATATTAAACACAAGAAACGAGAACATGTTTAGTATATGATACATACAAAACATACAGGAACTTGAGATTACGGTCATTGAAGCATAGTTAAGAAAATACTAGTACAACAGGGTGCTAAGTACATATAAACATCAAAAAATGACCTGCTCAGTAGGGGTGTTCATGTGAACTGAAAAAAAACCAAAAACCGACCTGAACAAAACCGGAACCAAACTGATAAAACAGCTTTTCTTTTTTGTTTTTTTCAGATCCAGTTTGGATCCTGTTCGGTTCCAGTTTTCACTTTTCAAGAAAACCAGTTAATCTGACCTGACCGGTTTGATTCAGAACGACATTCCAATTCAGTACATATATATGATCTCCAGTTCACCCGTTTTTTGGTTTTTTTGGGGGGGGGGGGGGGGGGGGGGGGGGGGGGGGGGGGGGGGGGGGGGCGGGGGTGTCAAAAGCCAAGCCCCATTAGATCGATCTAGGGCTTCAAAATTTCCCACCTCTCACACCTTCTCCCTCGACTCACCCTGTTTCTTCACTGGCAGCTCTCCCACCAAACCCTCTCGAGCTATCCGCTCCCACTTCTTCTGCTACCCTAAACACTCTGTAGCCTCCCCCTTCCACTTCCACCCTAGCTTGCAGCCGCCTACTGCCACTCTAGTGCCACCTCTCTAGGTCTCTCTCTTAGATCTTCACCATCGCCCTCTCTTCGCCGCCGTCGTCAATGATAAACTTGTTAACCAGTTTTCTATACCGGTTTGAAGCGGTTTGAAACCAGAACAGCAAAACTAGATCCCCCTTAAAACAGGTTTCGTGACCGGTTTTAAGTTTGACAAAAAGTTTTGCGACCAGTCCAGCTAATAGGACGTTTCCACACCTGCTGTTCAGAATGTGATAGATATTTTTTTATCCGTAATAGAAACTCACAAGGAAACTAAAGTTACGAGATGCTTCACTACGTCATTAATAAGAATGTTGCATCAGAAAGAAATTCAATGACAAGCTTGCCATAATAGTGAAAAAGAAAAAGTCACAGAAAGAGAACACACAGGCGGTTTTAGGTAATGACTAAGTTTTGTCGAAATGTGATAGAGTGCACAATAAGAAACATCGTGCATTACCACTTAACGACAAAAAGTACATCAGAAAAAGAATCAAAATTCTGATAAGAATTAATAAATCATAATTGTTACGGCATTGTTGAGGCTATCAAAATAAACAGGAGGCAGTTGGACAAAAATGAGCAGATTAATGGCAAGCAGGTTTAGCTTTCCTCAATTATGTTTCAAGTTAAAAGTTTGCAATTAAATGTTTAAGCTATCGATAAATTGAGAAAAATCACATGAAACAATTAAGGAATAAAAACGAGGAACTTACAGATAACACGGCCCATCCAGTTGCAATAAAACCCAGAACACTAGCAAATAAATCGGGAATTGTCAACTTAGTGAATATGACAGCAAGGACGATAAAGACAATGGACCCTATGGCTGTGGCACCCTGAATAAACCGCATAGTAAGCTGAACATGGAGTTTTCCAGGGGTGAAGGCGAAAGCCTGCAACATCATGTTAAACAGAGATGATTAGCCAAAAGAAGTGGGAAAAAATATCAAGGATTTTTTTTTTTTTTTTTTTTTTGCAGGAACAATTGGAGCACAAAGATGGGGGAAAAATAATCAGGATAACAAACCTTGAATACCAGTACAATGACAAGGAGGACAATCCACGAGAAACCATAAAGCTGCAGAGAAAAGAAAAAATGTTAATTTGTCTGAGAACAATATAGAGTTGTTATGTATAAATATAAAAAGAAAAAATATAGAATGTTTGATAACCTAAATAAATATATTGCGGGTCATTGAGAATTTTTTAGACATGTAAAATTCCAACAAACGGCAAGAAAAATATATATCGAATCTGATATTCACGTGACAGGCGTGACATGCTAAACCTACTTATATTTGCTTAAAATGCATGATAATTGACCCATGTGCTTATTTCACAATGCACAAACTGCTTTGCAGAACACTAGTCATGCATACAAGTGTGTAGAAGGAGATGCTAAAACATTAAATATTAATGAGTATATAGATGACTTACTGCAAGGGAAGTATTATCTCCGGTAAGATGTAGCTTGTATACAATGCCATACTGAAAAATTAAAAACCGTAAGGACAAGATCGTCTCCAGGATGCGTCCCCTCCACGTATGGATATGAGCCTGCAAATATGCATACCATTGTAAGAAGGACAGAAAAGCTAATGCATTTGACTTAATTTAAACTTTTTCCTTTTGTTCAAGATAAATAATGATTTGTTACTCCCGGTAAAAGAACACATAACAACTATGAATATATAAAACATTATTTTGTTGGTGATTTAACTAGAAAAAGAACAAGAACCTGAGGGGGGGGAACAATACAGAATGAAAATAATAATAATAATAATTTTTGGGTGCAAACAATGAGAAAAAAGATAGGATAACCCACTTAATAGCAATATATCACGAAAGAAGATGACTCCAAGCAGAATGGAGTTGGATGTAAATTGAAAGACCTTTCTTATGTGTCCTTGTTGCGCTAACCCAAAATTTCAAAATGAAAGTGAAAGTAGATTCATAATCATTTCTGCCGTCATTGAAATTATCTTCAGCCAAAAAACCATTTATCAAAATTTTATCCAACAACAAAATGAAATTACCGAAAAGCAAAAATTCATGCAGAGGTGCAATACTATGTCGGCAATAATCAAGTTCACCATGTACAAGCACTGATAATGAGACAAACAAAACAACATGACATCATGCACTTCAACATATAGAAATATAGATTCTCACCTGCTCCTCATCCCACCACGATTCCCAACTCTGTTCTCCTCTAACACCAACACCGCCTTTATAAAAAAGCCAACTAGTCCAGTTATCATAATCATCAACAGTCCTTGTGATTGCACATCAAATCAAAAAAAGAAAAAAGAGACAGAATAATCAATACCAATAGTCAATAACAATAGTATGCAAACAACAGAGCCAAAAGTGCAGTGCTTTTAAGGTGCTATAAAAGTTTATACAGTCATGACCGATATCATCTGCTTTTGACTTGGTGAATTTTGTCTACAAACACAACTGTTAGAAACACTGCCTAGGTGTTGATCCTCGCCAGAAGCCTAGGAACTAGCTGTCGAGTTGGCTATTACAATGATCATAGTGAGCAATCTTTAAACCCTAATCGAATATCCTATAGTAAAGAAAAAAGGTGGAGTTTCAAAAGTTATAGGTCATATAAGACATAACAGAATAGACCACGCTCCTCTCAAAAATTAGTATAATCACATTTGTTAATCTCACTACTGATTTAGAAAAGTAAGGTGTTAATATTTGTTGTCCTTCAATATATACTTTAAAAGCTGGCTGCCTGAGTTATAGGCTTCTGCTTATAGGTAATAGATATAGATTTTAGGGTCCATCCACCAGTGACTGCCTGCTCCCTTCAACAAAGGTCAATTTAAGCACAAATTAAGACTGAGATTTGCAGCAGACTGATAATTGGCAATAACTTTTCTTTACCCAAAATGTGTCAAATTATCCACCCTTTTAAGTCGACGCCTAATCATGGGGTATCTAGCAAAATGTCCTGGAGTATGCAAGTAGTTAGCGTGTCCATAGTCCCATACTGTGCTTAGCTACCTTGACAGCGTTAACAAGAAGTCAACTGATAATCCGTTTGAGAAGTTTGATGAAAAAAATATGTACTTTTACCAACAAACTTACTTCTGCCACTCAAACCCAGAGGGGTTAAAAATGTATGGTGCGAAAAGCCATGATATGACCAGAAACCAACTACTGATAGTGACGAGGATAAACGTAGATGCACCACCCTCGGTGTAACCATATGCTATGTAAACAATGAGGAGGACTGTAACTTCAAAACTGCAAAAATAAAAGATTCTTAAGAGGCAAGCCCAAAGGAGTAATTCAAAAGAAAAAAAAACTAGTCGAAACTTATAAACAGTATTCAATCTTACGCTTTAACAAAGTGGCTTCTGGAATAAAGTCGATAATTTTCTGCAAATGGAATGTGCCGAACAACAAACCCTCTGCCAGTAGCTCGATACTGCAAAGGTGTATCAACTATGTTACATACACGTGCTTAAATAAGAAATGATGAAATTTGTATGATCCTTTATTCATAACATTCACATACTTTAGCACCACCATGGAGGATTGTTCTCCCAAAATAATGAGTTCTGGTTCCAAGAGAGAACGTAAAGAAGACAGAGCACACCTGGAGCTGCATGGTAACAAAACTGAAAACAGCCTGCAGAGGACATAATAAAGCATATTCAGAGGTTGGTTAGTAAGCAACGTTGTTAGAAAAGAACCACAAGTTCAGAAAAGGATAAGAAAGAATATTTGAAAATGTAAACCTGTTCAAAAGTGCAGAGTACATTAAAGAAATACAGAAACGTAGAGGCGTAGCACAAGCTAATAAGATGTGAGAGAATTTGATAAGTGTTTCTCCATCACATTAATATTGTTCATGAGAGAATTTAGATAAAAGATACTCATATTTGACAACCACTATACAAT
Organism: Puya raimondii; assembly: GCA_016920855.1. Classification (NCBI taxonomy): domain Eukaryota; kingdom Viridiplantae; phylum Streptophyta; class Magnoliopsida; order Poales; family Bromeliaceae; genus Puya; species Puya raimondii. The sequence goes on from JABWPP010000049.1 coordinate 9,115,462, forward strand.
CCGGAAAATGCATTTTTGCATTTAGCACCTAATAACCAGATGGCCCACAGTGGAAGTTGACCATCAAACAAGAGCTGCTATGTGTATAAATCAGTGAGAATATAATGGTTTTGGTAGAATTTACCAGCTAAAATAAACGAACAGACAACTTTACCAATAAAAAAAATGACAATAGGTTGTTCAGAAATGGATGGACATATTAAAAGAAACAACATATATATATATATAGTAGGGCTACTATACTCTTATGAGTACGGAGGTATTCGCACTCATAAGTCGTTTTCGATGATGGAGCTTCCGATTCGACGATCCATACCATTAAACATGATCTAGAGCATTTGAAGTATCTAGAAACCGAAATTCGTAATTTTTCAAATTTATAAATTAAGTCCGTCAAGCGAGTATAAAATAAACGGTCAAAATCAAACGACCTTCTAAAGTAGAGGATCGGATTGTTGAATTCAAGATCGGAGTTATTGATCTTGATCTAAATAGTGAATAAAAAATTTTATCAAAAATTCAACTGATTCTGATTCTTCGACACCGCTAACTTAGGAATCGCCCCATACAGGCCATTAAAATTGTCAATGTTTGAGGCCTTTTGATCGTAAGGTATATGATGTCAAAAAATTATGAAATTATATTTCTAAAATGTTTAAATGCTCTAAATTATATTTAACGGTATGGATTGTCGATTCGGAAGCTCTATCATCAAAAACGACTAATGAATACGAAGACAATCGTACTCATAATAGTATAGTAGCCGAACTCTCTCTCTCTCTCTCTCTACATATATACATATATATATATATAGCTAGAGAGAGAAAGAGAGAGAGTAAGGTTGAAGTGCTTTTAGAAGGACGGAGACATACGTGCTTGTCAAGTCGTTTTCGATGATGAGACTTCCAAATCGACGATATATATATACAAAGAGAGAGAGAGAGAGAGAGAGCACACAAGGTTGGAGTGCTTTTAGAAAGACGAAGATGTCTGTGCTATCAATTCATTCTCAATGATGGGACTTCCAAATCAACGATCGACTCCGTTAGACTTGATCTAGAGTATTTGAAATAGCTAGAAAATAAATTTCGCAATTTTTCAATATCATTTACTGGCCGATCAAAGGGGCTCAAAATCAACAATTTTAATGGTCGAGGTGAGCCGTTTGCAAGTTTAATAGTGTAGAAATATCCAAATCACGTGAAATTTTAATAGAAAATTCACTATCCTGTATAAAACAAGATCATTATCTTTGATCTAAAATTTTATTGTCATATCATCACTTTTTGTGAGATTTTTATTTTCAACCATTAATTTTACGCCCTTCCGATCGTTAGGCAAATGATACTGAAAAATCATGAAATTTGTTTTCAAAGTACTTTCAATACTCTAGATCAAGTCTAACGGAGTCGATCGTCGATTCAAAAGTCCCACCATCGAAAACGACTTGATAGCACGGAGGCCACCGTGCTTTTATAAGCACACAAGCCAGACTCTATACATATACATATATATGTATATGTATATAGCATATGTATTAATAAAGAATTCAGAAAGTGCTGGTCAGGGGGTTTTGTAAGGAACCTTGGAGATTTTCATGGTAGTAAAGAAATGACTAGGGTTTTACACTTAATATAGTTACAAGAAGAAGCTATTGAATCTCCACATACATGAAAAGGAATATAGTACCCAAATGGAGCTATGAGAAATTGACAATTGTTTCTATACATGGGTAAAATTCGGCCAACCTATAGATATTATAGGGGCTAATTACTCAGTTCAAATGTACTGAAAGAGAAATTTCCATAAAAAATCATCTATGAAGGATAAAGTGAAGAGAGCACACTTCTCACTCAAGGAAAAATTATTAGGTTTAATATAGAAATAGAGGAACAAACCTGCAATAGTCCTAGTTCCAGTATGAAACCAATTATCATTGGTACAGCTGTGAAAACACCAATCTGAACCAAAAATTGAGCATTTAAAGCAGCATCAAGTGCAGTGTTTCCCAGCAATTTTGCTTTGCGAGCTACTGCTGAGTCGATTCCAGAGAGCGCCTGAAAATTCAAAAACATCAGAAATTTACAATGATAAGCAAAATAATACAACAGTTGTGCAAAAGTGAGAATAATCTTCATCAGCAAGTTCTTGACATTCACTATATAAATACAAATCTTGAGTACAGACTAATAATGTCCTACTGAGATACCACGAAGGCTCACCAGGTATACGCGTCCATATAAGAAGATGTACACAGTAAGAACAGTCATCTGCATATGAATCCGTTAATCATAAGTTATCCAATAACTACAATCACACAGACACATGTACACATACACAAAAAAAGGGAGGGGGGGTGGGTGAGTATTACCATTGTGCACACATAATAACCAACAGTAGTGAAGAAGAAGGATAACATTCTAAAGAAGTCAAAAAGATGCCCAAGACGATATATGTCTCGACTTAGGACTTGCTCTCCATTGCCACCAGCCACTTTCCCTTCAAAAAGAGCAATCTGGTTTAAACCTACATCTCTGCCTTTCCCAACCTTCAAAAAAAAAAAAGGGAAAATCTGCATTAAATCTAGCACGTAGATACTCAAAATTTTACAAAAAAAATTCAAATAAAGAAAACCTGAATATATTCATGGTGTGTGATATTTCCCTGCCGCAATGTCGAATTGAATCCTGCAAAATTTTCAAATTTAAGCATACTAGTGCCACAGTGCTAATATATATTTAACGAGAATACCCAAGTTTTTTAATTTTGCATGAGACCAATCAAAGTAAATAGTTCGAACTGTGGGCACAGTTGACGCTATTGTAGTTGTACTAACAAGTTTACCCCTGATTATCTATGACTTACAAAACTTGATTCCTCAGCTCTTGCATATTTTATGTTGCCAGCAAAATGGTTAAACTGCCATATAGTTGCATACGTGATATTATTTCTTTTTAGCATACATGATAACCATTTAGATCATCTGGCACGCACTAGATATCTTATTTCTGGTAAAAATTTTGCTTCTCAAACCTTGGCCACCAAGTACGACAAATACATAACACCCCAAATATTTTGTTGAGAACACAGCAAGCTTCAAATGAAATTACTAAGATTATGCAGTGTAAATGACAGAAACAATCAGCATACAGCATTACCACACCATTTTCATAGTACCTGCATATATGTCTTCACTAATATTGATAACACGAGATGCTTTGCTTACACCACCTCTTGTTATGTGGAATATCCTATCGAAAACATCGGGATGCCCATAATGCATACGAACCCTGTAAGAAGAACAGCAAACATAGAATGATTATCATAACATGAAACCACAGAGAAATTATACTGCCGATTATTAGAGGGTCCAGAGATTAATAACATGACTCACTTCAGGGGATATGCCAGAACACGTTGTCCCAAGGTAACAAAGCTAGTTTCTTGATTCGACATAAACCAAGCTAAAGATGAAACACTACAAACAGAAAAAAAAAGAAATTGAGGAAAAAAAAATGCTTAAAGAAACAAAAAAAAATTTAAGATTGAACAAAAACTCTCAATATATGGGGGATAACCTTCCAGTAAAGACATGCTTAAAGAAACAAAAAAATACTCAAGATTTAACAAAAACTCAATATACGAGGGATAACCTTCCAGTAAAGACATGCTCACGAACACCAAGAATAGTAGGAGGTCGAAGGCCATGATTTGCCCGAAATTCTTCAAGTAAATTTCTCATTTTCATTGCCTCCTCAAGGTAGTTGTCCTATAAAACAGGGAAAAGATACAAAAAAGATTGAAAATTATATATATCCAACCAGCACAAAATATACAAAAAGCCAACTAAAAAAAGAATTTCAGGATGGAGTGTAGTAGAGATCCACAAACAAGTAAAAATAGATACAAAAGATTTCACATAACAAAGTTCAAGTCATCCTGCAAGACGCATCTACTTTGTATTATAAATACAATATAGCGATAACGTGTGTTAAACTTAATAAGCATAAATCTAGTATCATTGTATAGGCATATCAAAATACATATCGATGAAGGAAATAATTTAAAATGTCACTGAACATGGACAAGAATGTTTTCATATATGACAATCTGGCAGCACAAAATCATTTGAACAATTCTTCAAACAGAGAACATTAAGAAAAAGACATGAAAAGTCACCTGATTCATGTCAATAGTCTGTACAGCATCCCCACGGGTGAAAATTATAGCATGGTTTTGATTCTCAGGTTTCCCTTCTCCAAGCTTAGGGTTTCCAGGAAGCTTAATAGAATATATTTCCTATATAAATGGAGAAAAAGAAAAAACATGTAGAAAGAAAATCAAATAGCGATTAAAATAGCAGAACAAAAAATTTCAAAAGCAGTGATTACAACACCCCAGTTGCATTAGAAGACTATTCTGATCAAACCATCCAACAGCAGGACAAGTCAATGCAAACTTTTGCTTTTACTTCAGTTCTAAGGTTTGGAATTAGGGGGGGCAAATATTATTGGCCATTTGGTGAAGTTGCCAATGACTACCAAGATATGCACTTAAGGAACATTTTTCTGGTTTCAGTACATGGGAAGTCATTAGGTTTCATTGTCGACAATTTTATCACCCCTGTTGGCTTATATACTAAAAATAAGTTCTCTTTTAACAATTTCATTAGCTAATTATAAATTTACACCTTTTGTTGAGTTTGCAAGTTCTAGTCTACCTTCTAGGGACATTGATCTTTGAGCATTCACCTCGGTACCTAACATCTATGCTTTACAGCCAAATATTGTTTATTCATCAAAAAAAAAAAATCTAAAGTCGATACAAATTGGAGCAAAATAGCATGTTAAAAACAAACGACTTTTTACTGTGTGCCACTCTGCTGTTTGTTTGACTAGTTCAAATTTTTTCTATAATTGACAGCCAAGGAACAAAAACACTTAAGACGTTCAACAACTCCTATATGGCTAGATGCTACATTGAACCCAGATAAACTAGAGGAAACCAACAAAGTAAACTATCATCAAGAGTTCATGAATTAACATTCCATTACTACTAAATTAGATATTTAATTTGATGTGTTACCAAGTTTAAAATATGACAAATATCGAGGGTTAGAACTAGATCGTATTAAATTACTGGAGTTGGCACGATCCAACAAAGATCAGTGGCAAACAAGAAAATTCACATTAAATATTGACAAAATAAATTTCGAAAACAGCACCAACCTGATCCTTTCCATGAACATCAGCTTTTAATAGCTTTGAGTAGTATTCTTTTAATGGTTTGCCATCACTAGATACAGTTTCTTCCTCGTGTATGAAAGCAACACGAAGTGCCTCATTCCTGCACAGCACAACAAGAAAATAAAATAAAATATCACTCTTATACGGCAGAACAATGATAAGAAAAGAACGTTTAGGATTTACAGTTTAGGGACTAAAACCCAAAAAAAAAAAAAAAAAAAAAAAATCAATCTGTACTCAAAACTTGAAGTACAAAAGGCATTTAGCCAATACAGCTAGCATAACTATGCTCACACAGGAAAAAGCTGCACAGAGTAAGAAGTTCAAAATTTATGATCACACATCCTTTTACTGAAGAAATAACCAAACAGACCTCTGCATCAAAAGAGCAATATCAGCTGCCTCTGGAGCCTTCTTATGCTTCTGCTGTCCATATATTTGGCACGATACAACATAGGTAAACTTAAGATCTGCTTGAGCGCGTGCCTCAGAAGATAATTCATATCCTTGGATATTTCTATAATCAGCATGAGAATAGCCATCCTCGAGACCTGGAAGTTTGGATGGAAAAACACGAAGCTATCATTAGAGTAAATTAAATATTTAAGCAATAATTTGACTGTAAGCAAAATATACCTCCAAGAGATCTCCTTTCCAGATAGCTTTGTAATATAAGGGCCCTTCTATAGTACATCATACCACGTACTGTTTCAATAAAAAAGACAGTTATGAAATAAACGACAGAAATTATTGAACATAACAATAATAAACTTAATTCGTAAAACAAACCAGTAAACTCCTGCTCAATAAGCAGAATAAATAATTTAATTAAGATATAGCAAACAAGTATTCTTGCCCACCTGTCAAACAAGATTGATACAACTGAAAGAGAAGATGAATTAAAAGGTGATGGAATACACTAACCTGTCCTTGCTAAAGTCTGGCCGCGATAGGATACCCAGAAGCGTAGTTCCAAGGCATCATTGGAATTATCCTGGATATCATCTGCTGATGACTCGTCAAGTTTAATTCGTTCCAAGAAATTTGCCCATTCATCTGTTCAAAGAATTAATCAGCTAATTATCCAGATAAAAGATGTAACCTGACTTGTTAAAGCACATAATAAAATATGGAATAAAAAGTTAACATCGTTCACAAAAATGGATGGCTTGCAACAGTCTAGATCAAGGATTTAAAGTTCCCATTGGCACAGTAGTGTGCTGACAAGGTATCCGCACAATAAGACCCTCGTGCCAATAGAACAACTCAAAAACCTCCTACAAAATTAGGAAGTAATTACATTAATAGAGTACAAAAGATTTGATAATATATTTATAGAGAGCTAGGCTCCTACGCTTTCGAAAGCACGGAGGTTTCCATGCTTGTAAGCTGTTTTCGACGATGGGACATCTAATTTGGCGATCGGTTCCGTTAGAGATGATCTTATAGTGTTGAAACTCTCTAGAAACTTTATTTGCCTAGTGAACGAGTAGTCTCAAAATGAACAGCATATAGTGATAAAAGACTTACAATTCAAATCGAAAGTATTGATCTTGCTCTTGATGTTAAGTAGAATTTTCTATTAAAGTTTCATGTAATTTCGATTGATCTATACCGTCGAACTTACAAATGCGCCACATCGGCCGTTAAAATAGTTATTTTTGAAATCCTTTGATCATTTGGTAAATGATGTCGAAAAATTATGAAATTTGGTTTCTAAATAGTTTTAATAACGTAGATTATGCCTAATGGAGCCGATCGTCGAATAGGATGTCCCATCATCAAAAATAACTTACAAGTACGGAGACCTCCGTACTTTCGAAAGCACAGGAGACGTACTCTATATATACATATATATATAGAGAGAGAGAGAGCAACTAAAGAATATAGTTGCCAAATAATATATAATTTTTCTTCATGCCAAATTGTGTCGCCCACACAAGTATGTGTCAATGGCACTCATTGACACGGGACAGGACAGTGGGCATGGCCCATGCCGGCAGGTACTTAAATCCTTGCTTCACAACTTTTCCCCTTTATTTCTTACCATGAGAGTACAGATTGATGGGGAAAAAAAGCCCACTTCAGACATCACAGATACCTAAGACTAATCTTTCATTTTTTAAGATTTTTAAAGCTGATTTCAGCATTAAAATAATAAAGGAAAGAAAATGGTGCACGAACAATACAATATTTATTATAAATAAGAATGAAAAGCACCATTAACAATTAACAGACATTACCTGGAAAGATTTTCTGGAGATAGAAAAGGATGGAAATTCCATCCTCATTTTCAGACCTTAGCTCTGAGGAACTATACAGTACAGTCTCGCTGTAGTACGGGGTAAAAACACTACAGAGAAGCATTTCACATTAAAATTTTGCGTATAAGTATTTGAACTTACAAGAAATTGTAAAGGATTTGCAAGTACCAGAAAGGCATCATCTCAGAGACAGGCTTTGCAGCAGGCATTTTCATGAATAAAGAATTGGTAAAGAATTGCAGTCTCCTACAAGCTTCTAAATTTTTGGGAATATTGGCAGCAGAGTCCTTGACAGTCAAAAGTAAATGTAGGCGTTTAACCTGCTCCTTCTGTAAAAGCAATTAACATGTGTCCATATGACATATAAGAGGGGAAAGAAAGTGAAACAAATTTCCCACTCAGCAATTATGAAGATGCATACTAATTCGGGATCATTGGGCCAGAAGATTGTAGAGAAAAGACGGCCTCTATTCCTTGCTCTAGCCAACAACGTATCAAACTCCTCCCTGAAAGGGGAAAAAAAGTATAATGCCTGAAATTAGGCATATGTCGCTAAACAACGCATACCCTCAAGCCAGAACGAAGTATGCTCTTCAATACCTAAAATTTGATGTCAGTAAATTATGTGTGATAACATAATATAAGTCATAGACGGCTTCTGCAGCTCCTCTCACACGCTCAGGAGTCTCATCTCTTATCTGAAAATATTCGTTAGTACAAATAAACAAAATCTCACAATAAAGCAAAGAATGCTAAACAGGTCTATAAATTAGATAATAAAAAGCACGAAATTTATGACTATTCAATTAATTAAGTATTAGAGTAATATGTAAGACCATTAACTTAGTATCGTTACATTCAGCAGCAGCAACAACAAAAACAACTACTACTAATAAAATAACAACATTTTATGCACAAGGTCCTTTGGAAAAACTAGGTGCTATCGGAGTATTGGGCACGAAAACCCAGTTGGAAATTTAGCAGCAACGTGCTAAAAATATTATAAGCATTAAGAAAAAGATAAAGTAGCCAGGACTTCCATATAATTAAGACTTACCAGTAGCCCGGTCAAGGCAGTAAATCTTGATACTACAAGCTGCAACTTTTCGAGGTTTATAGTTAACACAAGTGAACCCTCTGAAATGCTGTTATTGAGCATGCGGAATAGTCTTTCAACCCTGTAAACAAGTCTACACGTATAAATCTTTGGCCAACTGACCATAATTAAAAATCAATTGTAAACTTTAAAGGGGGGTGAGAAAAAACAGTTACTACTGAACTAATATGTCGCTATATCCAATAAATCTTACCAAGCTCTTCCTTCCCCTTCAACTAGAGAGTATAGAATCCTTTCGACACTATAGTAACATTCCTTAACAGCGTAGGCCATGTACTCATCCTTTGCTATTCGATTCCACAAGTCGGCTTGTGAATCTTTGCAATCCAAAGCCAAGTCAATTGCCAACAAGATCTACAAAAATAAAATCAGAGATCAGCAACAAAATCAATATATATTTATCCACCTGAAATCCTCATTCTTATCAAGCATAATTGTTTCCAGTGTTTATTGCTAAATAGCATACCTTACTAGTTAGAAGGAACAAAGGCCATTGGACTAGCCTCAAGCTGCCACAGTTACTAGGTATCATAAGCAAATCCATTTCCCTGTGAGTGGCATTCAAATTTATCATTAGTACATTTCACGGCGCAAATATACCAACTTGAACAATTACAAACGAAAGGTATAAAGTTTCCATAATACATGTAGACAATCACATGCATACCGATTACTAATGTAGTCCTCTTCACGCAAGCTCTTGATAATCTCATTCCAGAATGGAGAAAATGTTGCTGCATATATCTTGTTCATATCTTGAGCTTCCTGATTCAAAAGCACCAAAACTTCAGTTCTTCAGAAGAAATTATTGCAGAGCAGATATTGCGAGAACAAGAGTATACTTCAAACTTTTCATGTACGGAGAATGAAAATTCAAGGGTTATTCCCGCCAAAAGTATCTCGTTCCAAGGGGCAAATGTTAAATAATACAAAACAACCGTTATTCTCTAAAAGTTTAAGCCGTTAAAGAACGGTGTTTAAATATTTTTATATTTAACACTCCCCCTCACGTCTGGCTCAAGACTTTTCGTAAGCCCATGACGTGGACTTTAATTAAATCGGAGGAAATTAAAATTTGCTAGGAGTCTGGCGTGACTTGAACTCGGGACCCCCTGCTCTGATACCATGTTAAACAACCGTTGTACTCTAAAAGCTAGAGTACAACGGTTGTTTAACATGGTATCAGAGCAGGGGGTCCCGAGTTCGAGTCACGCCAGTTCTTTAACAGCTTAAGCTTTTAGAGAATAACGGTTGTTTCATATTATTTAACAGCAAATATGTTCAATATAGAGAAATGGCAGGGAAAGAAGAAATATGCAAACAACTAATATGCGGCGAAAGAGTGAGCAGTTATAATGTCAAAATCTTCTAAAACTTTCTCAGTTACATGATTTGACTTGAACCTCCAACAAGAAGACCAAAATATTGTGAAAGCAAATTACTCTAGTAATGGTCCTGCAGTTCATATGATTTGCTTGAGTCAATTAAATTATACAACCAAAATTTGCTAGAAAAGTTGGAAACACTTGCACTTCTAATCTAGGAGATCAAACAATTTTACGGTCAAAATTATAACTAAGCTGTCATTTGATTTCAATCCTTAGATCATGCTTAAGCAAACTCAAAAGTTTGAAGACTGAAAGTCATATTCTAAACAAGATTGAATATTACTTCAAAAGATAAGAATTCTAAACATGAACATGAAATAAGGTAGGGAATTACACTACTAACAGAACTTCTTCCAACGAAGAGTAAGAAGAAGCCACTACTAAAAGAAATACAAGAGAACAGCATAGCTCCAGAGAAAGTATTATACGAAATGTAAACTAAAACTACTATATGTTGACAGGAGGACTAAAAAAGATAGGAGGAAACTACAGTTATAATATGTCAAGTATCAAAAATTGTTAACCTGAGGTACTTGTCTGCTCAACGGAATCCTGCAATAAAATAATAAAATTAATCGGTAATTCAAAATAGGGTATAAATGCAACATGAGGTGAAACACATGAAATCAGAAGGGTACTTGGGTGTGAAAACAGTTGAATGTGGATGGATGCTGGGAAGTATAATATTTCTATCCGTAGTTTACATGTGGATACGAATCCAGATGTAGATATTAACCAGATGTCAAATTTTGCAACCATATTTGATTAACACGGACATGAATATGCAGAGAGCTTCAGTTGAATATGAATTCAAATCGAACTACAGACAAATACCGTTCAGAAATGGGGGCAGACACATATCTTGTATGTGTGAAGAGAGAGAGTTGCACGACACACCCACATGAACCCACCCACCCCCCCTCGCGCGCGCGAGAGCGAGAGCGAGAGAGAGAGAATGCATGCATAATGCATATATCAATTGTATGTATGTACACATCTATGTGTCTATGTATGCTTGATATCCGTATCTGCATTTGGACCTGAAAATGTATATATAGTGGATAGCCGAATCTATATTCAAGTTTTATTGAGAAAATCCAAATTCTAATACAGATCCTAAAGAAAAAAAGAGACAGAGTTGGTGACTGAATCCATTACTCAATCCACATTGAATAGACTACTTCACTAACCAAATTTGATTCCACTGGATTCAGATCAGAATATGGCCAGATATTATCATATTGGTTTTCACCCCTAGGAGATACTTATAATGGAAAGCCATTCTCCGAGGTAGACAGTGATTATGAATGATGATATTATTTGGTAGCTAGTAATGTCAGAAGTATTTGCTTTGAATTACCATAGATATGGATAGGGCATTAGTTATACCGTATTGCTCATTTCCAGCAATAGATCCCATCATTACTAAAATTACAGCATCAAAAGAAAATTTAAATAACAAAGTTCAGAGTCAGATCCGAATATGGTGGGATATTATCATACTGGTTTTCACAATAATAGAAGCCATTCACCAAGGTAAACAGTAATATGGAAAGGATATTATTCGGGTTAACTGGTAAGAAAGTCCGAAACATTAGCTTCAAATCAGCATAGATATGAATAGGGCATTAGTTTACCATATTGCTCACTGAAATCAAAATAGATCCATCATTACTAAAATTACAGCATCACAAAAACAATTCACATAACTAGAAATTAGAACGCTGTTAAACTGTTTTTCATTTTAAAACTTTTATATAGATCTTATTCGGCTAATCTTCACCGTTAGCCACTAAACAATTACTTGAGCTTCATTCTAGTCCCTGAACTTTGATTCGCTGCATTAGGAGACTTGGACTTTTAAAATGTTATGATAATTGTCCAGCCATCCGCTTCTGTTGCCTAGCGGGATGGTCATCCAACATGGCATGCCAAGCCGATAATCCGAATGTCTTTAGTTATTTGTGGGAATCAAAAATCTCCTCGATTTCCAAGACTAAATCCTTCGAAGGTCTTCATAAATCTTAGTTAATATGGTAATCGTGCATTATTGTTGTTAGAAACAGTAACTAAAAGGCTTGCGAACAATTATTTTGCATGCGATGTTAGATTTCCGTGTCTCCGGGCTATGAAAGCAAACTATTGGACCAAGATTCCAATGCTTTAAAAGTTCAAGTCCCTTAATGCTACAAATCTTCACCGTTAGCCACTAAACAATTACTTGAGCTTCATTCTAGTCCCTGAACTTTGGTTCGCTGCATTAGGAGACTTGGACTTTTAAAATGTTATGATAATTGTCCAGCCATCCGCTTCTGTTGCCTAAAGGGATAGTCATCCGACATGGCATGCCAAGCCGATAATCCAAATGCCTTTAGTTATTTGTGGGCATCAAAAAATCTCCTCGATTTTCAAGACTAAATCCTTCGAAAGTCTTCATAAATCTTACTTAGTATGATAATCGTGCATTATTGTTGTTAGAAACAGTAACTACAAGGCTCGGGCTATGAAAGCAAACTATTGGACCAAGATTCCAATGCTTTAAAAGTTCAAGTCCCTTAATGGTACAAATCTAACTTTTGGGGAACAGAGGGAAGCATGAGCAATTGATTAGGGACAATTGGTGAGAAATACCCAAACTACTCAAACTCCATATTCAAGCCAAACACGAATATCTGGTTACACTCAGATATGGTAGTTGCATCTCATGGTTAATATCCGATCCATCTTCAACCCTCCATGCGACAAAAATATAAATAGAGTGAAGTTACCTGCTTGCTGGGGGAGATACAAGCTTTTTCGTAAAAGCTTCTGGGAAGGTCTCAAAACGTCTATGAAGCATTTCAAGCGATCGTATCTGCCATAAATCAGCACAGCAAAGAGCATAAAGGAATAAAGGCAATGCTCCGTTATAATCACCCACTAAAAATACTCTAAATACGAAATAATTACCTCCCCAAGGCGAGCTCTTGCACCCATCCAGCCACCAACAATAGCAGATAAAAGAGTGTACCAAATGAGGATATCCATAAGGTAAACCTAAAAAGGCAATAAAAACTGGTAAAAAAAGATATTTGACAAAAGATAAACTCTTAATAAGATCCTGAGTATAACTAATAGAGAGGACTCACAGCCAAGACTGGCGCCCATAAACTAAGAATAGTCAAAGCATTTTTGTTGCCTAAAGAGAATAAAAAGAAAAATTTGTTAGTATCTGGCCTTTTTTGCAAAAGATCAGTGCTAATAGCATAGCATAATAATTGTGGATAGCCAATCCAAGTGTTAAAAATCACAATTGTGCTAGAGGAGAAAAATGAACAAAAACGAGCAGGTTGTATAGTTCTGTATTCAGTACAATGCACTAAGATCAAATACAATCACAATAGAACCCGAACATCCTTTGAATGTCTCACAATCATCAAAGGAACAAAGACGAATGTTCATAGGCAGAGCTAGGAAACATGCATTTCAAGAATGAATTGGAAAACACAGAAATTAAAGTGCCATGAAATTTAAAAATAAAAGAAAACTTCCAAGCACACGTAAGAGCTTACCACACTTGAAAATAGCACATCCCCGGATATTTTACAGGGCTATTTTTCATTAGATCCCTAAAAAAAAATTTCGATAATTTTAAAAAGTCCCAACTTTTCTATCTATTCATATATCCCTAAGTTTTGATTATTTCTTTCAAAGAAGTCCCTGCGTAGCATCTTTCAGAGAAATATAAGAATATTTCATTAACGTTCTTAACTGTTTGTCTCTAATTTTGTAAATTTATTATCGTAACATCACATGCACATTCATTTATTACAGTCTTATCCTTCCTCAAACAACATTTTATTCTCAAACTTTATATGCATATCAAATTTAAAGGATAAAACTGTACTAAATGGATAAAAATCAGAAGTTGTAACAGGATACAATTAAATTTTGCTGAAAGATATTCAACAGGGACTTTTTCGAAAGAACAAGTCAAGACTCGGGGCTTATATGAATAGATAGAAGTTGTAGACTTCTCCGAAATTATCTGAGAAGTTACGGACTAATATAAAAGTTACCCTATTCTATATCAAATTGTACAATAAATGGATGTCAGCAGGCAATAAGTAAATCAATAACAGCAAATATGAGGTGAATACAATTTAAAAGTAAATATAGGCAGCCAAAACATGCATTAAGTAATATAAATATCAGAAGGAAAAACATGTTAAAAACAGAGAGAACAAACACTGTTTTCGCTAATAAAATAAAGTCCTGAGCACAAAATGTGTTTTGAGTAAAACATCAGCCACCTAAGACAAGAATTAGAAGAGGCTGACAACAAAAACATTAAACACATGATACAGTTATGTACAATTTAAAGTAAGCCAAAATAAAGGCGGCAAAGCATGCAATAAATATGTGAATATGAAAAGAAAAAACATGTTAAAAACAGTGAGATCAAATACTGAAAAAAGATACAGTTTTGGGTACAAAGCTTTAAAAGTATAATTCAATCCAAATAAGCAAGCAACAGTTAAATGTACAAACACCTTAGCAAACAGACAAAACACATTTATTTTTCAAAATATTAAGAGCTTCGGTGTCATGCAGTATGACAGTTCTGCGCTTAAATAAGAATTTGCAGCAACAGTTCTTCAAAGGAAAAAAATATATATATTCTGAGTGCTTTATCACTCAGAATAGACTCAAGAAAGACCCTGAAATCAGTTTCAAAGATGTGCATAATGAAGATAGTGTTTTCGCGACAAGCAGTCCTAACATGATGGGTAATATGCATGAAATCAAGTTCGTGGTCCATACCAACCTATACATAGACCTGAGCAAACCTAACCCAACCCGCCCAGCCTGCACGGCCCAGTTTATGACTAGCCGGATCAGGCTCAGCCCGATTCATAGGGCTGCACCAGATCTCAGATATTGCCGCCCGTGAAAATCTAGTCCTGAACTGGGTTTTTTTTTTTGTTTCTTTGGTTGACCCAGCCCACTGGAGATTTTAATACTCAAACCTTGCCCAGGCCCAACTCAGCCTCGCTGAGTCATTTTGGACCTGGCCGGGGCTTGAAATATACTAAAAATTTCCAGTCAGGTTTTTCTTGGGTCTTGCTTAGGTCTAGCCTTATGTTTGCAGCAATCACTCATGCCTCCACAATCTGTTCATCATAAATCCAAGGTCGATGGAAAATCCATGCCGTGTCAATCAACAAATCCTTGTGGTTCTCTCTGCATTACCACCAAACAAGCAAAAGATTGCCATTATTCTGAACGAGCAACTAGAGGATTGAAAGCCGTCTTATCTCTTCCTATACTCCTACTTAAACAATTCTATTATTCACAGGTACCGATTTCTCCAATCAGATATTGGACAATATAATCAGACATTCTGTATAAATCGGGGCAAAGGCACTCCAATTTCACCTCCATGCACTAGATAATGTAAATATGATGTGAATTATAATCTAACCAAGAATTTAAGTACCCATCAGCACGGGCCGTACCCACCGTGTCGTACCGTGCCAACTAGATATCGGCATGACATGACCCCCGTGCTGATGGCACGGCTCAAAACCCTTTTTTCTTTGAAATTAGCAAGTAATTACCTCAATAAAGTTCAAAAGATTTGATATAGAAATATAATAAGCAATTAGAATATATAGATGCCAAAGAAAATAAATATTTTATGCCATTATGTATCGGCACGCAGGTATTTTGTTTTGTTACCGGCACGGCACGGCACGGCACGGCACGGCACACACCGCGCCTTACTGCACTAGCAAGTTTGCGGGACAACCCCGTGCCACGGCACTTTAATCCTTGACTCTAACCATATATAAAATATAAAAACACATAACGATTAAGAAAGTTGAGAAAATAAATAAAATATTTACTGAATTGATTTTCTTATGGAATTGCTAGTTGTTTTACCGCCGGTGGCACGCATGGATGTCAACATAGCATCGATTAAAGAATAGGCATGACAACAAGAAAAGATGGTTAAGGGGAACAGACTCCTGTAGAAGTGCAAATACTACATCATGGTAGGAAATGGCAAATGTGTAGAGGACGAAACTCCAGTATAAGTGCAAATACTACATCATGGCAGGAAATGGTGAACGTGTAGAGGACGAAACAAAAAATATCCATAGGTTAGTTCAGAGGCTTTGATATGTTCTAAAGTTCCACAAGGAATAAAGGATGCATTGGATTGAGTTGTTTGAATTTGATAAAGAAATAACGAGAAGCTGTTACAAGGATCATGACAACGACATGGACTCTAATAACAGATGCGTGTGATGCATTTCTAAAAGCAAGCAGTAGTGGGAGAAGATTGAGACTTGAGCGAAATAGATGAAAAGTTCAAGCCTTCCAACTTTGAAGTCAGTAGCTGACGAAGTTCCTGTGCCAGCACCATGATAATGGCAACTCCAATTTTCAAACTATGCACCACCTCAACTCTCCCAATCCATCAAAGTTATGAATGTTATAGTATGCCCTGGTCCTGCATGAAATGCTTAGTTGTACATATTTGAAAGAGAACAGAAAAAGGATGTCTGCATTTGATTGCAGATTGATTTGTTTTCAGCCATATATCCCCATCAATGATTCATATAGTTTAGAGGCACGACAGGGCTCAACCTTCAAACCAAGGGGATAGCAAGCCAATAATTTCATGATGCTGGTGAGGTATCCTTCAAAAAGGATTGGCACTTGCGGAAAGCGACTATTATGCGTGCAAATTGCTCTAGAGTAATAAAGTTCAGTACCATTAATTTCCTTCTCTACGATAACAAAAACGACACGGTAACATCAGCTAGATGAATTAATCCATACTTAGAACGCCTATTCAGGGTCTCAGGACTCCGAGCATATAATAAGCTCCAAACCACCGCTCCCTCAAAGTTCATTCTAACATGTCTGGCCAAAGAATATTTACGGTTCTAAGATCTACAGATCAATCTAAAAAAAATTCCAACCTCTGGGCTCAAGAAAGTTACTATGCTCTTCTCAAGGAGAAGTTTAAAACAGGGAAAAATACTCAAGTCTCACTGTCGTCCAGGCCACTTACCACAATAGTCAACAGGTTAGTGGCACCCCATATTTGTTATATGGCAGGAGAAGCAGCAGGAGGGGGTCTGTATTTTTAAAAACATAGAAACAACAAGTATGTATAGACGGGAAATTCTCAAGTGGCACCCCATATTTGTTATATGGCAGGAGAAGCACCTGAGTTTACTTCGCTTCCAATGAGTCAAACACAAACTTTGATTCACAATTCAAGAACCAAGCAAATGTTAAAGTTATTTATTGCCTACAATTATTTTTTTGTTGAGAAATGATAATCACATTCAGTTATTTCAAATTAATTGAAGACAGGAAGAACAATAACTACAAGATAAAAGTTAGCACAATAAATGTTTACTGACCCTTCGACACAAGATCATGCCAGGAGTACTGCAAATCATGAAGTTCAACAATTATATTTGTTGGCCCAACTAATGGCTTAATCTGCAAGGACGAACATCAATAACAAATATAATAAGCCACAAAGTTCAGATAAACTAGCAAAACTTTTGGAAAAAACTGAACAACAGTTCGCCAGCAAAAAAGGGAAAACATAGTCACCTGGAGGAAGTAAGCAAAAGTAAACTTGCAGGCTAATATCACCAACCAAAATATGACATATCTGCACGACCATAAGAAAAAGAAGATGTAAGCTCACAGAAAGAATACCGAAAAGGGCTCGTGAATGTACATGGACAAGAATCACCAGTCCATATGTCACTACCATTATCATATTATAACTACAAGAATGTTCATGATGATGATCACTATAATATATTTAGCTTTTTAAGAATCACATCTGCGACGCAACCTCTTGTAGTTGTAATTATAGGTCATGGATCATGCTCCAGTTGTTAGTGCCGGTACCAGTCATAGAAGAAAATTTAGATCACGAGCAAGTCAGCACACCTTGTTGAATTACACAGAACAAGTTGTGACTGCCACAGCTTTACAATAAATACATGTAGCAGAAAAAGCAAACGATGGATTCCAAGTTGCATACCCGGAAAAAAAATATAAGTAAAACTAAAATCAACAGCCCTTGAGTTTAAAATGCTTGCCACGTCAATAACTATGACCATTTCAGTTTTGCCAACAGGAAATAACAAGATAACTCCACTAGTCAGAAAACTAACAGTTAAATGGCAATCCCCCCGCTTGCCTTGATTGTTTAAAAGGAACCCACCACCAGCCCAAGGATTAACATCCAGGTGGTGATGTAAAAGCCCCATTTTTGGCATGTCTTGGGACAAGACACTCCATTTAAGTAGAAAAATGGGGGCTCTAAGATTCTTAAAATCCATGTGCCAAAAGTCAGTTCTAGTTACAGTTGTGAAATGATTGTATTCCGGATTCACTTAATGCCACAAATCTTACTATGTTTTGGTACAGTACTTTCAGACCCACGAAAGTGTTATTATGGTAGACTGCATAAATGAGCTATCATGTGCCAGAGATGACAGATAAAGGAGGTGGACGACAACTGTCTCTACGTTTCATGGCATAAATAAATTACTAGTTATAGAGAAAACATCAGGTCTGATCATGCAAATACAAGTCTAATAGAATGAACAAAAAGAAAGTTATAAACCTGGCATAATCACTTGTCTTCTCAAAAAGGCCACGCCCAACAAAATACCGCTCCTAATTTGAGGGGGGGGGGGGGGGGGGGGGGGAAGAAAATAAGCAAACAAGAGACTAAACCAAGAATATGTAAATAAACCAGAATTATGGTATAACGGAATACACTTACTTGATATATCCACTTGAAAAACTGAAAGAAGGACCACTGATCCGTAATATCTGAAAGAGTATGGCAAGCTGGAATCTTTACTATTAGTGCAAATGTCACGCGAATAGCCGCATAGACACCGAGAATAAGAATGTATATCCGAAAATAAAATGAATCTGATTGCTTTCTTTCATCCAAAACCTTCCTGCCTCAGATTTAACAAGAATAATGTGATTCAGTGCATAAAATACACAAATAAATATATATGATTACCACAACATTATATACTCACAAGTACAGATAAGTCATGGCTGCTGAAGCCAATCCGAACCAAAAAAGCCTAATAAACAGCCTAAAGATTGCAAAACGTCTGGTCATTCTATAAGCACCATACATAAGCAGAACATCCAAGCAACCTATACGAGAATCAATAGCCCAAATATTAATGAAGCAAAGTCAAAGTGAACAAGCAACCCTAGCAGTATGTTTACCTAGATCCACATAAAGATCTCAAAAGAAGAGAGATCAATATACTAATTTAGTGCAAAGCGACATACTCTCTATAAAGTTCAGAATGAAAAAGGCTGGCGCGGTGCTAAGTATGATTTTGAAGGTATTCAAGTTGATCTTTCCATTGTGAAAAGCTACAATTGTCAAACCCTGCATAACCAAGCAAACAGGCCTCATAAGATCACATTTTGACCGAGCAAAATTCACTAAGATGACATAGGTAAACTACAGCAACTAGCCTGGAACATGAGAACTAGAAAAATCCACAAACGATGGAAACTCCGGTACAAATGCAAAAACGTTCGGTGCTCAACAAAGCTGCATTTTGATGTCTGAATATCACAACGAGAAAACAAGTTAGCAAAACAAAGCATAAAACTTGGTCTCTACGGAATATAAAACAGAGTAGAGACATATATTACACAGAAACAGATTCTTTGACAGATAGGAAAAGTTTCTCATAGCACGATGCATAATTAACCAAGGCTTTCCTAAATACATAAAATAGTCAGATACGACATATCACATATGGAAATGCAACAAATATAACAACCAATCATCAACTTTATACCATTGTTCTAAACTTTGGTGCCATTCCAAACCACGGCAAGTATAGGTAACCCTGAGACTCATATTAATACTTACTAGATAACAAGGTCTCTTTCAATGACTCTACTGTAAGACAAGAAGAACATCAAAGAAACCGACAAGAACTAATGGAAAAAGAAAAAAAAAATGAATTAACAAAAGACAGGCCTCGTCAACTCATGGTTCCTCATTTAATTTTACCACACAACCCCTTAAGCAATTAGAAGGCCTAGTATACTGCGATGTGTGATTTGATCAAGATTTTCATTTTACAGATTCGGATTGAGAAACTGTCATCCCATTCAATCCGATTGGGATGCCCCCGACTCTGACATGTGTTTTGGAAGAAATAACATGAAACTCAGAATAGAATTTTGGGTGTATTCAATACTTCCAAATGAAAGGGGAATTGATCCATGGTCGATTCCGTAACAGCAAGGGTTGTCCATACAATTAGTAGCAGAGCAACACATAAAGAGAAAATAGTCTGAAAACAGACAGTCCGCAGGTGCATATGCAGTTCACATAAGATAAAACAATATGTAATAAATTAGACCCAAAAAAAATGTGATAGCTTATAAGAAAACATTAGAAGAATCAAGAATCAAAAACGATAAATACTACAAAAAACTTATGATAACCTACTTAAATATATAATAGGGCATTGCGGCCATATACATTCCAAAATTTCAAAAAACTTATTTAATAATAATATTCTATGTACAAAAACAATCAATAACAAATAATCAACCTTATATACCTGATATTTAAGCACTTCAGTAAGTAATCATAGGCATAAAAAGTAAATCTATATATATCTGTTTAAAAAGCACGATAGTAGCTAGCTTAGGACGCCCACCATGGGGTGCCTACAGAGAAATATTTTAACTTCTATTTACATAAAATTTCAACTCTCTTACATATTATTATCCTGAAAGCCAATAGTACATTTGATAAGCATAAGCCACCGGAAAGAATTATGAAACAACAGGCAACAAAGAAACAGAAAAAAGGGCTCAGACTACCAAAAACAGTAAGAAATTGTAAGCTGTCCATAGGACAAGAAAGAAGGACAAAGTGGTCTAAGCGGCCTCATATCTGGCCACATAAGTGAATCAGATGTGCAACCCTACTTCTTACTGTATATGCAGCTCATTATGCAGGTAGCCCACAAATGCAGGAAAATGAGGCCACATGTTTATGCACACAGCCCCTTTATGCAAGAAATGAGTCCCCTTATAAATGCGGCGAATGTCAAATATGCTGTTTTTTCTATGATTTGAATTTAGAACTTGTAACTGGTTATTGGGTTCAGAGAGGGCGTTGCTAGATTTTCAAAACGTTGGCTTGGCGGATAAACATAAATGATTGCAGGTGACAGTTTTATGGAGAAATTATTATTTCTCATACAATTATAGTCAATGTATAATAATGCATCTATTTATTCCTACTTTCAAAAGGCGTATTAATAAGTTTATTACGGTTGTATATATAATTTAATACCGTGATAACTAAACCACATATGGGCCCGCATAGGCGATGGTATGCCACATACGCATTATGCAGTGAGTGAGCCACCCGCATGCCACATACTACTTTTTTAGAACATAGGAAGAAGACTGGGCAAGCTAGCTTCATTTTTTACTTTAGAAAGCATCGCTAGTGCTATGGATTCTATGTTATAGCCATGTTCCCAAGCAGGCCCGCCTTGTAATGTTCTTATGTTGGTGGTTTTGGGCATTTAAAACAACATAGTACATAACTTGTTTGATACTTCAAATGAAATTGACACCCTAAGTAGATTTCTGATTTACCCTCAGCCTCCCTTTTGGCTCACGCAGAAATGGGGAATCCTTCTGAGGTGGCCATTTCAGCTGAAAGCAAGAAGATGACCTGGAATTACACAGCACAAAATAAGTAAGCTTACGGTTCTGAAGGACTGAAAAAGAAGATTCAGTACCAAAAAAATGGGGAAAAAACCAGAAGTATTCGTTAAAATCATCATAATTCCGCCAGGCAGAGTGTGCAGCTTGTCCATTTTTATTGTTAGCAGCTTCCTGAATATTAAAATCAGGCAGATTAATCAATAATGAATGCAACAAGATGAAACAAATCAGAAGAACAAACTTCACATTTACAACAACAGGGTAAATATTTTTTTTTCTCTTCAAGAGAGTACCACATTGCCAGAGTAAGCAATGCAAAAGATATCATTGTGTTACAACTTATACAAATAAGCATTATAGTTGAGGTAAAAACGAAAATTCAAATTCAAATATTGAAGTATATCTTTCCTCTGATTTTAAAACTTCACAATTAACTCTAATTCTTTCAGCACATTATAATAATTTTAAGTCGTATTAGATATCGTTTAGCATTTCAATTAATCAACAGAGAATTTCTCAAACATATTCAGATGACGAATACAAGAAACTAAAAGTCATACAGTACGAATAATAATTGTACCTACCGCTGCCATAGTCTTATAAATAGGAGAAATAATTTCCTTCAGATATGATACAGAACCATTACTACTAGTACAGCTTTTAGCTGGACTGGCTTCAGGTGAATCCAATATTGCATCCAACTCCTTTGCCATCTGTGAAATGTACCTTCAGTAAGTTCAATGGATAGCACAGAAGATCTATGTATCTGTTTGTATATACATACATTTGCGTCTATAAAAACAATGTTATTACATAAGAAACTAAATATGTATCTAGATAATAATGCAAAATTCCTTAGAAGTGATTTGAAAAACTCACCTGGTGAAATATGTAGCAAATGCACTCAGGAAGAAAGCGAACATTAGCAGCCTCACCCCAAATTAGAAAGTAGAGAGAGATAAATATGAGTTTCCTGCTTTTATTGAGTGCTGCTGTGCTGCACGAAGCTTCACAAATGTCATAATAGTAAAATCTAAGAAAGAGTTAATAATTCAAAAAGGGAAAATCAATTACCTGTTCCATACAACACGAATGCCTAGATATTTGCACCATCTTTTATAGTTGTCAAGTACTTTGTCAAAGACTTCAGCTACAGCCTTCTCATCGATTTTCTGCATTCAACAAAACAACTAAGGAAATCAGCATCCAGGAAACAATGCACTGCCTTCAGATTGTCCTAATGATAACTTTGTGACCAATATCTGATTGTATATCAATCTAATGCCAAATGATTCTTCATTAGCAGTTCTAGAACCGGGTTATTATACTTGGTTGGCTTTGCAAGAAAGGTTAGTCGTATGGGACCATCCTTGCATGACTTCCATAATGAAGCTTCCATGACTTTCCTAATGAAGCTTGACCAGAAGAACTATATCCTTAAGTATGCCTCTAGCAATCACTCAATCTTAGCTCATTGAAGAGACGTTCAACAAAAAATATCTAGAAATACACTCCAGAAGTATCCCTATGTTAAGCATCGACCAGTGGATTTTAACTTTCTGCGTTCAGAATAAAAGTTGATTCTCTAGATCAACATATTGGCCAGCAAAGGACAGGCTTGCAGCAAGAAAGATTCAATATCAGGATAGATTTATATTAAATTGACAAAATGCTAGATATCAAGTGAGTGCAAGTAAACCAGGCTCTGAAATTCTTCTGATCTATTGTTATGTTTCTCCTCCATAAAAAGATCAAACTCATAGTTTTCTGCCAAAGCCGAAAAATATTATGTGGACCAACTTTTCTCTTATCAATCTATAGTTATTATACCTCCTCACAAGATTAACTCTATAGCAAGGGACATCAATCCATAATGGAAGTATTTAATCAATATATCAATATCAATATCAAAGTATCAATCAATATCACTATATCAATATAATAATAATAATAATAATATATAAAACTGAAGAATATTGAACGATTTCGTGAAGCCGCATCATCATCTTACAGGAAACCTCTTTAAAAAAATTAAAATTTTGAACAAGTCCAAATATATATCTCTAAAATAGAAATATCTTAGTATTTTATTTAAATTTGATTTAAATCTATAAGATAGAAATATCTAAGTATTTTATTTAAATTAGACTAGATAAGACTAGATTATAATTTGCGCCTATTTTGACTTTAAATAAAAATTAAATGAGAGTAAATAAAATTATAAAGATATACTGAATAAGATAAAAGTGTGATTTAAATAAGATAATTAATTTATTTGGATCAAATGACTTTGGTATTCTATCGCTACTTGGACTAGATTTTGGTTATAAATATAAGAACTCTGGACAGATTTCGAATATCATTATACAAATCGCCAAAAAGGACGTTATTTAACATAGAAAAAAGGACAGTTTTCTTCGGCTATGAAGGTATATTTCTCCTGTTCTTTTACGATTCTCCTCCAAAAAATTATTAACTCTCTTTTTGTTTTCTCTTCGATTATTTTTTTGTGCAATCATCTTTTTTCAGCTCCATATTATGTAGAGTATTAACTATTTTCTATTTTTCTATTTTTGAATCAATAATGATATAATTTCTTAGTTTTCTTTAATTGCATGTTATATAGCATAATTAAATTATTATAAACATGCACGTGCATCACAGGGTACAAATCTAGTTCTCCATAATAGCGGACTCTAAGCTTGCAAATAACTAGCAAAAACCATATCTACTGAGTCAGCACAATAATTAACTTCCTAACATTAATAATATACAGTACCGATTCTGTTCCGTCTAGTGAAAACAAAATTGAACAAAAGAATAACCCAAAACGTGAAAACATGTTATAAATCGCTTATAGGTCATGCAGTACATCCATTAGGATGTAGATTGTAAGATGATAGCAGAAGCATGGACAGGTAACTGTATACAGAGAGCTTAGAGATATATCTAACTAACGGGCTACAAATGGAAGGACAAACTAGCCTTCTTCTTGTCAAGATAAAGATAAAGAACCCATTAACATTGAGGTCAAAAATATTTCAAAGTAATAATAATAATAACTTATTCTACTCTCACTCAGCATACAACTCAAGAAACTCATTGATTGGACATGCACGAGCTGGTGTATGAGAAAAAATCCAAAAGGCAAGTTTGTTAGGTCAATTGAAAGAGTAACTCACCGGCTCCACTCCAACAGGTAAACCAAGCCTAGCCTGAGCATTCGCTGTCGTCATGACAACATTTTCACGCTGATTCCGAACATTATCTTCCTGGATAGGAAAAAAACATAAAGAGTTTTTTGAAGGAAAAGGAAAATAGAAATTAAAACGAACATTCATAAGCAAACCCCATCAAAAGCAACACAAAGGATCTCAGAGAAATGATATTTTATATTCATTTTAATTACTGCATATAATCTACTAAATATAAAAGTAGCAAAAGGAGGATACGCCTAGACAAATGGATATATAGATCCGACTCCATTCCTTCATCACATTTAATACTAGAACCTATTCGCACATAGTCCAGACTAGAGGCATATTAAATTGACCAAAGCATCAATGGCAGTCTACTGTTGCAGTTAACACAGACAATATTCCTAGACCCGACCTAAATTTCGACAAGGAAAACTAAGATAGTATACACAATTATGTATATCAAAGCCTCAGTCTTGTATGCACGCGTATGAACTAGTTCAAGTTAGAACAGGAATAAAATAAACCAAATCACTTCTAAAAAGTTCAAGCAGGCAGATTTTCATGAGAATCTGCCTGTGTTAATGGATTTTGGCTACAGATGGGTAGAGAAAGAGAGAAGAAAGAAAAAAGAAACCCACCTCCAGCAGATAAAAGACAAATAGCGTAATAATAATAAGAAAGTTCAGACGATCTTAACAAATTTTCTTTGTCATGTGTTCGGCTCAGCTGAAGCCAAAACCGGGATCTTGGTCAACAAAAATCATAGAGCTGGCTTGAAGCCAGGAGAGGCCTTTAGACCAAAAGGAAAAGATCTCACTTTGAGCTTATATTTAAAGATTAAGTAGGAAGCGCCTAGCATAATATAGTCAAAAAGCAATTAGGGGTTCAGTTCTGCTTAATGGCGACAGCCAATTAGCCCTTATGCAGAAGTTTAAGCTAAGCCCGACAGGCCATTATTCCATAGCAAAATATATGACAAGTTGACTTTGCTTACTTTCATTTCTTTGGCTTCATGCTTCTGTTCTGTGTTACATACCATTAACCCCCCCCCTCCCCAAAAAAAAAAAGTAATCCTATCCGATCAACTTTCTTTTACAAGTTGCACTAGATTAGACAGCAAATGATATATACAACATGAGTTATTTGACGTAAATTGATGAATAAGAGCTTTCCTCAATAAAAATTACAAAAAAACGAACAAAGCACTGGCAATTGAGCAAGTATAAACCTGGAAGCCAAAAACAAACTCCAGAAGGTCAAACATATCCAATTTTCTCAATTGTGGAGCTTCGGAATTAGCAGGAAGTCGAGGAAGGTCTGCGGTATAACCAATTGCAGATATCGCAGCTCTTACCTGATGAATCACGATTAATCACAACTTTTATGAAATGAGCAGAAGTATTTTTAACTGATCTGAGAACGAACAATAATTTCTTCATCTAATCATGGTAGTTTAGTCAAACTTGTCACATACACTTATTATGAAATTGATAGAATTTCAAAGTTCCTGCAGGAAAATCACATAAGGGGTGCTTTATATACAGAAGCAAGGGAGAGTAGAGAATGTTGTTTAAGAATGATATGAAATACGAGTAAGGAAAAGCATTTAAAAAACAAAAATGTTCCAACAGACTCCAAACAAGGCAAGGGTGCAAGGCAATGTTGGCATAAAATTCAAGTAGGGGCATGTCCACACCAACTGTGCTACACAACGGAGTAGAAAAGATCATTTCTGAAAGGAACTCAAGCCACCAACCTTCAACTCATAATACAACCGCAGAAAAACTAACTGATGAGGGAGGACTAACAGAATACAGTTAGATTTAATTAAACTAAATTAACATATTACGGATATAGGATTTAACTACTACTCTTCTAAGAGAACTACTCAAATTATAAGTGATTTAATGGGATTATGTTTATATTTGGATCTATTTGCTCTTCCTAGAAGGAGGCTCTTCCCAGAAGGAGGAATTGAAAGTGCCTATAAAGGGAAGTAATAAGCAACACCTGTTTCAATCTGTCTACAAGGCCCCTTTTCCACCACTAGACTACTTCTGTGGTCGTATACAGAAATCCTATGTGCATGTGACAAACCAAAGAACTTATTCCCCAAAAGAATTAAATGTAAATCAGCAATTCTCTTTTACAAGTAACACCACTGTTAAATACTATATATTACATTGATACTTTCACTAAATTTTCATTCTACACAAAATTGCCTAAACTAAAGAACATGATTAAGTCCTAAAACTATCCAACATATACACTCGAATCTAGGAAATAATTGGCCATTAATTTAGGTAGCTTCTTCGCGTTGCTTTGGTTCTGAAACAGTGAACAATAGAGAACTCTCGAGTTTGCCTACTGGTGGAATGTTTTCAAAGTTTATTTCTGAAATGTTGAAGCTTTCAGGGGATTTTCCTTGCTAAACATTATTGAATGACTTCGGCAATGATTGGTTCTCATCTTGGAATGGCAGATAGTGAATTTAGTTTATCTGAGTTTCATAACTTTTCGATGTTCAAACTACAAACTACGCCGGTTGCATCCATATGCATCATTTCCAACGAAAGAAACAACAGCCTTCAATTTTAAAAGAGCACAAGTTTCCTTGTTTGCATCACCTACATTAGTTATGCCAAAAAAAATATTTGTATGAAGCAACCATTTGTGCAAACATATAAGAAAAATAAAATAAATTGGTCAACTTGAGAAAGCTAATCTCAGGATAATCAGATGAAACTCAATGTCTTCAACAAAGAAAAAAGCAACAGAGATAATATATCAGTTCTATGGTTAGGGTCATATATCTAGTAGAACCGGCACAATCAGTCAAATTAGTATCCTACTTAATATCAGAGTTGTTCATTCTGCAAGTTCTCCTTTTTCTAAGACATTGTATTAATACCGGAGCCCAAAAAATCAATTACTCCTAATCTCAAAGATCTATAAGTTGCATCCCTAATGCTAGTAAATGTTGAAGTACTGTACTTCAACAATAGGTCAGTTAATAAGAACCAAACGTACTTCCGGAAAGAAACCAACAACATTGGTTACAGAAGGTGCGTCAAGAGGTATGATATTGTAAGGCGTTAGTTCTCCTCTCAAGGTCCCATCAGATCTTTTAATCTTCTTTACCTGGAAAAAAAAAAAAAAAAAAGAAAGAATATCAAGTTCAATACATAAGACCGCATCAAGAATGTGCATATTGCACAGAGGGCTCAAATCTTACATCAGATCAAAGAAAATGGGTAAATTGCTGAATCCTAATAATTCTAGTGAAAGTTGAAAAACGAATACCTAGAAGGAAACATCACGTTATAATTGCACTTAAAGGCCATATCTAGATTGGAAAAATCCCTTGTCTTATAAATGCTCAACATTAACAAAAAAGCTAACAAGTACAAAATATTCAGTGAAAAGATTTGTTATCCAAAAGGTCACCTCCGCCATAATTTGTCTACTCAGTTCATCAGTAGCTGAATCTCCAACAAGAACCTCTAGAACATCAAGTAAGGCCCGTAAAGTAGCAAAAACCTTTTTCATTTCCATCATTCTTGATTCCATCCTATTTCAGAATTAAAAACACACAAATTAAGTGAATCAACAACAACAATAACGAAATAGTGCAAGGAAGAGAACAAAGGTAACTATGGAATATATACATAGGGCAATGCTTCGTGCAATGGTAACAATTTTGCACATATAATTTCACGATAGCAAATTCACCTAGAGAGCAATCACTTCATTAAAAAAAAAAGGCTTTAGGATAGGAAAAAACTGGAAATTCTCCCCCAAAAATCCCATGTGGCATTGCTAACTGGTTAATTATCCTTTGTTTAAACATCAGACAGTATTGCCTAATATCAAGAACATTAGAATATAGCTATATTATAAATGTAGTAGCCACCTTATTATGCAAACTCTACTAACTTAGGCCAACTCCAGCTACGTAAGCACACTTCACCTCTGGATATAATTTTAAAACTCATTCCACTCAGAGTCGGGCATGCGAAATAGCCATAAGACTAGCTTACACCAAGAGAACAAAATAATTCTATTTTGACTATGGTTTCAGTTATGTTTCCTTTCTTTAGACAGGCTGCCAATGAGAATGAGAGATTCACTTAATATCGTATGCATGGAGATTGTCCTTTCTAGTGGTTTCTCCTATTTTCACTAGGATATCCATATTCTAAGCAAGCAGAAACAATACCTGCATGTTTTGGTTAATTTGTGCAGTCTATTCATAAAAGATGGGCTTAACAAAGCTAGCTCAATAGAAGGCGCTTATCACGAAATTAAGGAAATCAGAAACCAAACAGGCATGCAGACCTACGAGCACTAGAAGGCAGAAAAGGACCGAGCCACATTGCCACAATCTTAAAGAGATAATTGCACCCGATTTTTGAAGACCGTGCAGAGGCATAAGAAGATGTAGCTCAACTTTATACATAATAGAACTACGGATCCTTACTTCATGACCTTAAGGCACCAGTGACACAGCAACACTATTTACAAAGTGGTCCAAAGCTTGGCTTTACCAAGGGAATCACACATGCTAGAGGTGACATCAGTAATTCCAACGGTTAATGAAGTACAGCTAAATGATGCTATACCAAAACTGGTAAGACTTTTGATATTTCTTTCTTCCCTCACTTTCTTTTCACCAATCTACTCCCAAAAGGATCTAATTAAAGGCATAAGTAATCACAACTGGCGAGCAGAACCACTAAAATTGAAAAATTGAGTGATGAATACTAGTGAAGCTTGACAGGAGGAAAAAAGATCCAATGAAAACACCGGGTCCCTTCCTCTAGCTTTAGCCAGAATATGAGCACAGACACACAGCACGGCAAAGCAAGAGACTGTGTAGATGTCACTGTACCATGCAAGCACTTATCATCAAAGTCATCGAATAACCAGCATGAAGTGGGACATCTAAAAACTAAAAAGCAATACATAGTGAAAAAAATGCAAGAAAGAATAGCTCTAGCTGGAAAAACAGCAGTAAAATCCCTAATGTTAGAGCAGAAGATGAAACAACATACACCAGTGCTAGAAATTAAAGTAGGTTTTTGTATACTTTCTACATCAAGTAAGAACAAAAGGCAATTGAATCTGACTGATATCATGTCATAGTAATACGTACGCTCCAAGATTTGTACTAAAAGTTCCTGACTCCCTCCATCTCTGCTGCTCCCGTTGCAGTTCATCAATCCGATGGCGCCTCCTGTAGGTTAAGTAGAAGTTCCACAATCTCTCAATATCACGCTGACGATCAATTACAGCTCCATCTTTTTTCGCAAGTTTTTGCTGCGAAATATCAAGGTTATCCACCATTAATATGAGAAATGGGAGATAAATCTAGTTCCAAAAAGGAGATTAACACTAAAACTTGGAAAACAAAGAATTTAACAACTGTTGAAGTAACTTCCATAAGATGCATGTCATACCTTGATTACAGACATTAGACCAGTTTTGAACTGTAGAACACCTCTACCCTCACTGTGTGGGTCCAGATTTTGTGCCATAGTATATGCTTGCTCACATACTACATATCAAAACCATAAGTTAACAACCAAATATAAGAAAGAAGCCGATGTACAACAGGGCAAAATATACCTATACAGGCAAAACCCACTAACTAGCAGAGCATAAGCACGGAAAAAGATATGCAGTCAAGCAGATATAAAAATGTAAAATATTTCAAATGCTAATCCTCCCATCAAAAGAACACTCTAGAAATAAATTACAATTTGTAAAGCTCAACAGAAAAACTAGAATCTCAATGTTCTCTTCATAAACTATTTGGACTTTGCGGAAGCACTATACCATAAAAAAATAATTGAACCCCTGAGCTAAAACATTTGGAGAACTAAGCAAATTCTCAATTTTGCTTGGGGTTTTGACTTAAGAATAGGCTTTTCTTAGTTCCTAACATGCCTATCCCCGCACTTCAATGTATCAGTAAAAGAACTACAAAAAGAAAAGAATAAAAATTGAATCTCATATAGCAAAAGGTCTTTCTTCGTTCGTCTGGTTTGTGATTCTCGCATGCTCCGTGGAGTGGCCGTAAATGCTGGTCTTTCATGTGAATCGCATCTACTTCATGTGTACAAGTATTCCTTTAGAATTTTCTTCGCGCAAAACACTCTTAGCACACTCCAACTATACAATTTTCTTCATTTTACTTCTCCTATCATTTTAGTTCCCAAATGGACTCACATAGCCGAATCAACACAAGATCAGGATGATAATCCACATAAAAATTAACAAAATTAGCTTCAGAAGAACGAAGAACTCACGGATTCTGGCGACGTTGGGGTCCTCATCGACGATGTCGTCGGCGGCTTGAAGGATCTGTTCGATATTGGTGGTCTTGACGAGAGACGGAGGGACGGCGCTGGCGAGCCCGGCGCCGCCGGCTCCGGCCCCGGCGAGGCCCTGGCCGGCGCTGCGGAGCTGCTCCCGCTGCAGCGTCGCCCGCACGAGCCGCTCCCAGTTCTCCAGCACCATACCACGCCTCGTCGCCATCGCGCGCTGGCGTGCGGGCGCGCGAGGGCCCTGCGGAGGAAACCCTAGCTCGCGCGAGCCCGAGAACGAAGGATGGGGCGAAGGGGGAGGGGGAAAGGGGCCGGATCCGAGCTCGCGAATGGAGAGGAGGGGGATGGAGGAGGAGAAGGGTTTCTAGGGTTTGGGGAGAGAGAGAGAGAGAGAGAGAGAGAGAGGAGGAAGAGGAGGAGACGCGGATCTGCGAGGGCGACGAAAGCGGAAAAGGTGGTGGTGGTGCGGGGAAAATGAGAGGGACGACGCTAAAATAAAATAAAATAAAATAAAATGTTTGGTTAGTCCCTGTACTATTTCGAACCTCATTTCAGTCCCTATGCTGTTCTGCTCTTCGGGTGGTGACAATGAGAGGGTGGAAATGAGAGAGGAAAAAAATAGGAGGACTCCGAAAAAATATGAGGATCCCTCACTTATGTTCCTTTTTCAAGTGGCCCTTTCAACGGTTATACATTAGAATAAAAATATAAAATTTAGAGATTTAAATGTAAAAGGACCAATTCACAATAGCGGCATAGCACAAGGACAACACAAACACTTTTGCCCCAAAAAATCTCATTTCGTACGATTATCAATACAGGTAGGGGTACGCGTAAATGTACCCCAAAGGGTAAGCGCAACACCATTCCATCTCGGCTTTTTCCTTTTTTTTTTGCATTTAGCCCCTCCAAAAAATTCTACAAATAGCCCTACAAAATTTATATTTACAAACTTGGTCCTATTCCTGTCAAGCGAGCTTGGGTGACGGTGCAGGTTAAGTTGAACACGATGAATCATTCACAGTGTTTGGACACGGTGAATGGTTCATCGTGTTCTATTATTTTTCTACCACGATATTACGTAATATTTGAAATTTACGGTTTATAAAAGACACGGTGAATCATTCACCGTATCCAAACACGATGATGAATGATTTACCTTGTTCAACTTAATCAAGACACCACCGCTCACGTGGCGCTCGCGTGACGCTTACGTGGCTGGAATAGGACCAATCTTGCAAATATAAATTTTATAAGGCTATTTATGAAGAAAAAATTTTTGAAGGGGCTAAATGCAAAAAAAATCCTGTTATCTCGTTACGTGTAGGAGTGGCAATCCAGCTCGCTGTTCGCGAACCAGCTCGTGTTCGGCTCGAAATGAGCTCGAGATCAACTCGCTTGTTTAGTAAACGAGCCGAACACGACCTGAACTTTTCAGCTCGTTTAATAAACGAGCCGAACACGAGCTGGGGTCAGCTCGCTCGTGTTCGGCTCGATAACAGCTCGAATATATATATATATTTAATATTTATATTATTTATATAATTTATATATATATATATAAATAAATAATTATATATAAATATAATTTTTTATTATTTGATTTTTAGTCCAATCTAAATTAAAGCCCAACTCAATTATAAAAAGCCAATTTATACGTAAAGTTTTAACCATTAGATCAAAGTCTAATGGATAAGATCTCATAAATTTATTTTATATATATATATATATATCATTTCTAATCATTTTAACTTATTGTTTCTAAGTCAGCTCGTATTTAGTTCGTATTCGGCTCGTTAATAAACGAGCCGAACACGAGCCGAATTTTTTGGCTCGATACTTAAACAAGCCAGCTCGTGTTCGGCTCGTTTCATAAACGAGCCGAACACGAGCCGACCCCAGCTCGCTCGTGTTCGGCTCGTTGACACCCTTACGTGTATGCAGGAGAAGACATCGGGGTACATTTTGGATACACCATAAGGGCCATTACTGTAGAGCGCGCTTCAAAAACAGCGGACACTGCCACGAGGCACGTGGCACGAGAGGACGCGGAGACAGAGCGATCCTCCGGATTGTCCCGCATACGGACGCCACGGATCCGCCGTACATTCGTCATCCTGTCGATTAGTGGACGGTCGAGATTCGCTGTAAGTGCGCCCGCAGAATCGCCTGCGACCGCAGAATAACGTGCCGAGTGTAACTGCCCAGTAGCGTTTGTTTTGGATTTTCGAAGGCAAAATGTACATATTGTCCTTACACTATCACTAAATTTTGACTTAGTTCTTGTACTTTTATGTAAATATAATATTCCAATTTTTAAAAAATTTTGGTCTACATATAGGGAAACCCATCCTTGGATGGATGGGGGTGTACACATCCTACACCCTTTTTGGGTATATCAATAGTTTTTTTTTTTTTTTTTGAAAAAAATTTACTCAATGCCCTTCTAAAAATATATATTTTCACTAATGCCCCTATAAAAATTAAAATATCATAAATGCCCCACTAATTTTGAAAAACTTTCAAAACTATCCCTGTATATAACTTTTCGTCCAAGCTGAAGTAAACAGTGAGCAAGTTTCTATTATACCCCTTGTTCTACTTTTCGTCAATGCCCCTTGAAATTTTAACTCATAAATAAACTTTAATTATACTTATTAGTGAATTAATTATATTCTTTGAAAAAATATTAGATAAAATGCTATAGATGACACTAAACAATCTCATAAAAAATGTTAACAAACCTTTTTAAATCAGTTATAAAAATCAATTTCAGAATAATTATAGAATGTTACGAAAAAATCACGAAACAATTTTAAATAAATGCAACTATCTTCCCGAACATATAAAATGTATGGAACTCTCTCAACAATAAGTTATTTTGGAATAGCTCTTCAACTTTATTAAATATTTTCTCACCCTCTTCTCTCTTATTTGCTTTGAAACATTAAAATGAGAATTTTATAAATTTAAACAACAATTGTGTCAATTTATGATGTCTTTGATTGACTATTTTTCTGAAAAATTAACAGCTTATGGCGAATGAACCACTTAATTTTGACAAATTTGTCAATTATATGGACCAAAGGAAAGTTTAAAAAAGTTTATGGGCCTGTTTCAAAATAATCTACATTTGAGGGGTCTTATACACATTATTTCCATTAGTTAATAGGGGAATAAATAATTGGTATACCAACAGGAGATTCAAAATAAGAAGCAAAATAGGCAATTTAATATTTAATATATTTTATATGATAAAAAAATGGGATTAAAACTATATAAATTTATGGAGGCTAACGATAAGGATAAAATTGAAATAGAATAGGTATTTAAAGGGGCGATTGTGATATTACTAATTTACAAGGGTATCTATGATATTTCTAACCTTTTGAGGGGTATGAATGAAATTACCCTTATTTTTTTAACTATCAAGTCCCTAATCTGTACATTTTAGATTTTATTATTAAGAAAGTGTTTCATGTTTGGTTTCTCTTAAAAGCGCAAAAAAAACTGTTTTTCAGAAGAAAAAAAAATTATAAAACGCAGCTCTTATTTTTCGGAAAAAAATTGAAAAATAAAAACATCACTGTTTTCATGAATTTTGAGAATAACTTTTAAAAAACTACTTATTCTATGAACAAAATATGACGAAAAATTCTTGTTGAGCCAAATATAGGCTAAAATACAGAAAAATTTATGTAAATATCTGCTTTTTCACCTTCTCCCTTGATTTTTAAAAATCTACATTTTGTTCTTTTAAAATTTAAAAATATTTTCAAAAGGTTACGACATTAATGGAGAAAGCAAAATGACCAAATTATCCTTATTTGTTCTATAAGGAAAATATAATTTTTTAATACATTTTTATTATTTTTAAAAATATTTTTAGTATAAATTATAAAAAATGGATGAAACAGTGATGAAAACCTAACAGAAGAGGGCTAAATGTATCAACTTGAAATTTTAAAGAAGTAAATTATGGATTTTGAGAATTAAGAAGGAAAAGTGAAAAAAAATGGAATATTTATGTAAATTTTTTTTTGTATTTTGGCCCAAACAGTTTTTTGAGATATTTTATGAAAAACAAAATACCCTCTAAGTCTAATTAACGTTTAACCCTTCACAAATTGTCATATCAACTGAACATCAACTAATATTTGCTGCATCAATACCACGTCAGGGGCTTTTTTTGCAATTAGCCCCCTTACAAAATTTATTTTTATAAATAGTCTTATAAAATTTATAATTATAAAAATGACCCTATACCCGCCACGCAGGCGCCACACGTAAGCGCCATCTCAACGGCTGTGGAAGGTTAAGTTGAACACGATGAATGATTCACCGTGTTTAAACACGATGAACCATTCATCGTGTTTGGAGGGGCTGAATAATAACCAAGCCCAACAGGACAGAAGAACTCAAACAGTCCGATAGTACAGTTTAGCTTAAACACGGTGAATTATTCACCGTATTTAGACACGGTGAATGATTCACCGTGTTCAACTTATGTCACTACTCCAGCCAGTCGCTGACGTGGCGATGACGTGGCGCTTGCGTGGAGGGGATAGGACCAGTTTTACAATTATAAATTTTATGAGGCTATTTGTGAAAAAAAAATTTGTGAGAGGCTAAATGCAAAAAAAGCCCCCACGTCAGTTTCAAGTTAATAACAAATCTTGCTATGTCACAATTTATATTACAATTAACAATATTTTTAATTGCATATATTTAAATAAAATATAACTCAAAGCTTAAAAATTTAATCACAATGAATAATAGAAGGGTTAATTGCACGATTGGTTCCCAACCTGTTCTTGATTTTTTTTATTTGGGTCACCAACTTTTTTTTCTTTAGCTTACAATTAAATCGAAGTTAAGTTCGTGTCATTCAAAATACTATAAATTATAACAAGAATTGTAAAAAAAAGAGAGGCTAAATTACATAAATATTTCTTATAAATACCTATTTTTTTTTATTTTTCCTTCCTAACTATTAAAAACTTATATTTTACCCCTCAATATTTCAAGTTTTGCATTTAGCCCTCCTGCATCAGGGTTCCATTACTATTATGTCTATTTTTTATAAATTATATCGAAAATATCTTTCAAAATGACAAAAATATATTGAAAATTTATTTTTTTTTTATAGAAAAAATAAAGGTAATTTGATCATTTTGCTTTCTCCATTAACATCGTACTCCTCTGAAAATATTTTTAAAATTTTAAGGAGACAAAATTTAGATTTTTTGAAAGTGAGAAAAGTAAAGTAAAAAAGCAAATATTTACGGGAGAGTTTAGTAATTTAGATTAAAAAAAACTTTCTAGTAATCAACGTGTTGCAAATTTATTGGCTTTTGCACAGATGACGTGGTGAGCCCGGTTCATGCAGATTACCTTCTCCCTCTTATAGACCGCTCCAAACGGATAAACCGAAGCTCCCTCCCCCAGTTTCATCGCCGCCTCCAAATACCATTTTTGCCCCTGCATTTATCCTCTAATTACTCCTAAAATCAACAAGTAACCGCCGTTAATTTCCCCAAATTATCAGGGGTAAATTCGTCTCAGCGAAGAGCTATTTAATGGCGAGCTAATCTCCCACATCCTCACTCTTCTCCTCCCCCCCCCCTCTCTCTCTCTTCGCTTCGCGGCTCCGAGAAATGGCGATCGCCGCGTCCTCGGCCACCCTCTTCGTCCCCGGTGAGCTCTCGATTCCCCCTCTTTGTACGATTCAGTTCGAAATCTAGGGTTTCGGGGCTTGGAACGGTGCGGATTCCGCCTAGTTAGGGGTCTTCTCCCTCTTCTTCTTGATGCAAGGATCGGATTCATGTGTTTTTTGTGCGTTTTTTGGATCTGATTTGATGTATGGATGGGTTTGTTGTGGAATTTCTCAATCCAATTGTATGTATGTAGTGCTGGATGATGAGTAATAGTCATTTTTTACATTGCTGCTTCGTCGCCACCCTCTTCCTTTCCGGTGAGCTCCCGATTCTCCTTCTTTGTATGGTTCAGTTCGAAATTTAGGGTCTGGGGACTCGAATCCGTGCGGATTCCGCCTCGCTAGGGTTCATCTTCATCTTCTTCTTGATGTAAGAATCGGATTGATGTCTTTGTACGGTTTTTTGAACCTGATTTGATGCATGGATGGATTGATTGTGGAATCTCTCAATCCGATTGCATGTGTACAACGGTAGATAAATCAGTATCAGTTGTAGTCATTTCTCGATTTTTGTCCTCACTGAGGAGCTCGCAATACTCTCTTTTCATGATTTATTTTCTAATCTAGGTTTTTCGGGCTTGAATCCTTGTGGATTACACCTCGCCAGGGTTCTTCTTCCTCTTATTGGTCCAAAAATTGTGAACTTAAGAGTTTGATGTGTGAAACAACCGTTGTACTCTAAAAGCTTAAGAATATTTTATATTTAACACTCCCCCTCACGCTTGGACTCGAGACTTTTTTAGGCCCATGACGTGAACTTGAATTAAATGAGAGAAAATTAATAATGCTAGGAGCCTTGCATGACTCGAACTCAGGACCTTCTGCTCTGCTCTGATACCATGTGAAACAATCGTTGTACTCTAAAAGCTTAAGCTGTTAGAAAACGGTATTTAAATATTTTATATTTAACATGATGTTGGCTTTGACTTTCTGAATTTAAATCTATTGCTAATTATTTGTCCTTCGACCAACTAAATTGTCAAAAGGAAAATTCAAGTAGTCTGTAGCTAATTATATGTTTATGTTCTGATATCAAAAGTGCTGGTCGGTTTTGAAAGCACTACTCTGTTTGTGGAATTTTAGAATAAAATCAGCTTAAAAGAACCCTGAAGTAGTTTGTGAGGTAAGAGGCTTGAAGTATGTCATGTGACACTGTGTTGAGACAGTTCTACTTGAGTGTGGTTATGCTACGATATATTACATTCCCCAAAAATAAAAAGCATCATAACTGTTTTGTTGACCCATCAATTTTCTTTTGTATCATAGCTGCTTTCTAGTTTAAAGACTTCCTAGTTTCTTGCATAGATTGTAGGTGAAGACTTACAGGCTTACCTGAACTACAGCCCATTCTGAAATGGATGTATGAACTTTTGACGTTTTGATTTTTCTTCTGAACCTTTAATTAATTATGACTTGGGTAATTTGCCATTAGAAAACATGGGAGTGGCACTGGGTTTTAACAGAATCCCAACTTATAAAAATTCCCCGCGTGCATTATTTACTTATGTTATAAGTATCGCAGGGTTTGGATTATGGATCGATTTGGCATGTTGGAAACTTTTAACTTGAAGTTGCGATTTCCTCAAATTTATAGTTACAATGTTAAGAAGCTTCATACACCATTAGGGAAAACGAACTCAAAGAGAAACTATTACGAACTTCCAAATTTGATTATGGAATAGAACAGAAAACCAATATAACATTTTTCACTGGGCTGAATAACTTACCTATTCCTTTTCTCGAAAGGCTAAATTGCTATTTGATTTTCTCATTTTCTGTATGAAGGGATTCAGATGATCACCTCTTTCGTTGTTTCTTTTTTATCTTTCTGACCAAGATAGCAACTGTTGCAGAAAAGTTGGAACTGCAAAATTCAAATCTCTAACTAATGGGACTTTCATCCTCCTTTCTTTGGTTTAGGCGGAGCTCGTTCTAAGAACTACAACGTTCATCTAGGCAAGACTAAAGAATCAGGTGCATTTACATCTCAATTAGCAATTCGCCAGAAGTCAAAGCAGATGGATGGCCGTCGAAACTTGTCCGTCTGTGCTGAATACAGGTACGGGCACAACATTTCTTTCTAGATCTTTTACTTACAAAGTCCTACTTCTGGTTAGGGGATGTTTGGATTGATGAAGTTGTGATTCGGCCGTAAATCAAGTTTATTAAGAGTAAATTTTTTTGTCTTGTCATCCATCACGAAGACACTGTAAAGATCTGGTAGGTAGCCGCGGGCTTAAATTCTCGAAAACAAATTTTCTTAGAAACGGCTCGAAGTCATCTTTTGTAAAAAGATCCAAAATCTAGTCTACAAATAAACGGTGGATCTCTCCGGCATTATGCTAGTTTATGGCAAGACCAATAATTTTACTCTCCCCAAACTTGATTTTCAGCCGAACACCAAGCTTGATTTTCAACGAACTACAATTACAGCAATCCAAACGCCCTCTTGTTAGTTTGAAGTCATTTCCATCTTAAACCGAGTCTCCGTTCTTTTCCCAGTAGTAGTACTACATGTAACGATAGGCTCATGTGCATGCAGAGATTTGTAAGTCTGCCTGATTGCTAACTATTATTTGATTCTATGGAATCATTGTGTCCCTTTTTCAGCGGATGTTCTTATATGCTGAAAAGAACGACTCGTAGTTCTCTACTCTTTACGGTCCGTTTAAAGTTAACATGATATATCAATCATCTGGCTATTTTTTTCTTATGTTTTTTTTTATTCAAGTACTTTTTGTACTTGAAGTACTGGGAGAATTTTGTGACCTTTTTGGAAAAAAAGAAATGAGTAAAGATTCAGTTATCGATATGGTTCAGTTATCAATATAGCTAGGTGACACATAATTGAAATTACTTTTCTTAATGATTGCTTGCTAATTATTTACTCTTTGCTCGGATGCCGCAGACAGAGTTGTTTCTTCTATTTCTTCTTTAAATCATGATTATGCTGATTTTCTATAATGGTAGAGATATTGCTTCTCTAAGTTATGATGCTGTTGATAACTTTAGAAAGACTTATCTTTACCACATTTAGATTTAGTCATTTCTAATTCTAAGATTATAATATTTAGCATTTCTTGATACTTGCCTTCTTGCTGGATAAGATTTATTTCTTTCTCTCTTCAATGTTAATTATTATTGGCAGTGAGATTTAGTTCCAAGCCATTAGGCGACACAATTTAACGTCCGTTTGGTCAGATACGCATGCCATGAATTTACTAGTATTAATAATTAGACCAATTGGTCGTCACTCGTTATAGTCCTTAACCATCTTTGATAGGACCAAGCAATTTGAAAATGTCCTAACAATCTTTATGCGAACCTATATTCGGATTCTGTGGTGCCCTTGCATCAGATCTGCTAACTCTCTGATTTTTCTTTTTTTTCTTTTTTTTGGTAATATCCTCTGATATATTGCTGTTTCTAAAGATAATGGCACTTTTTCTGCGCCTTAATCAGATAGCACTTATCATCCGTCTTCTGCGCTTCTCGACTTTATGGACGTGTCTAATGCTTACTTATACGCAGCGATGGTTCTAGAGGCGGAGGCGGTGATTTCCTCGCTGGCTTCGTCTTAGGAGGAGCGATCTTCGGAACATTAGCTTACGTCTTCGCCCCACAGGTCATTATTTTTTCTTCTACAGATAATTCTTATTCAAGAATAACAGATAATTCTTATTCTTATATCTGGTTTACTTTTTTCTGTACAACATTATGCGAAAGACATATCGGAAAACAGTTCTCGTTTTTTTTTATTTTAGGATTCTACTTTTATTCATCCACTTATACTCACTCCGTGTAAAACCTTATCCTTGTGTTTTTAGATTCGGAGATCGTTGTTGAGTGAAGACGATAATGGGTTCCGGAGAGCCAAGAGGCCCATCTACTACTACGACGGGGGTCTGGAGGTATGCGTCCTAAAGAAACCACCCTAATCACATTCTTAATTTTATCACAGTACGAGT
Source organism: Puya raimondii (assembly GCA_016920855.1). Classification (NCBI taxonomy): domain Eukaryota; kingdom Viridiplantae; phylum Streptophyta; class Magnoliopsida; order Poales; family Bromeliaceae; genus Puya; species Puya raimondii. Next base: position 9,156,468 of record JABWPP010000049.1, read on the forward strand.
AAAAGCTTTTGTAATGTTCTGTTTCATTTTTATTTTATTTTTTTCTATTTTCATCTCTTCTTGTTTGATTCTGAAAATAGAAGACTAGTCAGACGCTGAACGAGAAGATACGGCAGCTGAATTCCGCCATCGACAACGTCTCCTCTCGCTTGAGGGGGGGAAACAGCGCGGCGGCGAAGGAACCCGTGGAGGTGGACTCCGAGGTGGAGACGAGCATGTAGAGCTGCAGAAGCCATTTCTCCTTTTAGATTTGTAAATGACTTGTATCGGCTCTTTGTATCACCGTAATCTGCTGTTATTTTGATCCTCTCTCTCTCTCTCTCTCATGATATAATTCATGAAACTTCGCAAATTGGATTTTTGTTTTGTTTTGTTTTGGCTAAATTACACAAACCCCTTCTGTCAAAACTCAGATTTTTCACTTTTCTCTCCTGTCATTCAAAAACCTACACTTTGCTCTCTTAAAAAACGAAAAATATTCACAGAGGGTTACGGTGTGACAAAATGATCAAATTATTTTTTTCTTCTTCGTTTTCTCTCAACCTACTGATTTCGCACCTTCGCCGGCGTCTTTCTCGACCCGAGCTGTAGCATCATTTTCTTACCTGCTTCCCTACTCCTCCTGTATGTTTGCGGCTCTTTTATTTCGGCGACTCTAGGGAGGAGATCGTGGTGGGTATGGGCGGAGAGGTGGACGAGGGCGAGGGTGAGGCGGCAGAGGAGGCCAAGGACGTGCATCTGGGCACGGATAGGGCGAGGGCGAGGGCGAGAGCGAGGCGGCGCGGCTGAGGATGTCGATGAGGAAGGAGGAGGAAGATGCGGATTTTCAGAAGTATTTTGGGTATAAAAAATATAATATAAACGGAATCCTAACGGAACACTGACGGCGGAGCCGAAGTGAATACTTTTCATTTTTTGAGGGGCTAAAGTGTAGGTTTTTGAATGACAAGAGAAAAAGTGAAAAAGCGGGTATTGACAAAGGAGTTTTCTGTAATTTAGTCTTTGGTTTTTTTGTTTTGTTTTTTGTTTTGTTTTGTTTTGGTTTTTTTTTGTTTTGTTGTGGAAGAATCATTTACCGTCCTAGGTGAAAATGCTATTGGGTTATCCCAAACGAAGAGCAATGATTTTAAAATCGGGTCAAACAGCCCGGTTCGACCGTAATTCCGTCAATAAAACAGTTTGGTTCAGCTTTTGAATTGGATAAGTTAAAAAATTTCTTTCAGCCGTTCGAATCAGCGGTTCAACCTTAACCCAGTGAACCAGTTCGGCTTGCTTTAATCAAACCGGTCGCAGTTTTTTGATCAAGTTATATTAAAATTTAACAACTTAAAATCATTTAAGCGGATTTTATTTTTGATTTTCAGTTAGCATATAATAGTCTTATAAAAAGTGAATGTGGAAAATTTATATATTCTTAATTTGGTTTATATGGGTTCGGGCAGCATTTCAATAGTATCAGTACTTTATAATTAAATATAATATTAGAATAATATATATTTATATATTTTATATTTTAAAAATAAAAATAATAATTAAATATTTATGATGTTATGTCGATGTTACTTTTCAATCAGTGGTTGTCCTTGATAGGTAATATTTTTAATATTTTTGGTTCGAATCCGATTTTTAAAACATTGATAAAGAGAAATACATACATACTGCTATTAAATCAAAAGTTAAATCTGAAAACATTGCTGCATGTCTTTCATAATATTGTTCTTTCATATTGTTAATAGGGATAATTTTAAATACCATTTCTATAATTTCGTGCTTTTCATAATATTGTTCTTTCATATTGTTAATAGGGATAACTTCAAATACCATTTCTATAATTTCGTGCTTTCTCACTTTAGTACCCTGTGGTTTAAAACGTATCACTTTTGTACCCTGTGGTTTGGTTATTATTATTTTTTGTTATCTTTTCGTTAATTTTTTCGTTAAATTATACAGAAAACTTCAAATATTCCACCTATGATTTATCGAATATTCACTTTACTATCCTGTAGTTTTAATTTTCTCATTAATTTAACAAAAAAATTAACGAAAAAATAACAAAAAAAGAATAATCAAACCACATGGTACTAAAGTGATACATTTTAAATGACATGACCCTAAAATGAAAAAGCACGAAACCACAGGAGTGATATTTGAAGTTATCCCTTGTTAATATATGTCAGTGCGTCCACGTGACTTATAGAAACAGAGTGTATAATAGACCAATTAAAATTTTTTACATCAGAAAGTACCGTATATTCAATAATATATAAAAACAATAGTGCAAGGAGTCTAAAATATTTTTTGCCCTTCGGATATCATCACCTCGGGAACAAATTGCATGATACATATACCACTGCAACAATAGAGAAGGAAAAAATAAAAAAACAAAACAAATCCAGAAGGAATCGATTAGAGAATTGCAACTGCTCTTAAACCATATTAATGTACAAAAGCTTTAGAAATAAACTAAACATATCTCCAAGAGGCGGTGCCTAATCTAAAGATGAGATGGATACAAGGCCTCGCGGAGGAGCTCAGCATCCATATACGTACAGTGCGATAATTTGTACAAAAGTGGAGACACCCAACACATTCTTCCGGCCCAGATTTGTTAGCCTGAAGCCGCCCCTCCAGTCGCCGACGCAGGTAGTAGTAACATACAGAGACCTCATTCGTAGTAGAGGCAATATATTCTACTTGGAATCGGTCTTTACATAAGTAGTAGTCCCCGCTTTGTTTCTTCTCTATCTACAACAGGATTACATGGGGAGAATTGTCAAGAGAGAATCCACATTTGGAGTAAGCAGAAACCAAGAAATCCCGCAAAACAGGCAGCACCTGCTTTCATCGTATATCTCTGTGCAACTTGAAAGACATCCACCGGATTACACGCCCTTAGAATACGACATGAGATCGCCATATGTTACGCACGGCAGCTCAGTCTGCACAACAAAACATGGTGCAAACGGCTTCCCGGATTATTTCACCAGAGAGATTCGTTCGCTAGATGACTCCCGCTGTGGGGCTCAGGACATTGAAAAAGTAGCCTCTCAGAAAAGCTGATATCAAATACAAGAACTGTCAAACGAATTCATGCAGCCCCACAGCTATCGAAGTTAAATAAGCACTTTCGATCACGAGAAGATATCCAGAGTCAAGGAATAGGCTTCTTGGTATCTACTCAAAAGCGAATCAGTTTTAGCTCAATCGAACCTATAATGAGACAATCAATATAAGCAATTAGCACGCAGCGAGTATAATATAATGCATGACGAACATTTGGATGCATGATATAATGACTAACAGAAAATGTACCCACCGATGACTCCACTGCGTTGAACTGGTGCGAGTGTTCTTGTAATTTACAAAAATGTGGCACCTCCGCACTCTGAGAACAGTAAGTGGACAAGAACGTTGAAAGAGTGAAAGAAAGTTTGTATAAATTTATGTCTGGTGAGCAGCACCATCTGCCGTGGCCATTGATTCTCTCCGACCATCAGATAAATGAGGCAATCTATATATTATTCTTTGTCAGGTATCTCGCAAGCTATTAAACAGAAAGAAAGAGGAGCCAACTACAGCTTTATCAGGCAAGAGATTTTCGCTTTTAGCTGTGGCTTTATTATTAGCAGCTTGTGCCTTCTCCGAGACAGGGAAACCAAGAGAGAGAGAAAGAGAAGCCGTGGTGTCGTTCCCGTCCTCCGCCGCAAGAGAGGGCGGCCTATCTTGCTTTCTCTTCTCAGCAAGTTTAGAAGAAAAGAACGAGGTATCCTTTTTGGGCGATTTCTTTGCGTCCCACAAAGCTAGCTCAAGATCTGGGGCATCACGTTCTCGCGCCTCTTCATCGTCTGAAGAAGAAAGGATGTCGATCGGTTGCTGCTTTGCAGTCCTTGAAGGACCTAAATCTAAATCTACCGGAAAGAAGTATCTTCCAGCACTACTCTCAGGTATTCTTTCATTATCCATATTATTATTGTCCACCAACGATGATGACAATGGGTATACCTTTGATGAGAATTTACCATCAAGGATATCTCCTCCAGGGTTAGGGTTAAGATCGAGTTCCACCTTCTTGTGCTCTCTTTCGCCCTCATAAGATACAAAGTTGGCGTCCTCTTCCCAATGCATTATTTTACCATTGTTTTTTAAATCAGCACATGGTGAATGTGAGAAAATTTCCAAGGCGCTCGAGTTGCGCTTCCTGAGGGCCCTTAGGCCGCCACTTGGAAGATCTATATCCATTGGATCTTCAAGGTGGTCATCCAGAAAAACCTCGCTCCTCTTCAAACTCTCCTGTCCAATTTTGTCCTCAGTTATGTTTTCACAACCTGTATCTTAAGCAAGTTAGAGAATGATAAGCAGAAAACCATGAAATACGAAATAATGTTAAGGCCTCGTTTTGTTATGATTATGTTATTGCTTTGCTTTTTTCTCTTTTTCGATGCCACTTAATGTACTGGTAGATAGCGGATTATTCGCATATATACGCGATTCTTTTGGCAACAAAAACTAGTTAGGTTTGCCTTATTTTAGTTTCTTTCAATGTTTTGTAAAAGTTTAAGTTTGCAAGCAAGCAAACAATAGCATGAATAGAGAATCCTATTTACCAGTGCATTCAATTGCATAGGATTTGAGTGAAACAGAAAAAATGAAAAGATAAAAGAAAAATCATATCCAAACAAAGCAGAAGTCTTAAGCCCAAACAAAAAAAAGATATAACTACCTTCACCAAGATTTGATGTTGCGGGAACTTTGTAATTCGATAGCTTTCTATCTTTAGAATCCATCTGCACACGACCACGAACATGAAGTGCATTTCCTATATCATTTTCCCCATTTGAATTATAGCTGACATTGCTCTGCAAAGAGTTGGTTGTATGTAAAGTCTTAACTGTGCACATGAAACTTAAACTGCGGCATCAATAAGCAAATAGAAATATAGAGTGTAATACGCAACTCTCTCGGGGAACGCCCTGTAAGAGTCACTTTCAGACAAAAGCCCACGCAATTAGGAGAATTCTCGCAATTTGATACTTCCATCAAATACTTGTGTCATATTGTCTCCGACACATGGATTGGAATAATTGATACTAGTTGAATAACCATAAGATGTGCATCAAGTACTCTAATGCGATCGTTTTAAGAAGCAATCAATTGTTTAAAGAAGATAAATAAAAGAAAGATTACCTGCCAGAAATCGTTCTTCACTCCTGATTGCATATCAGGGTTAATCTGATTATTTGATGCAGGATTAGAAACAAGAATATTGGGATGCTCACTTGTGTTCTTTGATGAGCCACTTTCGGGAAATGAAAATGAAACCTGGTCTTCTTCTGACTTATCATGAGTCCTTCTCACTTCCTTATCATCAACAGCAGCCTGAGGAGAAGTGCTTTTCTGATGACAGATCTTATGCACTATTTCTGAAGAAGGGATGTTTGCAAAATCTACTTCGGCATGTATTTTTTCGCAATTATTCAAGTCCTGAGATGTGGGAACACCAGAAGAAGAAAGAGAGGCAGTAGATAGATCAATATCCATGAGATCCTTGTTCAAGTCCGATTCACATGGCATTAGCTGCAAATCCGGCCTCTCCTGTAAGCAGTTTTCCCTCCAACTTCGAAATACACCCCAGAGGAAAAATAGTTTGTTCCACCCTGGAAAAACAAGTTAAAAAAAAGGTAAAATCAAGCATCCATAAATATAATGCTTGTGCAGATCTTGACGAGGGACATCAAGTAATGGAGTCAGCTTTCTTCTTCTTTTCTTTTTGTTCTCTTTTTTTTTCTTCCGTTGATCCCTTTTCAGTCCTTAAGCCAATTGATCAGGCAATCAGCGACAATTAGTTTAAGGGCCTCTCAAGTGTCAGCCATACAAGTGACTGTACCTCATATTTAACGGCATTAAGAAGCTAACCACTTACTAGTTGCTACCTCAAAAAGACACCCGGAAAAAATTCCTGACTTGCGACTAATTATATTTACTATATGGGCACCAAATTACCTTCCATTTTGACACTTTAGCATTCAATGTTGATGAACTACAATCTCATTACATTTATTCTGGTCAACACCCCTACAGTAAGTTTGTATTACGCTGCTATTTGTGTAACACTAAATACCCTTCAGGCTATCCTTTTTTGCTGTTTTTTGAGTTATGGCCTCCTGAGATGATATTTAATTTCTAAATAAATCCTTATTCTCCAATTACATAAAATCAGTTAATGTGAAATTACATGAAAGCTACCTTAGATAGCGTTAGATTGCCTGGGATCTTAAAGCATATATTACGTCAGAATAAATTCATGCTCCTAGAAATGCATTAATAGGAGATTGTTACTTACTTTGAGAGTTTTCAGGCAACAGAGTGGAAGGATATATAAGAAGTTCAACTGTATCAATTCTCCCTTTGAGGGAAAAGTCGTTCTTAACCAAACTGTCGACAAGCTTGCTATAGTTCCTTTCATAACTGCAAATATACAGAAAAGCTAGTCAGGGGAAAGGACTAAAAGCATATATATATATATATATATATAAAGAAAAAGAAAAAATGATGGACAAGTTAAACCTTTCAATATCTTTCGCAAAGAAAAAAAGAGCGATGTTATCTTCTCTAGGACCATTTTCTTGAAATTGTCGGGGCCATGAACTTCGACGAGGAACTTCTTCCAGCTGGATTTTGGACTTAAAATGTGTCACTGCTTCAAGCACTTTGGGTGACACACAAGATGATGCATGAGCTTGAATACCATCACAAAGCTCAGGAGGCCTTGCTATTCTCAGAAGCTCAAAATCCCCACTGAAATAGAACAAGTATGAATTACAATACAAGACACCTTAAATGAAATCGGCTTCAAAAGCATACCCCAATAAAATCATCATTTACATACCACAGTAAAATCTGAATTTACATATATGCCCTCCAAAGTATGGTTTCTCGGTGAAAATACACTTATACTAAGTTGGGGAATAATCCAGTTCACTTGGGAAGTTTGCTCTGTATTAGAAAAAGCATTTTAAAGAGGGGCATCCATCCTTCTATGTATGAGGTATACATGTAGGATAAAAAAAAACTTGAAGGGCACATAGAAAAATTCAGATTTGGCAGGGAAATGAATGTAAAATAGATAATTTCGCGGTAGTAGATGTAAGAACTTCAAAATTATAACATCAGACAATCAATCACAACAGAGAAGGAAACATAACATACAGCCAAATGTAGTCAAGCTCTGGAATTACTGAAGCTCTTAATTGGTTGGTAAGAACAGAAGCTTGATTCGAAAAGACTTCCAACTTCTCTTTCGACTCAACCAAGTTCGTATTAGATTCAGAATTCTGATCTACATTCAATGTTGAAACTTTGGCATTTCGATCTGGTGATCTCATAGAGACCGGAGTTCTAGGTTTCAAACTTGCCACTTCCATTACATCTTTCGTTTTGATTCCTTTGCCACTTCTCTCCTTTAGGGATAGAGTACGGTCAGCCAGAGGTTTTAGGGCGGACATTCGGAGCTTGTCAACTGCACAAAATTGAGTGGTGTGGCCAGCTTCATTACACTTTTGACACCGTGATGCACGACTAGAACCCAAAGGTTTATCAATAGGCCCAGAAGTAAAAAATTTGTCCTTAGAGACGAGCTGGCCAGTTTTTTGGAGCTGGCCAGTTTTTTGATCTGAAGGTTTGGATAAACCATTTGTTAATGCAACTCCAGAAGCTTTTAATAAATTTGATTTGTGCATTTCATTGCTTCCTGATAAAAGCACAGAGTGATAAGTACTTTTTTTGACAATTGCCAGGTAAAGTATGTATACGAAAAGGCAACACTGTTAAGAAAAAATAATGGACAAGGGTTGATTACCTGTAGTGTTTGCATTGTCTGACCCTCGGCTGTTGCCAATATTACTTGACTTAGGTATATTGTTTCCTTTTGTATCATGCTGAACAATCTCAGAATCTGCCTTTGGGGGAGGAGTGCTCGAACCAGCCCTAGGAGAAGGAATTGCAGAGGGTTGCTGTAAAGAAGTACTTTTTTTGCTTGTTAATATTCTTTCTTTTACCTCCTTCACACTTCTCGGTTCCTCAGCCCACAACGGATTGAAGGGCTTCGTTTTATTCAGTGACTCACTGTTTGTGGTTTTAAATGATGCGGACTTGGTGATTGTTTTGTTGAGACCCTCTTTTCTTGTGCTATGGGAAGCGGGCTCTTTGGCATTCTTTTGCTTAGGAGGAACATCATCGATTAGCTGCTTGACCTTTGCTACTTTTGAGTTGTTGAAAGAGATCGACTTCGATAGAGATCCTGGGGCAAACCAAATCAAAATAATTTCTTTTTCTGATTCTAAGGATAGCATCATGATTAATTGCAAATTACTACTGCACCCAGAATAAGAATTTCAAGGCAAGGAAAATACCTCGTGCTAGTGGTGGTTGAATTCTGGGTAAATTAGAAGCTGAAGATGTTAGTGCTCGACCAAGATGCTGTGCGCTCTCTTGCTTTGCTTTTCCCGCATCCAAGTTACTGAATGAACTGTCATTAAATGGTGTGGTTCCCTTCCTAGGACTACTTTGCCTACTCAGTGAAGGAACCTCTATGTTCTCTTCATTCCTTTTAGTGGAAATATCAGCGCTTTGAAGCACTTCGCTTGATCCTTTTGAATCTGGATTGGTTTCCTTTGTTTCATTAAGCAAAATTTTTGGGTCAACGGTGCTCTCAATTTCCTCATCTTTTGCACCTAAGGAAGGTGCTTCTGAGTCTAAATTTTGTTTTTCAGCTTCCTCCTTAAGTTGGCATCCTTCACATAACCAATCGCCTTCTGGAACTTCATCCAACATTATCCGCATACAGTAACTAATTTAAAGCAAAAAAATTAATCATGTATTAAAAAGATAATGGCATTATAAGTTAACTATCAGAAGAATGAACAAGCTTAAAGAGAGGAAGCTTACATGTGCTCTGCGCCATCAGTACATCTACTGCAAAAAGCAAGTAGCTCTTCCTGACCTGCATCCCCGCAAATGTCACATACGTTAACCTGTTGAGACATGAAAGAAAAATTAAAGCAGATTAAGCAAATATTACAGAGTAGTCAAACATAGAATGTGTTTAGGCCACCTAAAGCTTCTGTAAAAGTGCTATTTGATTAGAACCATTGAAAGAAGCAATGGCAGCATTTTCATTCAAATCTCACAGCAGCCTATTGCCGCAGCAGAAGCAAAAATTTCAAATTGGAGCTTGTGATTTTAAAGTTCCAAAGCTCATGTTATCGTCTACCAAGACTTTTTGAGGCCTCTCTGACCCTGCTGTAAAGTGTAAGTTTGAGCAGTGTTATAAGAATAATACTTATATAGTTATATTAAAATCCCCCAACAGCTTCCAACAAAATCAGAAGCCCCAAATTGAAGCAGCTTCTTCTCTTGGGGTCAGAATCTCATTTCAGTTTATTGCCACATCAAAAGCTCCAGACTTCTCTTGTTGCCAACACTACTAAAGGTGGTTCGAGATGAAAAAGGACGCACAGGCTACACAGGCACTTGTCAGCAGAAGACCTGCTTTTTAAAAGCCTCTGTTTTTAGGGGTAGAGAAGTTGTTCTAGAAGCTACGCTCAAACAAGAACTAGTTGTAAGAAAAGGAGCTGGTATGACTGAAATGTAATCAAAATAATGATTTAACCCATAGTATTAAAAATCTTTCAAGCGCAAGGACAAGAACTTACATCATCCTCAATTTCTTCAGAGTTTTCACTCTCAGAGGTTGTCTTTTGTCGCACATCCAACACTTCCATCTTAGAATCCTCCGCCAAATTGGGGTTCTTTTCACATTGCTCATTTGAGAAGCCGCGCTTGTTAACTTCACCTGATGGCACATTATTGTCCTTGGCATTTTCAGTCCCCAAGCAAGCATCAGAATTTTCCAAAGAAACCAAACTTGGATTTTTGTTATCTGCTTCATTAACTTCATTCATTGGAGAAGCTGCGCAATTTTGCCCACCAACAGTGACTGCTTCCTCTTTTCCAGCCAATGATGATCCCTCATTCTTTGTGGCTCTTTCAGGGTCACACAGAACCAGCTCTTTAGATGCTGGTTTCATACCAGTCTTTTCTGGGCAAAAGTCCCGACTTGAAGTTGAACTTGACAGATTACTTGTTTCAGGACATGCGTGTTGGTTGTCATCACATGCTTTGCTTTTATCAACAGCCTCACTGGCACCATTGGAAGAACAGCTATCCTCTTCTTTCCTCCCAGAAGTGCTTCCAGAAGGATCACATTCGATCTTCGATTCCATGAAAGGCAATGATTGGTTTGTGTGCAAACACGATGAACAAGAAGCAGAGCACACGTTGCATGCACTGGATTCAGGCCTTTCGTCAACTGAAAAATTGCCCTATTGAAGATGAGTACACAAAAGTCAAAAATAACCTGTCTAAGGTGCCAATTAACATTCACGCACTTTAAGGTTTTGTATTCACCTAAAACAGACTAGTAGCTTTGTACATATATGCAGATGTGCGGTTAAAGAGTTGTTATGCTGAACGTTTTATACATGGCAAATGAAGTCTTAGCATTTCTAACTCTAAACTAAATCTACAAAAGAAATGCAAGTGAGAAGAAAGTAAATTAATTAGATGACATGGATCATAGAAAAAGACAGACATTTCGCTCACGGATACAGCAAGGTTTGATGTAAAACGGATTACTATCTCATAAGAATCTCTCTTACCAAATTCACACTCTGAAGTTCATCATCGCACTCGTCAACAGGTCCTTGGATGTGATAAACCCCTTGAAGAACTGGTGTTATCTATAAAGCAAGTTAAAATTGACATCAGTTATAGCTATTAAGGACTCGACAAACTATGGAGAAATTTAATCTTAAAGAAACCCCCAAAAAAGAAAAAGTAATCTCTTTACAATCTAATAGCTCAAGCAAACACTAGTTTGTCGCATTACAGAATCATATCCTGCAATTATTTCAGGAACCAGCAAATCAACCTAATCAGTATTACACGAAACCCACCAAAGAATAGGATCGTTAATCGCAGATGTGTTAATCACAAATCGGCCCAAAGTAAACCATATCTCACAATGCAACAAGCAGTTCGATCCAGAGACCCTAAACGAACAATAACTGCAGCACAAGACGCATAAAGAAGCGAACTTTTAGCACGCAAATCGCTCAAATGAACCCTAATTGCGCATATTTATTAACCAAATCCAGCTACTATAACAAGAAACCACAAAATCGACCAAATTAAAAACTAAGACGAATCTAATCACCGCAACAAGGAATCGACCCGAGCAGGTAATATTAAGGGGAGGAGAGGGAAAGGGGGCGAGGGTCGCTTTACATGCCTCCGCTTCGGGGATTCTCTCCGTGGCGCCGTACAGCTGTTCTAGTGGCCTGTAGCGGCGATACCTCATCTCCCTCCGCGGGGAGAGGATCGGGTCCCGATCCGATTCTACCCTTATCTAGGGTTCCAGCGACCCCGGATTAGGGTTTCGGGTCGCGGCGCGCTCTGGGGAATCGGGGAACGGGGGAGAGGGGGGAAGAGGAGGAGGAGGAGGAGGAGGAGGAGGAGGAGAGGAGGGTTTGAGGGGGCTAACGTGCGCCGTGGGGGAGGGGGCTAACGTGCGCCGGGGACGAGGAGGAGGAAGAGGGAGAAGAGGAGGAGGAGGAGAGAGAGGAGAGAAAGGGGGTGTTTCGCAAATATTTAAGGAGTGGGATAATTTGCATGGAGATCCCTCAACTATATACAATTTTGAAAAAAGGGCATGGGTATTTCTCCGAAAATTGGGCGAGTCGAGGGGCGAAGTTGTTTTCGACAATAAACGCTCACTTCCCTCTTTTGATTTATGACTTGGCAATCCAGCTCATTGTCCGTGAGTCAGCTCGTATTCAGCTCAAAATGAGTTCGAGATCGATCGCTTGTCTTAAATAAGTCGAATACGAGCTGAATTTTTCAACTCGAGCCGAATACGAGCTGAATTTTTCAGCTCGAGCCAAATACGATATGAGATCAACTCTATATCATATATATATATATATATATATGAGTTGAGCTGAAATACTATTAATAGTATTTGGGCTTTTTTGCTATCGATTTTTTAATCGTTAGATCTACATTTTAATCGATTTCACTTTTTAGATCATACTATTCAACCAACCACCGACTCAACCCTAGGGGTACCACTACTAAACCCTAAGGAACCACTATCATCCTAACCCTATAATTTTTCATCAAAAGGTTAAAAACTCGATAGCAAAAAAGGCCAAATACTATTAGTAGTATTCCAGCCCAATTCTATATATATATATATATATATATATATATATAGAATTAGGCTGGGATACTATCAATAGTACCAAGAGCTTGGTGCTATTAGTTTTTTAGTCCTTGGATTGAAAAATGTACGGTTAGGATGAAGTGGGCCCCCTAGGGTTGAGTGGGTGGTTGGTTGAATAGTATAATCTAACAGGTAAAAATAATCAAAGAGTTAAATCTAACGGTGGAAAACTCGATAGCACCAAGCCTTTGGTGCTATCGATAGTATTCCAGCCGGACTCTATATATATATATATATATGCTAGGGCTACTATATATATATATATATATATATATATATAGAGTCCGGCTACTATACTCTTATGAGTATAAACACTTTTATACTCATAAATTTTTGATCGTTAGATCTACCTCTTTGACCATTTCCACCCGTTAGATAATAGGCTAGGCTACTATACTCCTATAAGTATAGACCCGTTTATACTCTTATATATATATATATATATATATATATATATATATATATATATATATATATATATATATATATATATATATATATTACAAATTTTTATTATTTGAATTTTAGGCCAATCCAAACATTAAAAAATCTATATCTTTTAAATTTCAATTATTAAATTATGATTCTAACTTTCTAATTTTCTTTCAACTTTTCATGTAATAGTAGAACTGACAATCTAATTTGTTATTCCTATTCGTGAGTCAGCTCATGTTCGATTCGTTAATAAATAAGTCGAACACGAGAAAAATTTTTCAGCTCGATATTTTAACGGGCCAGCTCGTGTTCAACTCGTTTAATAAACGAACAAACACGAGCCGCCCCAACTTGCTCGTATTTGATCCATTGACAGCTAGTTTGATTTACTATAAATTAAAGATAAAAATCTATAAAACTTATAGCCCATTTTGAATCTACTATCCAGCTTTTCAAAATTTTGATTTTACTATTCAATCTTTCAATTTATTTGATTTGAGATAGTCAGCAGCACTTTGACTTTAAAATTTAAGTTAATTTGTTACTTTAATAAATTTATAGTTGCGAGAATTACATAAAGTATACTAACTAAACCCGTAAAAGTAAACAGTGCATTTAAATTTTGAAGGTTAAATGTCTTTGACTGACTCAAATCAAGCAGATTAAAAGATTAAGTTGTAAAGTAAAAAAACTTAGATAGTCGATTCAAAATAGTTCATAGCTCAGGTAAGTTCTTTGCGTTATTACCTACATTAGATTTTTTTTCGTAACTTTTTTTTTCGAAATGCTACAACTAACTTTGCCTTGAGTTGTATCGAAGTTAATTACAAAAGAGAAAGAAATAGAAAAAGCTAATAAGTAATTACTGTTATAACCTTTTCTTATCTTATTACGTGCTAGCATACACATTTTAAGTGAAATAAATAAAATAATAATACCATAATTATGTTGGCTATTTATTATTGGGCTAAAATAGGTCCAAATTTCTACCCCGTGACAATAGGTCCAAGAGACTAATAAGTTGAGTTGGGTGAGCCTAATAAGTTGAGTGGGGGTGTGGTCCACAGGAGACCTAACGGCAAGAGGCCCAACAATAGACCCAACGTGCAGGTGGGTTGAGTCAGGTCGAAGCCCGCGAGCGCTATGACTGAGCTCTTAAGTGCGATGGGTGCGCATTTCCTATAAGCACGTGTTTTTGGGATAGTTGATTAGCGCTTACGATCCACAAGAGATATCAGAGCATCCTGCCATGTGGCGGGAGGCTATGTTGGGCCAAGTCATGTTCGAAATGGCGTGAGGCTGGGTGGGTCGAGTCATGTTCGAAATGACGTGAGGCTGGTGGGGCCGAGTTACAATCGAGACCCGTTGGCGCTGTATCTGTACGCTTTAAGTGAATTGGTTGCGTATTTTTAACAGCTCGAGCTTTTGGAATTAATGGTTAGCGCCAACGATCTGACAAATTACAGTTTCAAAGTAATTGATTTCCTATCAAACAAATAATAATAAGAAAAAAAAAATCACCTGAGCTTTCATTTTCTATAGGCCATTTTGAAGTAAACCCCTTTAGTATTTTTCTTTTGATTGGAAACTCCTTCAGCTTCTAATTTTTTAAATTCAGTAATTCTACTTACAAAAATTGAAGATTTTTTTTTCAATTTATTAATGATTTTATCAAATTACTAATTTATATTATCTTTTAGCAAATAAAATCTAGAATAATATATTATTAATAGCTAGTAGAATTACAAATTTTCACAAAATTTTCAACTAACATAATCAGGAAATTTTGAGTTTAAAAATTAAAAATTAAGGAGGACTGAATTTTTTAAAAAAGTTAAAATTGACGGCGCAATTTGAAATGGTCTATATTTGTGGTGGTCTTCGAATTCATATATTTTTACCTATTTAATAGGCAAAAAAAATGTATGTATTATCCACCTTTTTTAAAAATCCCCTCAACTTTAAATTTTTTATTAAAGCATTTTTAAATTTTGAATTTTGAATTGAATTATTTTAGCTAGTAATATAAATTTTTTACTGAATTTAATAATTTTACTAGCTATTGTCAGTGAATGTTAAAATTTATTTACTTAATAACAATAAAATCCCCGGTTTGATTCACTCAAATCATATTAATAAATAATAAAAAAAACAAAAGTTGAGATGTCTATTTCACAATATTCTATAGTTGAGGGGCCTCCGTACAAATTTGGTAAAAATATATAATAATAGCAAAAATTTTGTGTACTCACGTGCAAAGCATGTGCCTGATGATGTGATATTCTCACCCCGCATTTTAGCGCGAACGCACTCCATGTTCTTTTTACCACCACATTTTTTTTATTTTTTTATTTAATAATTGTTTATTGGTAAAAATATATAAATTTATCTCAACTATTACTCATTTTGATCTAACTGTTAATTTTTTAATTTATTTGATTTGAATCAGTTAGTGACTCATTAATTTCAGGAACTCGTCGTTTATTTTTACGAATTTAGTTAATATATTTTATGCAATTCGCATAATTAATAAATTTATTAATTAAAATAAGTAATTAGCTTAAATTCTATATCCAAACAGCCATTAAATTACTTATATCAAACAAATTGAAAGATTAGATACTAAAATTAAATTTTTAAAAGGTCGGATAGTCAAATCAAAATGGTTTATAGTTCAAATAAGTTGTATATATATTTTTTATTTTTTATTCTATTTTATTTTTTAACAGTGGACTCCATCCGAGTCATCCATTTGTTCAATTTGGTCTTAGGGTATGTTTGTTTGTGTGGATTTTAGAAGTCGAACCGGCGATGTCGCAGACGACATCGAGGTCACAAGATCCTCCAATCTCCTGCTCAAAATTGTACTGAAACTAAGGGACCTTTTAGTTAGACGTAATTCGAAATATTATATCATATAAAATTTTACGGTACTAATTATCAGATATTTATCAATAATCTTATATATTGTGCGGTGCATGAAGCATTAGTATGCATTAGATGCAATGAAAGATTTTTTTCTCTCTCTCTTGAAATTACGAGTGCACCCTATTAAGCATTATCTACACGAAGTGTATATGCGTACATACACCATAAAACCTTTTTATAAAGATTTTAAAATCTAATTTATTAAACATAATTTAAATTATTAGCTTTATAAATCAGATACTTTTAATTAAGTTTTGATATTAAAACATTAGTCATCCGATATAAATCGTCATATATGGAGTGTTAATATATACCAAGTGCATGTATTTTTTCAATCAATTTTAACAAGGTAAAGCTCACCAATTCGGCAATTTGAAATTAAGTCATCCAACTTTAATTTTTAGTTAAAAAATTTATTTATATAATAGCTGCCAAAATTATTAAGTTTGATTGAATTTTTATAAAGTTATTAGAATAATTTAACTTTACAAATACTAAAAGTTAAGAAAATTTTAATTAAAAAAGTTATTTTTTATAATGTATATAAAACTATTTTATAGGATTTTTTTTATTATTTCTTGGGTTATAATATTTCCAATCTTGAAGTTTTAAAAATTATATATATTAAGTGCATATTATGTGCTTTCAAAAGCACGAATATCTCCATACTTTCAAGTTGTTTTCGATAATGGGACATCTGATTCAACGATCGACTCCATTAGATATGATCTAAGCTATTAGAACTATTTAGAAACTAAAATTCATAATTTTTCGACATTATTTGCCAAGTAATCAAAAGATCTAAAAAGTAACTATTTTAATTGCCGATGTGGCATATGTGTAAGTTCAAATTAGGTAAAATTTTAATAAAAAAATTCTACTTACCATCAAAAGCAAAATTAATACTTTCGATTTGAAATTTAAGTCTTCCATCATTATTTTTTTATAAGATTTTTATTTTCAATCATTCATTTTGAGGTTTCTTGTTCATTAGGCAAATAAAGTAAAAAAAATTATAAAATTTAGTTTTTAAATAATTCTAATAGCGTAAACCATGCCTAACAAAGTCTATCGCTGAATCGTATGTCCCGTCATCGAAAACGACTTAAAAATACGGAGACTTTTGTACTTTCAAAAGTATAATAATATAGCTCATATATCTCAATTGGCTGAAATATTACCTACCCGCCACGAAACGCAGGCCCTATACTAGTAGATAATTATTCTCTATACATATTTTTTTCACAAGAGCTCAAACTAAAATAGAAATTTGGTGATTCTTTCTCCTATTATTATCAAGGATAGAGACACCAACATGGAAAAAGGAGATGGAAAAGGAAAGGGTAGAAGCAATAAGAGCCAAGGATAAGGATTTTTAATGGGATTAGGTAAATGTGGTGGCAATTTATCCTAACATGTCAATTGGTTAGAATTAGTGCATTGACAGAAAGAGCTGAGTTAGAATACTTTTTAGAGATGTCAACATGTCGGATTCGGGATAGATTTTTAAAATTCGAATCCGAACCCAAGTACCCAAACCGAAATGCGAACTCGAACCCGAAATGGTTAGTTTTTAGGGACGTCAACGTGTCGGATTCGAGGTGGATTTTAAAAACCTGAATCCGAACCAGACTATACTCGAAATCCGAACCCGAACTCGAATTCAACGGATTTTAAAAATTCATATCCAAATCCGAACCTAACCAAAATTTCGAAATCCGAACCCGAACCCGAAAATTCGAACCCGAAGTAATTATTTCTCTTTACCATATATCAAAATATATTATACTAAATCTATTTTTAAAAAAAATATAAATTAAAATATAATATCAAATATTTATATATATATATATC
Organism: Puya raimondii; assembly: GCA_016920855.1. Taxonomy (NCBI): domain Eukaryota; kingdom Viridiplantae; phylum Streptophyta; class Magnoliopsida; order Poales; family Bromeliaceae; genus Puya; species Puya raimondii. The sequence continues at coordinate 9,174,025 of JABWPP010000049.1, forward strand.
GGGTACAGATAAAAATTCATACCCGAATGCAAATCCGTTGGGTTTTCGTTCTTTATATCTGTATTCGAAACTAAATTCATTTAGCATTGGATAAACTTACTCCGTTCGGATTCGAGTTGGGATAAAATTTCGGTATCCATACCCATTGACATCCCTATTAGTTTTGAAAATCCACGAGCAAAACTAAACTCAAGAAAAAAAAAAAAAAAAACCCAAATCTGAAACTTAACCCAAAAGTCTGAACCCGAAAACAAGAAATTTTCTTTACCACATTTTAAAATATGTTATATTCAAACATAAATTTTCAAAATACAAATTTAAATGCAATCAAGTCCTACAACTCAACTTAATTTATTAATTTCTAGCTCGTACTTTCTAAATTATTACAATCAAGTTCTATAACTCAATTTAGCCTACTAAATATCGATGTGTCGTGAATGTGAAAGCGATGTAGCAGTATTGTAATTGATGATGCGATAACAATTAAAATGCAATATTACTTTTTTATTACCGATATGTCAAAATTTAGTTAACTAACTAGGGTTGTAAATTTGATTACAATAATTTAGAAAGTATAAGTCAAAAATTACAAATTAAAATTTGAGAACAAAAAAAAAGACCAAAAGTGTAATTTCGCCTAATTATAACTAATTTTAACTAATAATTGATGTTTATAAAATTTTATAGATGAATTCAATAATTATTCTAAAATTTTGGACCTATTGGAAATAGTGGCAAGTGCGAGAGTCATTAACAAAATTTTAAAATTCAAAGGATAATTGAGACATGTGCTAAAGAATAAGGAAGTTTTCTGTAATTTAACTTTTATTTTTTTGATAAAATAATATAAAATTTACCTCACCTATCACCTATTTTGATCTGACTATTTAACCTTCAAAAATTTTGATTTTATTATCGAACCTCTCAATTTTTTTTAAATTTGAGCCAGTTAATGACTCTTTAACTTTAAAATTTAAACGCGTCATTTTTCTTTATAGGTTTCAATTAGTGTATTTTATATAATTTATCCAATTATAAATTATTAAATAAATAATTATATTAAATTAGGTATTCTGATAGCCATCAAATAAAAAATCAAATAAATTGAAAGATTGGGTACTAAATCAAATTTTTGAATGGTTGGATAGTCAAATAAAAAATGATCTATTGTTCTGGTATGCTCTAATACATTTTTTTTTTTTTTTTGATAAAAACGTACAGAACTTATGTGAACTATGGGCCGTTTCATTTGTTTAAAATTTTTAATTTTACTATCCAATTTTTTAATTTGTTTGATTTGAGTCCGTTAATAATATTTTGACTTCAAAATTTGAATGTATTTTTTATTTTTACAAATATAATTAGTATATTCCATACAATTTCCTTAATTATAAATTTATAAAAGTAAGAATTTGTATAAATTTTAAAGTCAAAGTGTCATTGTCTGACTCAAATCAAATAAATTAAGAGGTTTGATAGTAGAATTAAAATTTAAAAAAAATTGGATATGCCGATTTAAAATAATTCCTAGCTATATAAGTTTTGTATTTAATTAATTAAGTAATTAATTTTTTGCGTCTCCTATCTACTCAAACAAAGAATTGGTTCCCAAATAGGGATGCAAACGAGGCAGATGGGGCGGGCGGAAGGGGTCTCCTACCTCCCGCTCCATTTCTTGTTGGACCTGTGCTGATTCGGATAAATTTTAATTCTATTTTTTATTCTTATTTATCGCTCCATTCGGGACAGATCGGAACGGGAGCAAGTTTTTTACGGATTTTTGACAGATCGGAACAAATTGAAAGAAGAAAGGGGTCTCTCACCTACCAATCCATTTACTTGGAGGGTCGGAACGGATTCAGAATAATTATATATTTTTATATTTTTTTTGTTCCCACTTATCGTTCTATTTAGGGCGGATCAGGGCGGGAGCTCCACCAAGCCGGATCCATTTGTATCTCTATTCTCAAATGAGTAAAAAAAAAAAAAAAAAAAAAGGAAAAAAAACCGTTACTTGCTCACCTCATCTTCTTCTTCCTCACCTCATCTCTCTCTCTCTCTCTCTCTCTCTTTGCATCCACTCTACGAACGAAGGTGAGTCCAAAAAAGATAAACCCTAATTCCCCCTTTCCCTCCTCCTCATGCTTACGCCCACATCTTTTTAAATTTTTTTTTAATTTGTTGCTGTCGCATTTTGTGGTTTGAATCTCTTTGAGAATCGAAATTTAGTTGAGTTAGCCCCAATTTCGGGGAGTTCTCAATCCCTAATCCCTAAAATTACTCGCTGAGATCATGGAGCTCTGCTCCTCTAGGAGAATTTGTAGTAGCAGTAGCAGCTCCAGTAGTTTCGAATCCACTAGAAAAGCAGCTTCTTTGAACCGATTAGCTTCTCTAAGAAGCCGAAAAAGTAGGGGTTTAAGGGTTTATAAGCCGAAAAGGAGCAATCTTGGTTGTCATTGTTGTCGATTCGGCGTAAAAATCGCATCTTGCGTCGAATTCGATAAGGAATGGAGGGATGAGGTGAGTTCGGAGAATGTAGTGGAGGTTCTCAGGTCGATTCCCGACCCGGTCGAGGCGTTGTCGCTGTTTAAATGCATCGCGTCGCGGCCTAGGGTTGTTCACACGACGGCGTCCTTCAATTACATGCTCGAACTTTTGAGGGTTCATGGCAGGGTAGAGGATATGGCTCTTGTGTTTGATCTAATGCAGAAGCAAATTGTGAAGAGGGACCCCGAAACCTTCTTAATTATATTTAAAGCCCTTGATGTTCGAGGCGGCCTACGGAGCGCTCCATTCGCCCTGTCTAGGATGAAAGAAGCTGGGTTCGTTTTAAATGCGTTTTCCTACAATGGGTTGATATACTTCATTCTCCGATCCGGGTTCGTTAAGGAAGCCGTCGAAGTGTATGAAAGAATGGTTTCCGAGGGGATTAAACCAAGTTTAAAGACTTATTCTGCGCTTATGGTGGCGTTGGGGAAGAGGAGGGATGCACGATCGGTGATGCGGCTTTTAAATGAGATGGAGCATTTGGGATCGAGACCTAATGTGTACACTTTCACTATATGCATACGAGTTCTCGGACAAACGGGTAGAATCGATGAAGCTTTTGGTCTTTTGAGGAGAATGGAGGACGAGGGTTGCGAACCCGACGTTGTGACGTATACCGTGCTCATAGAAGTTCTCTGTGAAGCCGGGCGGCTCAAAGAAGCGAAGGATTTGTTCTTGAAGATGAAGGCGAGCAGTCAGAAGCCGGATAGAGTGACCTACATCACATTGCTGAACAAGTTTGGCGATAACGGCGATTTAAAATCGTTGCAGGGGTTTTTGGATGAGATGGAATCTGATGGCTACGATGCTGACGTGGTGGTCTTTACTATTTTTGTCGACGCTCTATGCAAAGAAGGGAAGATCGAGGAAGCCCTGGGCATGTTGAAAGTGATGAATCAAAAGGATGTTTCGCCTAATTTGTATACTTACAACACCTTAATCGGCGGGCTGCTAAAAGCTAACAAACGCACTCATGCTGAAGAGCTCTTTAACAGTATGGATGTTCATGGTCTTAAACCAAATGCCTACACTTATATCCTGTTTGTTGATTACTACGGTAAATCCGGAGAATTCGAGAGAGCATTTGAGATGTATGAGATCATGAAGAAAAAGGGGGTTGTTCCCGATCTTGTCGCTTGCAATGCATGTTTGTATGGTCTCGCCGAGTCCGGTAGACTAAGGCGAGCAAAGCAAGTTTTCAAGGAACTAAGAGCTATTGGACTTCGCCCGGATACAATTACATATAATATGATGATTAAGTGTTGCAATAAAGCCGGAAAAGTGGACGAAGCCGTTAAGATGTTCTCTAAGATGATGGGTAGCGGGTGCGACCCCGATGTGATCACAGTTAATTCTCTCATAGATACACTTTATAAGGGGGGTCGAGAAGATGAAGCTTGGAATATGTTCGAAAGGATGAATTCAATGGGTCTCGAGCCGACAGTTGCGACGTATAACACAATGTTGGCGGGATTAGGGAAGGAGGGTAAGGTCGAAAAAGCGATGGAGATTTTCCACGAAATGAGCTTTCGTAGTTGTCCTCCTAATATAATAACTTACAATACGGTTTTAGATTCTCTCTGCAAAAACGGTGAGGTCGAGTTGGCGTTGAAAATGCTTTACGAAATGACGGAGGAGGATCATGTGCCGGATGCTCTATCTTACAACACCGTGATAAATGGTTTGGTTAAAGAGGGGAAAATACACGTAGCATTGTGGCTCTTTTATCAGATGAGAAAAGTTCTCTTTCCCGATTTTGCCACTATATGCAGTATTCTTCCTGCTTTGGTGAAAAATGGGCTTATTGAGGAGGCGTTGCACATCACCGAGAAATATACTCTTCAGAGTGGTGCCGATTCGGATAGATCTTCATGGGAAGCCCTAATGGAAGGGATACTAAACAAAGCTGGAATAGAGAAATCTGTCGATTTTTCTGAACAAATCGCTGTAAAAAGCACTTGCCTGAATGACTTCTTTCTGTGCCCATTGATTAGGTTTCTTTGTAAGAACAAGAAAGCTCTCGATGCGCGCAAACTGTTGGATAAGTTCAAGACTTTTGGTGTTTCACCAACCAGCGAAGCATATTATCCTCTTATTGTTGGCCTCGTCGAAGCGCGCTTAACTGACGTTGCCGAAAACCTGTTTTCAGAAATGAAAATGGCTGGGTGTTGCCCGGATGCGTTCGTCTACAATGCAATGTTAGATGCCTTCGGGAAGTCGATGAGGATCGAGGAAATGTTGAAGCTGTACGAAGAGATGCTTTCCAAGGGATGCAAACCTATCGACGTAACCTATAATATAATCATTTCAGGCCTTGCTAAGTCGAAGAGATTAGAGCAAGCTATCGACTTCTATTACGACCTAATGAGTAGAGATTTCTCTCCCACTCCTTGCACCTACGGTCCCCTTATCGATGGGCTCTTTAAGTCCGGAAAGATAGATGACGCCGAAAAGCTTTTCAATGAGATGGTCGACTACGGGTGCAGACCCAACTGCGCTATCTATAATATTCTCATAAACGGCTTCGGAAAGGCTAGAAATGCAGACAAGGCGTGCGAGTTATTCAACGAGATGGTTAAGGCCGGAATAAGGCCCGATGTGAAGTCCTACACGGTTCTTATCGACACCCTTTCCGCGGTGGGGCGAGCAGAGGACGCCTTCGCCTATTTTCAAGAACTAATTACGTCGGGACTCGAGCCCGACCTCATCACGTATAACTTAATGATCAACGGCCTCGGAAGGTCTCGGAGACTAGAGGAGGCGGTCGCGCTCTTCGACGAGATGCAGAAGAAGGGAATTTACCCCGACTTGTATACTTACAATTCGCTAATTCTCAACTACGGTAAGGTAGGAAAGATTGACGAAGCTGGAAAGATGTACGAAGAGCTCCAGCTGCGAGGGTTCAGACCGAATGTGTTCACATATAATGCTCTCATTCAAGGGTATAGTCGGGCGGGTAGTACCGAACACGCTTACGCCGTATATGAAAAGATGATGGCTAGAGGATGCAACCCCAATTCAGGTACATATGCACAGCTCCCTAACCGATAACCGTTACGCCATTGAGTTGATTGTGTGTAATTATGTATGCGATTTTGTACAGTACAGTTTTGTCTATGAAACTTGTCATACACCTGATTTCCTGGTGGTTTTAGTAACATTCAGATCCAGATATAGTAATGCTTTATTGGTTTTCGACAGATATTTTAGTTTGTGTAAAATGCTCATATCACAGATTACTCAGAAAAGTATGCTTTTCAATTCAATGATGGGCGCCGTTTGGTTGAGGATCAAGAATAATTTAAATTAAGTTCTTATTCTTTCACTAGCTTTATATTTGTTTTTGTTTGCTGGAAATTTCTAAATATCAAATTAATTATTTTCTTGCATGGTTTTAATTTTGCTAGGGGCCTTACTAGAATTAGACCTAACAGTTGCCCAATGTTTTTAGTCTTCCAAAGTTTTATTTATAGCAATTTTTTGACTTGAACTTTCAGAATTGTTATAATCAAGTCCCACAATTCAAATTAGTTGACTAAATATTAATGCATCGTTGATGTAAAAGTGATATGACATCTGAATTATTAGTGCGTCATCAATTTAGAAAACAAAATGTCTAAAATTTTTATTACAGCAAAAGACTAAAAAAACTTTTTAGTCTCAGTAGTGGAACTTCCAACACGAGATTTTACTTTTTCTACAACACTTTTACAAAGACTAATAAGGGGGTGTTTGGCCTAGCTTCTCAGAAGTAATTCTGAGCCAAATTTAGATTTCAAATTTGAAATTCATATTGGTAAATTAAAAATTTTAATTTAGATTTAAAATTTAAATTCAAATTTAAAATTTTGTACAAATTTGAAATTTAAAAATTATATTTTTAATTCAAATTTAAAATTTTAATTTTAATTCAAAATTTAAATTATTTTAAAATAAAATTTAGTAAAAATATTAATATATGCAAGCATCAAATTTTTTTTGCCAAACAGTTTTAAAAAATTACTTCAGAAAAATTATTTTTATCTAAACTCAGCCAAACGCTCTACAACTTTTCACCAAAATCAATTTTTCAAACCAAAATTACTTTTCCAGAAGCTAGGCCAAACCGGCCCTAATAAGTCTTCAAACGTGTGTATGACCTTCAAGAAGAAATATATAGATTTATGTCTCGACCAAAACCAACTGTGGTAAGCTATTTGATAATTCTTCCACTGCAGAATTTGAATGCATCAATTATTTTGATGGGATTGATTAGAATATCTTCCACTATATCCAAGTTATGTAACGCAATGAGCCAAATCAAATAGATTAAATAAAATAAAAAAGCTATATGACAAAAAAAAAAAAAACAAAAAGCAAAAGGGAAGAGGAAACCACAGGTTCATTGAAAAAAGGCTAAATTACATAAAACATTCATGTCAATACCCGTTTTTTTACTTTTCCTCCCTGTCATTCAAAAACAAATATTTTGTCCCCTTAAAAAATAAAAAATATTTACAGGAGAGTACGGTGTGACAAAAGGATCAAAATGCCCTCATCTTCTTCATCTCCTCCTCCCCAATCTTGCTCATCCCGCACCCTCGCCCACGCCTCTCTTGACCCCAACTCCGACTTCGTGCGAGGGTGAGACGGCCGAGGGCGAGGTGACGGCCTAGGACATATGTGTGGGCATGGATGAAGATTTCAGAAATATTTTGGGTATAAAAAATAAGATATAAACGGAACCCTAACAGAACACTAACGGCGCGGGACGAAATGAATAGTTTTTATTTTTTAAGGGGGCAAGTGTAGATTTTTGAATGACAGAGAAAAAAATAAAAAAACAGATATTGACAAGAGGATTTTCTGTAATTTAACCTTGAAAAAATGTACATATAGCTCTACATATATAGCTCATTAACTGCTACAGCTGCAGATTTGAGTTTTTGAGGTTAATAAAAGAGCATACACTTGCAAAAGTAAGCTCAATTTGTACCTGAAAAAATAGCAGAAACAGAAAAGGGCAAAAAACAAAAAACACAAACAAACCACCATCACAACCTACAATTCCTTCAAGAGAATGTTTTCAAAAGCACAACAAGCACTATATACATCGCAGATAAAGGCGACAGCACAACAGAGTTCGGTAGCTTTACGTTCGGGCCTTCGGCTTCTCAACCTTCATAGCTTTCGGCTTCGACTTGTGGTGGCGACCCGTATACCACATCGATGTAGCTCTGAATCGTCCGCATGTCTAGGCCCGGAAACCTATGAATCCCATTGGGCCGAAAATCTACTTTGACGAACGGCCAATTCATTGACCGCGCGGCTTCACATTCTTCGAGCCCGTCTCCGATCACACAGAACCGGACCTTCGGGCCGTGGAAGCGCGCCTTGATCCAGCTGAAGCACTGCAGCTTCCCCACTTCCCAAGAGCTGTAAACTGGAATTAAGTTTGCAAACATCTTTAGCATTGAATCTAACTTGCTGCATATGTAATTCGCAAAAAAAGCCACAAGTAAAAGGTAAGTTAAACATATTTTCTTTTCTAATATATGCTAAATTTTTTAGTTTTTCTTATAGTATCTAAATCTCAGGCAAGTTAACTATATAAGGCCGGTCATTACAAGCTACTGGAACTTGTAGAGGATGAATAGTGTATAATGAAGATCTAATTACAAAGGAATGGAGGGATCGAGAAACTTACGATTATCACAAGGTATTACATCATCCAGACGGTAAAGCAAGCACTTCGCAAGACTGGGAATTAATGACCCCGATGTAACTAGAACGTTAATATTTTGGCTTTTCGATCCAGCCGATTCAGGGCCGTTTCCGGTTGGAACCTCATTCTTCTCCACAACTTGCTCCAATAAAGCGTGCGCTGATAAGAAAGGAAAAGAAATTCAAACATCAGGTCCAAAAGGAGCATGGTTTAAGCTTGACATGGAATTACTAATCGGCGTCTGCAGGAAAGAGGGTACCTGAAGAAAGCCAACCATCAGTATAACTGTCAGTCGAACTGTACAAATCATTCCAGCTTTTTATTGTTTGTTGGTCAAGAAAATTATGCACGCCCTGCATCAATAAATAGCCCTAAAGTCGACCATCGTAACTCAAAACTACCAAGTAATACGCAGAGTAAGACATCTATACTATCAGTACGATTTCTCACAAGGAGACAAGCATATAGAGCTTATCCAGAATATTTTGCCTAATAAGACGGCAAATGAGAATAATCTAAGCATTTCAAGCAACAGAAAGCTGGGATGATAAATTGACTCAAAATACAAAAGATATCATACGCAAAATAGTGGTAGTTTATGTAAAATATCGAAACTTGATCTCTTTTGCAGTATATACAACTACTGGTTTTGTAATATTTAGGTTATTATTGTCCTCAAGATTGTGTGCTGAAAGCTTCAGAATTCATTGAGATCGAAGGAGCAAAGCCTTGGTCAGAAATTACTACTCTAAGCAACACAGGTTTTTTTCACCCAAAACAATCTGAACCCTATTTAGAGCTTTATCCTAATTACGAATTCATTTAACTCCCCTTTTGTTCTTGACATTTGTTATTGTTATAAACACTTTGGTTGAAATCATATCGATACATAGTTCCTCTGTAAACAACTGATCATTTCTAATTATGCTGTACTTCATACTACTAAAATCATACTACAAAGTGTTTCAAACAAACGAGTAAGTTTCAAGAGTAAATTAAGATAATGTGTGATTTCAAATATTTAATACTACTTGGCCTAGCTTAATTAATACAGAGATTGCAGCTAGTGACGCGTGAAGATAATGAAACTAGAGGGCATCAGATTGCTTAAAATGGAAAATTAATAAATCAAAAGGCTTCAGAAACAGGATTCCCCAGAGCCAATTCATTTATGAAGAAGCGTAAGTCATAGAAATAAGAGACGTGATATTGAGAAAGTGCTTAATTATTAAACAGCACCTTAGCATATTTCTCTGCAATAGAACGGTGACGGTAAGCAAGCTTCCTTTTATTGGAATCATCAAAAGGAGAAGTAAAGCCGTCAATTTCAAAGTCATAATTTGACAAGTCTCTTCCATCATCATATTCACTCAAAGAATTGAGAAATGGCTCATTGTAGTTCTCAATCTGCATCAAGCAGCAATCAAAAAGGTAAATTATTGAGAGATAACAACAACAATAACCAACAAAAAAAAGATTCACTACATAAAAGCTAAGATAAAAAGTAAGATCATGGAAAAAGATATTTTAGTAAGGCAGAATTATTGTTTTGGACGAAAAAAACTCGGCCCTGCCACCTATGACCCAGCAAGGTACCAATGAAAATCCAAATTGCGCAAGAGGTACCTGGTAGAGAGTATTGAGGTCCACAAAAGAAATTTTGGCCTATTATGCCCTTCATTAGGTGAAATTTTGGTATAATCCTGCTCTAACAAAGACAATCTGGCTCAATCTTAACTAATGAAAATGGTCAGTGAAAGTTCATGTAGCCAGCAAAGAAAGGATTTATTGTAATTTTTTATCATGGTCACTTGAGCAGCTTGTTCGAATTTGGAAGTGAGTTTGCAGGCCTGTTACCAATTAGTAAATATAAATATTAAAAACACCGTTCTCTGGCAGCTTAAGCCTTTGGAAAATAATAGTTGTTTTGTATTATTTAACATGGTATCAGAGCAGGAGGTCATGAGTTCGAGTCCCGCCAGGCTCCTTGCATTATTGATTTTCTCCCATTTAATTTAAGTCCACGTATTGGGCCTATCAAAATATCTTGAGTACATGAGGGGAGTGTTAAATATAAATATTAAAGACACCGTTCTCTGACAGCTTAAGCTATTGGAGAATGACAATTGTTTTTAATATTTATATTTAACACCAATAACTAAACTCATTATTCGAAACAAAAACTATTAAAGCCATTTGAGTATAACAAGATGTGAGCACTGGCTAGTTTGCTCCTTTTAGCGAATGTAGCAGTCCAATTTAAGTAACTTAGTCTCATTAAAAAAACATCTTCAATTAAGGACTAAGATGTCCTTGTAAATGAGAATATGGCCTGATACTAACACATTTAACTAGTAGAAACTGACAAATAGAACTAAAACACAAATGACTGGCTCTGAAATGATGTAGCACATATAAAGAAAATGAAAAGAAAAATGAAAGGACTATCAGTTAGAGTCACAAACTAACCTCTTCATAGAAGAAGTAATCGTCACAAATTTGAAGAATATGGTTCTCCCACTGCTTTCCAATTTCAACACCCTTTCTAGTGTCCTTCAAGCCATGGAAAGCTCCAGCATAGGACCCATCCAACAGAGACCTCAACAATATAAGTGTCTCATCCATGTCCCATATGTACACATTCCTAGGTTGCTCTTTCACATTATCAGAAGAAACTTCTCCATTATCAGAAGAGATTAAACCATTCTCATCCATTTTACTAAGATTTGCCTTCGCCAAACACTCATGCACTAGGTTTCAAATAAAATGATCCAAGCTCCTCTAGGAGAATCTAAGAGGTGGGTAGAAGAAAAACCTGGAAATTGATCGCAATGAACGTCACAGCTAGCAAGAGTAGCGGATACTAAAAATCTAACACACCAAATCTCGTTTACAACTAGATTTGAAAGAGTAAATGCTTAAACCAAGAGATCATAATGCATATGCGAGAAATACTAGCGAGCATGGCCATAGAATTAACAAAGACTTAGAAAGAAGAAACAGAGTATTTTCTTTAGAAAAATTTCTACAAGCCTACTTTCCCCCAGCACTTGTCTTCTTTTTATCAATGCCTTATTCGTCAATAATCAGTATACAACAGTTACGAGACAAACCCAGCAGTAGAGAGGAGTTATGTGGATACTCACATGTAAACCTGCCTCACAAAATTAATACATGTATAAGCAATATAGTTCATCGTTTCAACAAATTTCGGAATTGGATTGGCTTAGAAATCAAAATCTACAGACTAAAACCTGAGCACTAAGTAGCAATGGAAACAGAAGAGAATGAAATTACAGTTGTGGATGAAATTGAATAACAAACAATCTCCCTTTTAAACATTTCTCCATAATAATTCTTCAAGTAAAAATAGTAATCAGACCAACTAGAGAACTTCTATCTCCTGGTTCGATATCTAGAAATTTTTTTCTTTTTTTTAAAAAAAAATTCTGAATAGCCCATGGGCTTCCCTAAATCAGGAAAACTTAAACCCCACAGGAGTGCGACCAGACTAGAACCCGGGACCTCCTGCTTCAACGCGATTACATTATCAACTATCAACTCAGATCTTCCAATTCAACACCAAGTTAGGCAATCTCATACAAATAAAATTAATGAATCTAGTTAAACATGAATGAAATGCAACAACAAGACTTAATGCTTGACGTTTTATAGTAACCAACTTACATGCTTCCTACAACCAAAATAACTAATCCCAATATGATAAAAAAGCGAGGTAAAAAAGCAAACCACAACAAACCCCAAAACTTCACATTAGTTATATTCATAGGTTAGCACCATTTACAGCTTTACTTCCAATACAGAGGTAAACACCAACCCATAGTGGCGCAACCCGGACTCGGCCCAAGGATCTCCAGCCGCAAATTTTGAACCCGGGACCTCTGATTTGATATCAAGTTCCGCAAGCCCAAACAAACAAATATGATGAATCAAATGCAACAACAACAACAATACCTTATGCTTAACCTTCTAAAGAGAATATTTTTTATTAATAACCTTAAAAAATATTATAATTATAAAAATAGTCATCTAAAAAATTTATTTACAAAACTAAGCCTATACGGTGAATGAATTACCGCTTTCTAAATGCGGTAAATCATTCACCGCATTCTTCAAAGAATTTATATTATTTTTAATATTTAATACATATTTTTTTTGAAGTTTCGATGTAGCAAATAAATGAAGTAGGGTAAAAGCGGTGAATCATTTACCGCTTTTATCGGTTTTAGAAAGCGGTAAATGATTCACCGCTTTTATAAACTTATTTTTATAAATAAAAATTGTTGAGGCCTATTTTTATATTTAAAAGGTTTCGTAGGCTTAGTAGCCTAAAAACTCCTTCTAAAGAAACCAACTTTTGTGCTTCCTACAACCAATATAACCATCCCTAGATGATAAAGGTGCAATCCACAACAAACCCACAAAACTCCACATCAATTAAATTCATAGCTTAATACCATTTAGTACCTCTTTCCTTCAAACTAGAGGTGGTGAAAAAAATCACTAAATCCACTAACAAATACTTCAATCTCAAACAAATTTCATACCTAGATTGGGCCAAGAAATCGAAAATATCTACACTCCAAAAGAAATTATAGTAACTATTGAATCATATCAATAACAAAAAATGAAAAAATCCCCACTTTTTCGCTGATTTTTCTCCGTTATATCAAGCTCATAGGGATCGGACGAGATCTAAATTCGAATTCCGAGTTAAATCGACGAGAGTTTGGGGTAAATTTGAGGTTAGGGATTAAAATTTCGTACCTTTTTCTCGGAAATTTTCGCTCGATCCGTTTGGGATCGATTTGTGCGGTGTATGAAGTGTTTGTATGTTACACTGGTAAAGCTTATACGGAGATTTTCCAAGGAGGCCCCTCAATTTTTTTATATTTACTAATATTTAGTAAAATGTATGCAAACTCCTTCAACTATATGGAACTTCGAAATGGGCGCCTAAACTTTTATTTTTTATTTTTTGATTGAGCCTGCTCAAATTTTATGTTTTTTTTTAAATAATGCGATCTTATTAAAAGAATAGAGATTTTATCCAATTTATTGATAATTTTATCAAATTTGAAGTGTTAATTACTTTTAACAAATAAAACTGGGACCAATTAATGGTTTATACTTAGTAAAGTAATTAAATTTGACAAAAAAAAATAAGTGAAAGAACTCAAGTAAAACATGATCTTAGTCGAAAAAATAAAAGTTGAGGGAGCTATTTCAGATTGCCTAGAGTAGAGATACAAATATATCTAGGTTGGTGGAGCTCCCGCCACGATCCATCCCGAATAGAGTGATAAGTAGAAGTCGAGAATAAGAAAAATAACGAATCATCCTGAATCCATTCCGATCTGGCAAGAAAATGAAGTGGGAGCTCAGGACCATTTCTTTTCTGTGAGTCCTCCTGATCTATCCAAAGTTCATAAGAATTCGTCAAAAACTTGCTTTTGTCCTGACCCGATCGAAAAAGTAAGTTAAAGATAGATGCACGCCCCCATTTTTTTTTTCTTTTCATTAGCATTCTTTAAATATTTACATTTTCAGTGTAAGTTACAGTTTTAAAAATTATTTCTACACGTATAAATTTGTTATGATCATTTGTAGAAAAAACTTCTGTGGTGTCTAAATAAAAAAAAAAACCTTGAAATCTCAATCTCCCTCTTTCTCTTTCTCAAATCCATCGTCACGGGGAAAGTAAGTTAAAAAATACATGCACACACCCCTATTTTCTCTTTTCATGAGCATTCTTTAAACATTTATTTACATTTTCAAAATAAAATAACTTTAGCCAAATAAATTAAAAAACTAGTAAATTTAATAGTTAATTACTACTAAAATTTATAGTTTTAATTTGTATAGCAAATAGATTAGTTTTTTTTAACTTATTATTACATTAAAATTAAGTAGAAACTTGGAAGTTAAAGAATGTGATCACAAAATTAAAGTTGAGGGCTCTACATTAGAATGTTTTATTTTATAGTTCATACATTTCAGTTTAAGATTTGTTTTTTAAATAACAAGTTATATCTCAGTATTTTTTTTCCTTCATATAAAATTATTTTAGTGCCTACATATGATATACATATGATATTTATAATTCGTATATAAATATTTCTTCCATCACATGTTTTTTTAGGAGTTTCTGGATAAATATACTTATGAAAATTTTTAATTGTAAATACAAGCGCCTGAAATTATTATTTTTAAAATTAGGATAGAACAGCGAATGATCTACCATTTTTAAAAAACGGTAAATAATTCACCGCCTTTAGAAGACAGTAAATTATTCATTGCATTCATACAACTCATATTTTTCTTACATACGAACTCTCTTAGTTGTATATGGACTTTTTTTAACTAACCCTTAGAAAATTTATAATTTGCTAAATAATCTTATCAAGAATTTATTTGGCCAAATAACTCTATTTTATCCAACTCACATGGAAAAATAATTGAAAGACGATAAATCGTTTACCATATTTTCCTTTATAAAGAAAATGGCGACCGATTCACTATTTCTTCCTATTTCTCATATCTGATCCTCACAACCATGTAATAATCTCAACAATTCACATACAATTCTAAAATTTCAAAATTTTTTTAACAAGCTACTTAAAATGCTCCTAATAATCAAATAAAAAGTTCAATAATCCACATATAATTCTAATAATCTTGCAGAAATTATCACACCCTGTACAAGACAATATATATATATATATATATAACGATGACAATCTGAAAATAATGAATGATTCATCAATTTTTTAAGACGTTGGATGATATGCTATCTTCTACGTATCACGGACGCGGGGTTTCCCCCCGCGCGTCCGCGTCCGACACATGGACGCGCGTGTGACGCGCGTCCATGCCGCGTCATGTGATCCGGAAAAGTTTGTTAATTAGGAATCGAGAAAGTTTGTTAATTAATTCCTAATTAGTTAGGATACTTAATATTGCCACATCATAAAAATTAATTAAAAAATATATAATTTGGAAAAAAGTATCGTACAATTTTTAAAAAAATATAATTAAAAAATTATATAGTCCTATTCCTAATAAAAAATTATCTAATTCTATTCTTAACAAAAAAAAAATTATTGATCTCATCTTTAATCTTGCTGAGTTTGCCTTCAACAAAGCCTCTAAACTAAAAATATTCTCCTTTTCTATCTTTTTTTTGCATTAATATTATAATTTTTTTGAATAAAAAATTATTTTTACATTAAAATTGTTTTTAATTAGGGTTATTGTATCTCTTTATTTAATTCTTTTTACATTAGTGTTATAATTAAGATTAACTATTTTTTTTTTTTAATGTTTATATATTTTTTTCCTCAATCTTGTAGGATTATGGTAGAAGATTTAGTATTTGTTCTTAAATATAATTTTTTGGGCATAAGCAATGTTTGATGCTAAACATTTTGGGTTTTTTTTGGATGATCTAAATAAATTATATTTAGTGGAGAATTTTAATTTTAAAAGTATTATATTAACTTTCATTCTAAAATATAGTTTTGTTTGCAAAATTAGTATGTTATCTATAATGAATATGTATTGTTATACTGAAAAAAGTTATATTTTATTAGCCGTGTCCGAGCCGTCTCCGTGTCTTTATATTTTGAGCTTTGCCGAGTCGCCGTGTTCGAGTCGTGTCCCGTGTCCCGTGTCCCGTGTCCGTGTCCGTGACACATAGGCTATCTTCCTTATTTTTGTCTTATATGACACTGAGTTAACAAGAAGATGATTAGTTGGCCAAATAAAATTTTGAAAGAGTCATTTGACCAATTAGAAATTTTTATAGAATTGTTTTTACAAAAGTCCATTCTATGCTATTTTATAAAAAAACGGTAGATAATTTACTACTTTTATAAGCGCAAAAAATAATTTTAATATTTTGAATTAAGTGGTGAATGATTTGTTGTATTTAGAAAGTGATGACTCATTCAACATTTCGGCCTAATTTTTTAAATAAAATTTTCAAATGATTTTTTTTAATTGTAATGTTTCACAAGTCTATGATAAAAATAATTCTGTTTATTTGTCTACAGTAGCCTTAATGCAAATAAAAGTTCAAACTGTAATATTTACAAGAGCAATCCTTTCTACAGTACTCTATATCATGGCTTATTTGATTTTAAAATAAGCTTTTTATTTTAAAAAAATATATAGCTAATTTTTTATATGCAATTGCATGTGCATTTGGCCAGTAAATGAGAAAAACTAAATCTATAACTACTCCGAGCTTTAATCTTTACAACTCTCATCCAATGGTCCAGAATTTACCCAATCCACTTGGTTTTTTAGTAATTAAAAAAAAACTGATGTGACATGAGGAATTTGTTTTTTTTTTTAAAGAAAGGTAGCATTTTATCCGTTTCGTTTATTTTTTAAAAATAAACTCAGCTAGAAATGTAAAATAATTAGACTTCAAACCTAGGGACTCAAATAGTAATCACCAAGCCCTTTGCTACTTGCATTAGGGACAGTTGATATAAGGCTTGAAAAGTTAATATGACTTTTGGAGGGCCAACGGTATAGAATTAGAACTCATAAGTAAGTGTATTGTAATTCGCGCTAAGTAAACTATTCTAAGGCTTCGTTTGGTTCGGGTATAAGCGAGAACTAGTTATTCCAGGGATCGGTACAAATGTAGGTATTAAAAAAATAGCGTTTGAATAGATAATATGAAATAAGAAGAATAATGGATAGTTATAGATAGAAAATTAGTAGGAACAGTTATATTAGGCTATCAGCTTATTCTAGCCGAGAACTACTATTCTCGGATGCGAAATTTGCGTTTGGGTATAAAGTGGGGGAAAGGGGTTATCCCCCTTATCCCCGAACCAAACGGTGTGTAAATAAATAAGTCAAGAGCAGGATTATTGTGCTATTAGGAGTACAGTAGCTTTTGTGCTCCTAATTTTCTAACCACCTATCAAATTTGATGGATGGTTAGGATAAGAGAGAGAAGAGAAACTAGAGAGAAATTGAGCGTCTCAATTTCTCTCCTCTTTAAATTTTTCTTTAATTTCTCTTCTCTCTCACCCTAATCATTCATTAAATTTAATGGGTGGTTAAAAATTTAGCAGTATAAGAACTGCTGAGCTCTTAATAGTACAGTAGTCCTGCTAGATAAGTCAGTTAGTAAATCAACAAATGGTAGTAGTTTATTTACTCGCATAATGTCGCAGATGGACGACCACGATTCAAGAAGCACGTAACGAAAGGCTTGGATCTCATCAATGATGGGCCCCACAATAACTGTTTTCACGAAGGGAAACGCCACGTACGCTGGCCGTACGTACGCTCTGCACCAACCTTCCTCTGCGCGCTCCCTCGCTCTCCCGCGCGCGCACGCACGCACGCCCACACGCGCGCCCACGCACGCTCTCCCCTCTAAAACATCCCCACCCTCATTCGCTCCTCGCATAAACCCATTCATCTCCTCTCTCTCTCTCTCTCTCTCTCTCTCTCAAGCGAAGGAGCCATGGCGAATTTACTAGGGTTTTGCCTCCGACGACTAGTTCTCCCTCTTCTTGCTCAATGCCCTCCTCATCAATGGTGGACTGATGCTCTCCTTTTGCTTCTTTCTTGCTTGTTCGCAGAGGAAGGGCTCGGTGGACGCGAATCGCCCCTGAACTGGACGGGAGGCTCAGCTTAGACCACCGGCGCAATGCCTCTCAGCTCCTGCTTGAATTGTTTGCGACGGTAAAAGCTTCTCAGTTCGATTTAAGGTTCTTGCGGATCGAGATTATTAGTACAATTTGGTCCTTGTGGGAATACGAGGGATTGTTACGTAGATGCATTTGCTACCTTATAACAGAGAAAGTGAGAACCAATTATGAGATCCTAGAGCACTTTGATTTTCATATATATACATATATATATATATATATATAGTTGAGCTGGAATGCTATCAGTAGCAAACGGGCTCCGTTGCCACCCATTTGTTTTCGATGATGGAGCCTCCAAACCGACGATCGGCACTGTTGAACATGATCTATACCACTTGAAGTATCAAAAAATCAAATTTCAAATCTTTTCGACATCATTGGCCTAATGATCAAAGGGTTTCAAAATCTGTAATTTTAAAGGTCAATATGAGACGTTTTCTCATTTAACAGCGTAAATATATCCAAATCAAAAGAATTTTGGTTAGAAAATTCTTTAAACTATTTAGAACAAGATCTATACTCTTTATCTTGATTATAAGACTCCTATCATCACTTTTTAAAGAATATTTATTTTCAGCCGTTCATTTTTTTGTCCACTTGATGGACAAGAAAATAATATCAGAAAAGTATGAAATTTGTTTTCTAGATGCTTCAAGTGGTATAGATCCTGTGCAACGGTGTCGATCGTCAATTTGGAGGCTCCATCATCGAAAACAAATGGGTGGCAACGAAGCTCGTTTGCTACTGATAGCATTCCAGCTCAACTCTCTCTCTCTCTCTCTCTATATATATATATATATATATATATCTATTTTAGTGGGGATACAAGGCGGATTCGAGAAAACCAGTATTTAGTGGCACTTGTTTGTGTCGTTAAGGACCTCTTTGGATCTTTGATTCGTTCTACACACTCCAGGTTGAGTAGACCACTCGAAAAAGGTTAGAGACTAGCTTAGCATCTTCAAGTTTACTTTCAATTTTTAATGTACTTTCCTGCAGTATGTACGTACATATTTTTTGAGGGAGAAAACTTTCCTAAAATACTGAACGAACATTCCATTCCATATGTTTCGAAGAGCAGGTTGCTATTTGGACTCAACTTGTGTCTATTTATTTGTAGTGTGAATGTGTACCATATCATGGACAGATTTTCCTACTTTCCAACACTGTAAAATGTTCGCCGATCTGATTTGGTTTAGAGAGAAATTGGAGAGTTGCTAATAGGCGTCCGAAACAAACACCCAGATACAAAGTTATGGCTATTTTACTAATCTCAACTCTGGATTGCATCAAATAGCCCTCAGTCGACCTTATTTCGACCAGACTTGGCTTAATTCGCCCCTGTCTATATATCCTATTGCCAAGTCGTTACCGTAGTTTTATTTTGTTCTGCTGAAAGGGACACAAGTCGAAGAGAAGCACCTTCACTAACATAACCTTTAAGATCATAAATTTTCAACATAAATTTAGAAGAACAATAGGAATACACAAAAATAATTACGTATGAATTTCTTATAAACAGAGAGGGTTATGTTTACAACATAAGGACTGGAAGATGAGTGAAAAATGTTGTCCCGAAAGAACAAAATTTCCAATGACAATCGATAGGTAGAAAGATGTGAAGAAGATGAATTTGGAAGCATATATTGGATAAATGAGAGTCAGAAAGAGATCACCAATAGATTTTTTTTCCGATTAAACAGGAATATACTCTATTTTAGAGGGAGATCACCAATAGATTGGTTGGGTTTTATTACCATGTGAATAGAGAAAAACATACAAGGAAGGGGTAAATTATATTTCAACAATTTCAACCAGTAACTGACTGTCCTTAGCGCAAGTGATAAAGAGTTTGGTGGTTGGTACCCGAGTTCGCAGGTTCGAAGCCTAATTCTTTCACATTTCTAGCTGAATTTATTTCTAAATAGAATAAACACAGCGGGTAGTGTGCTACCTTTCTCTTAAAAAAAAACAATTTCAACCAGTAGTGCATTTTGTATTGTGCAATTATAAATAAGCATTCCTGATTATATGTGTGTGTGTATGTGTGTATTACTATCTTTTCTTTAATTCAATTATTGTTGTATATTATGTTTTGTATTGGATGATTATCTGAAAGCTTTTTTTTTCTTTTTTTGGGCTGAGAAGGTTAAAGTTTTTGAGCACCGGACGAGCACGGCAAGAAAATGTCCGCGTCAGAACATTAAGTTAGTGCCATCCTCTATATTCATTTTTCACTAGGTAGTGTTTCACTTAGAATTAAGGTGGGTATATCATCATGTATACTTATTATGCCACCAAATATCATCTAGTTAATGTTACCATATATATTATATACCATATATATATTATATATGTTACCATATATATTATATATATGCTACCATGTATATCATATATATGTTACCATATATATGATATGTGTTACTATATATGTATTATATGTTACTATGTATATTACTAAACCATATATATCAAATATATGTTATCATATATATGATATTTGTTACTATATATGTATTATATGTTACTATGTATATTACTATACATAGTAACATATAATACATATATATGATAACATATATATGATATACATGGTAGCATATATATATATAACATATGTGGTAACATATATAATATATATATGGTATATAATATATGTGGTAACAGTTAAGAGCTATTCTCACTTGACTTGAGTGAGAAAGATACTCTTATATCCCAGAAATAGCAATTTCATTGGATTGGTGGAATTGCAATATCCCTATAACTAGGACTTCATCCGACTTATTCCTTTCTATCAGACCATGCCAAGCATACTGGAGATGGTACCTAATAAAGGTTCTGGGATTTTTTTTTTTTAACTGTCTCCGGAAGAATATCCCTCAAGCCAAACATTAACCTAAAATTACATATTCCTAATGTCATGAGAGGAAGCACTCACTTTCTTTACTTTTGTTCAGCCCGAAAGGAATTTCAGCATTGGACTTTGATTCTATGATAAGTTTCGATGTAATTTGCTAGTTTAATTTTGTTTCAAGTAATTTTGTACTTAATTTCCTGATGGATTACGCTATTACTTCAGTGTTCTAAAATTGTCACTGTGACTTGTAATGAGTGTTTATCAGTTTATGACTTTGATACACTCTACTGCTCCATATATAGTCCAACATCTGGCAAGTTCCCTTACCACATACATGATGGATGCCCTTTTATCCTGTAATCTCTTTACTGTGATGTACACCATATGATTAATGCGTAATTCTCTCTTCCAAATAGTAGGTTGCTCACTTTACCTGAGTATTTTGTGTAAGTTTTAGCCAACATAGCGTTCACTTGGTTTTAAAGAGGTTTGAAAACAGGTTTTGCATCAAAAAGAGTTTCTAAGCATCTAATTTTATATAGTACAATATATATGTTTTGCATTTTTACTATAGAAAATACAAATAGGAAACCAAAAACACCTCACCTTTCCTTACTTTCTCATACTGTTCTCTTACTGTTCTCTTCATTCCTTTCCTTCTAAAACATGCATATACCCAGTAAACTATTTTCATTGTCGCCTAATCAAACAATAATCGACACATATTTTTTTTCCATAAAAGACATCCTTTTCTTGGCTTTTATATACAACAACAGTTTTATCTAAATCTAAACATCAATGAATGTTTTGTTTTAACTATATTTAATGCTAATTTACCTCTTGATGAGTTACTTTGTGTTGTTTCTCAATTTTCCTTTTGGTAGGGATTCTGGCTGATGAAATAAAGCCCCAATTACATATCAGCGATCGTAGAAATAACTTTGCCGCAGTCCGTTGGAGCCCACTTAATCGAGATGAGGTAAAAATGCCACAAAATATTCGCCTTTTTTAAATTTGTTAACGAGCTAATTGTCATAGAGTAAAGGGTTTCTTACTAGAAATTCCAACTTATGTTCTTAGAAGACATTATACATTGGTTATTTAAGGATAAAAATTTTGTTTTACATTGGGTGCTTTAATTACTTTTTCTTAGCCTAATGCCATGACACAATGCTGTCTCAATGATGAATTGGCTCAATCTCGTGCAGTAGAATATGTGAATGCAGGGTAAAGTCATATGGAGAACACCCCAACATCACTTTTTTCTTGATTGATACTGTGTTAAAATTTTATTTTGTATTTTTTGTTTTTTGCGATTTGTGTTATTTACTCAATGTAAGTGAATATGGTATTAATTTCTTTTGATGAAATTACAACAATTAATAAATTTGATAAACTTTTCAATTTAACATAGTAATTCAAATAAAAATAACACGATATTTTATCTCTTAGTTTAAGTAGAAATATAGTTTGACATCGACACTAACTTTGATTTCTTACAAGATGTGTTAATACAGTATTTTCAATTTTTGCAGGTTGCTTGCACATCGTTGGGACGTTACAAAGTTTTTCTTTATGACGTCAACATTGGCTTGCCTAAACCTACCATAGTAAGCCCCGTTGTTCCTTGAGAAATGTGATCTTTTTATTTTTTTTTATTTTTTTGAGAAACACCATCAATTTCAAATACAGGGGCCCGCCATCAACTCAATCTATCCATTCAAAAAATGAACAATACACAGGGCCAGCCGACGCCAACAACAAACAATCCAATGTAGTAGAACATGAAATGTCTACATGCCAATACAATACCTCCTCCTCTATACAATATTAACAATCTAAATAGTCCAAAACGCAATAGTATATACATTCACATCCCCGATCCTTGAAAAACCAACAGCTCCTGTATACTCTTTTCTTGTTTAACATTGTCAATACCAATCCCTTGAAAACCCAAGGCATTAACAAGAAGATATTTCCGCATTTGACCATTTATAGACAACACTATCTTATAGGTCTTAAAGATATCTTCAACTATTTTATTCAATTCTCTGAAAACTCTATAATTCTTACTACATCCTATATGATTCATTCATGTCATATACTTTTTCCTAAGTCCAACTTCAAAATGCAGATCAGATATGTTCCACAATTTAGGTTTTTCTAAGTTTGGAAATTAGCATTGTCATTTTAATATTTTCTTTATTTCCAATAATAAATTAGATGTAGGGTTTATATCGTATGAACATATAGAATTGAGCTCATGTACTTTTAAAAGTACCAAGTCATCGGTGCTTGTAGATTTTTGGTCTTTGAATTAAAGGATGTGCAGTTTTGATAATGTGGGCCCTCTAGGATTGAGTAGGTGGTTGGTTGAATAGTATGATCTAATGGATGAAAATGATCAAAGAGATAATCTAACAGTAAAAAATTTATAAGCACCAAGTGTTTGGTACTTTCACAAGCACTATAGCCGGATTCTAAACATACATACATACGTACATGCATACATATATAGAGCTAGGCTCCCATGCTTTAGAAAATACGGAGGCCTTCTTACTTGTAAGTTGTTTTTGATGATGAGACATCCAATTTGGCGATTGGTTTCGTTAAACATGATCTACGTTATTGAAACTATGTGAAAACAAAATTTCATAATTTTTTGATTTCGTTTGCCTAGTGAACGAGTACCCTCGAAATGAACGGCTGAAAATAAAAGTTCCATAAAAGAACAGTGGTAATAGACTAAAATTTCAAAATCATAAGTATTGATCTTGCTATTGATGTTAAGTAGCATTTTCTATTAAAATTTCATGTTATTTAGATTGTTTTACACTGTTGAACTTGAAAATGTGCCACATCGACTATTAAAATAGTCATTTTGAGACATTTTGATCACTTAGTAAATAATATCAAAAAATTATAAAATTTGGTTTTTAGATAGTTTCAATAGCATAGATTATACCTGATAGAGCTGATCGTTGAGTCAGATGTCCCATCTCAAAAACAACTTACAAGCAGGGAGGCCTCCATTCTTTCGAAAGTATAGGAGACGCACTATATATATAGACTAGTGGAATGAGGAAGAACTAGCCATCTGTTGTTCTGTCTCCTATCTCCCTCATCCTCTTGATCTCACTTTATCTCTTTATCATCTCTCTTTCGATCCTATCAAAGCAGTTGTTTTTCCTTGCAGATATATTAGAACCATATTACCTGGTATAGAGCCTTGTATGGTCCTAACTCGAGCACAAAAGCTTTAATGAAGAAAATGGAAGCATAATTTGCAAAAAGAACTGACTGATGCTTGATCTCCCAAGCTCGAGTTGGAGGTGAAGAATTTCGTTAGCACTGCTAATGCTTGATTTAATAGATTCAAGATCGAGCTGAAAACTATCGCAGGCACTATGAACGATCTCAAAATTTAATTGTGGCCATAAACATAAAGATCAATGGTCAATCTGGCATCTACATCGACTATAGATATTTCTGCTCTAGGTTTTAGTGCAAGCCGACATCTACTTCCAACACCTATGCTAGAACGATCATATTTTTCCCTAGTGGAGGCTGCAGCCGTGGAACAATTCTTTCCTAATTGGATTCCTCGTTCCGATGGCAAGGATCCGACGGGTATCGAATAGAACAATGTTAAAATCGGGACGGCAAAAAATAGATCCAGAAAAATAATAAATACAAGAAAAAAAAAAAACACACTGAGATTTATGTGGTTCGGCCACCGGCCTATGTCCACAGGCGAAGATGGAGCAACAAGGCGAAGTACAAAGAAGATCTCTCGAAAGAATCAAAGCTTAATTATAGTCGAAACATTGAACGTCGCGTCTGTACAAAAAAACTCCTAAGTGGCTCGACCCTCTCACCAAGTGTTGAATGTGGAGATCGATTTACCAAATAGCATGCCCGCCTCTGCTCAGAAACTCTTCGGCAAAGAGCATACAACGGGCTCTCTCCAAAAGAATCATGTTTTTTCGTTCAGCAACCCTGTTTTGCCGTAGAGTATGCTTAATAGTTTTATGTCTGACGATTCTTTCATTTTGCAGAATCTTCAAACTTTGACTAACAGAATTCCAAACCATGGTCAGTCCTTGATCTCTTTATCTTCTTTTCAGTTTGCTTCTCAATCACGACCTTCCATTGTTTGAAATAATTAAACAACTCATCCTTATTTTTTCAGAAAAAAGGCCCATACTTTACGAGAATAATCATCACCATAAGTCAATATATATCTAGTATTATCGTGAGTAGGAGTACGATAAGGTCCTCAAAGATCAGAATGAATGTAGTCAAAAGTATCTTTTGTCTGGTGAGCTGCGGATTTAAAACTGACTTTTTTTTCTCTAGGAACATAATGTTCGTAGAAATTCAATTTTTCTAAACTCTGACTCCCAAATAACACTCTTTTGCTTCGCTTTGTCATATATTCACTCATATGACCTAGTGCCATATGCTATAATCTGCTGCTATCCGAATCTGACATAGAGGAAGAAGTCACCGTGGCTGAACCTGTCACAATAGAACCCTGCAGAACATATAACATATTGGACAATTTGGCTTTCATCACTATAAGATTCCTTTTAACGACCTTAATTAATCCATCAGCTGAAGAGTATTTGAAGCCTTTAGCATCAAGTGTATCTAATGAGATCAAATTTTCCTCACATTCGAAACATGCCAAATCCCAAAAATATTCCTCACTACTCCAAACACCCATACCCAAACAGTGCCAATGCCAATAACTGTACATTTAGCGTGATTTCACATCAAAAGAACTCCATCTTGAACGTCGTTCGTTCGAATCTGAACATGTATTCGTGGCAAAGTCGCACTTTTAGGGGGTAGTAGAACGCTCTTATGGGGTTTCAATTCTCGTTCGTTCGAATCTGAACATGTACTCGTGGCAAACTCACACTCTTAGAGCGTAATAGAACGCTCCTATGGGGTTTCAATCTTCGTTCGTTCGAATCTGAACATGTACTCGTGGCAAACTCGCACTCTTAGGGCGTAATAGAACGCTCCTATGAGGTTTCAATCTTCGTTCGTTCGAATCTGAACATGTACTCGTGGCAAAGTCGCACTCTTAGGGCGTAATGGAATTCTCTTATGGAGTTTCAATCCTCATTCGTTCGAATCTTTCGTTCATTTCAACCCATCTGTCCCTAATGTATATGTTCTTATTGTTTCCATTTTGTATATCTTGACACAGTTATTTGAGCTGTATATAGGGTTATTTTTTTTTTCCCCTATGAACTTATAGTGTGCATCCCTTGCAGATTCTTGCATCTGGTTCACTAGATCAGATGGTAATGCTCGATACAAATCTCAAAATTTACAGTTAAAAAATTGTTCGAAAGCACTTAATATCATTCTATAAAACTAGTTAATACCATCAGCTTTAATGCTCGTTGAATGAAAGTTTACTTGTGATGAAACAGGTAAAACTGTGGGATATATCAAACAATCAACCATCATGTGTTGCATCTTCGAATCCGAGAACTATGAGTTGAGAAAATGTTTGACCTTATTCTACTGCCTTTGTAGCTAATAATGACAGTTTGTGGTTGCCAGTCATGTTCTGTAATGTGTAATATTTCGGGAATCATCTCTGGTTAAATTTCTACTAGAGAAAGTCAAAATACCTCTTTTGTCCCTAACTTAAAGGGCAAATAAGAAAAGTTTGTGACATTAAAAGAGTATTTTTGATAGGAAAAAAAGTCAAAATATTCTGTTCTGTCCCTAGCTTTTAAGGGCAAATAAAAAATTGGTGACAGTAGAAAGATATTTTGGAAAGAAAAATAAAGTAATTTCACAAAGATAGCGATTGTTCCTAATAGAATCTAACTTTAGGGGTCTATTTGAAAGTTGAACGTTAAAAGGGTGTTTCTAATATTAGACTTTTAAGCAAGATAAATAAGAAACTTAGGAACTTTTCAGGAGTATATAAGCAATTGCCTCTGATGACTTTGTTATCCTAAATATTTGGTGCCATGCACCTCAATCTGAAAACTTTGTGATTTATAACATTCAGGTGTCGGAAAAGTAACTGTGTACTCTGTAGCGTATTTAATCAGCAGTTTTGTGAGACTGTAAATGGCTATTATGTTGTCAGGGTGCTGTATTATCTATATCTTTTTCGAAGGACGATCCTTTCTTGCTAGCTGTTGGAGGTAAAACGGGACAACCGTGGGTAAGTGCAAAATTATTATTTTCGCACTTCCTATTTTCATTCAACATTTCTGATTTAGTCCCTTTTGTTCATCACCAGGTCTGGGACCTCTCATCCAATCCAGGAGTAGTTCGTAGCTTCGGCAAGCGCAAGAACGAAAAAAGAGCAGATCTTCTTTCTGTTCCCTGAGCAATTTGCTTGTTTATAAATTTTGATATCGGATAGGCTTATCGTCGAATGATTTATTAATGTATTTATCAACAATGCATTTTTTAAGATGCTTCAATTTTGAATTTTACTATAATTCAAGACATGTTTGCAATGCACTTTGTGTGTTAGTACTTTGCCTTGTGGTTTTTGCTTCTTGTTTGTGTACATAAAATTTGCTGTATTACTTGATTGTATTTCTTGACAAGCAAAGTTGTAGCATCTTTTTTTTTTTTTTTTTTTTTTTTTTTTTTTCGAAATGACTCTATAAAATTTCTTAATTGAATAAATAACTCTGTGAAAAAAAGTTGGCAAACTAATCTTTTTTGGCCAGGTAGGAGTCAGGATATAATTTTCTTTTGAATGAATCGTTTGGTGCCTGTCAAATTTCTCACAAAAACGGTGAATCATTTGGTAATCTTTTCCTTAAAATTGAATAATTTATTGTTTTTTTTTATTTTTCATATATATTTATAATAACTATATAAAAAGTTCAACAAATTACATATATTCTTAGCAATATAAAAATTTCTAATAATCTATCTGTACAATTCTAACATAATAATTCATATATACAATTCTAACAACTTTCTATTTTTTTTTTTTCTATTTTACATATATAATCGTAACAATAATAATTTTTTTTTTAAAAAATTACATATAATCTTAACAACCAAAAAAATTCTAACAAACAATTTTTAAAAATGAGGTATTCGATTCACGGCATTAGTAGGAAATTATGAAGACGGTGGTGTAGGAAATTGTGAAGGCGGATATTGCATATTTTATGCTTGGAAATTGGAATGTTAGGTTTGTTATTAACTTATCAAGGCTACGTATATTTTTATTAATGAAGTACTAATGATTCCCATCATAAAAATACCTTCTATTCCATAATTATTTAGTATTCCTACAGTCTAGAAATCTACAATGATTTTACTACTTCAGAACACTTTTTACAATTATCCAATTTGATTTGAATCGTAATGATCTAAATATTTTAAAAAATATGGAAGATTATTAAAATATTATAAACTTTAAACCAAACGGCTCATAATTTTAATTTTATCACCTTCGTGTCATCACTAAGTTATTAGGTCGGAGCGAAGAAGTAACATCAAATCCTTCAATTTTATTAAAATGTATCTAATTATGATTTTTTTTGTTATAAGCTATTAGTCAGATAATTTTTTGAGTGAAATTAATGAATTGATGTGAGATTTCATTTTCACTAGTTTGATAGTTTGATTATAAGTTTAGCGTTCATTTGAAATCATACAACGACATTCCAAATTCAACCAAAATTTGGAAGAATCTGATTTAACTTAGTTTGGAAAAAAAATTTGTTAGAGCTGTTTTTTCTTTTTTTAGGCTCTGCATGGTTTCAAAATAAAATGCAGACAAAAATATTATCCTTCAAATGCAAATGGCCCCAGGAAATTTATTTTGCATATTTAATCCTCTCTTTGCTATGTGAATATAAATTTATATATTATAAATATAAATTTGTTAAGGTAATTTGTAAAGAAAAAAAATTTGAGCGGGCTAAATGCAAAAAAAAAAAGAGCCCAAAGTTTACCTAACCAAATTTAGTCGAACCAATATAGCCTAAAACCATAAACCCTAACGTAGCCTTTACTTGAAAAGAAAATTCCTTATCTAGCTTTTTATTTTTTTATTTTTTTATTTATTTAATTTTATTTTTTAAACCCTTCTTTATCCTGATTAGGGGAGGAAAAAAATTGTAAAATTAATATTTTAATAAAAAAATTTATTTGTCTAAATAATTTTCTCATCCGACTTTAAAATTTTCTAAGAAATCGATAAATTATTCACAGCCTTTCTAAATATCGCGTCCTAAGCATCGTTTTTTGGATTCAAATTCTTAAGTTAAATTTAAAATTTAATTTTTAAACTAATAATTTGGAATTGGAAGTTTAAATTTATATTTAAAGATACAATCTTTAAAGCTGAATTAGAGAATTTAAATTGAAATTATTTCTCTCTTTCTCTCTCCCTCTCCCCCTCTCCCGTTCCTTCTCTCTTCCCCAAGCGGCCGCGCTTCTCCGGCCACCGCCCACCCCGCCGCCGGCCGCCGTCCCCACTTTCGTGCGCCACCGCCGCTGCGCCGCCGCCCACCATCGCCAAGAGAGATGGGTTTTGGAGAAGAAGAGTAAGTTTTTGTTTTTACTTAATATTTTTTAATATAATAATAATAATTGAAATAAGACACTAGTTGTGCAATCCGATTGAAAACATGCTGTTGTGCAGAAAACTTTACGCATGTTCTTTTTTTGAATTTTTTTGATTTTTTTTTACTGTGCAGTAATCAGAGATTTCTGGCAGCGCCGGTGAAATCTGCCGTCGACAAATTTCAGCTCCTGCCGGCCTTCCTGAAGGCATGCATTTGATCCAGTCTGCACAAGTTTTCTTCAAATTTGTGACGGCAGTCGAATTTATGGATTGAGTCTTTTATTTTTTTGTTTTTTTTTGTTTTTTTGGCAGGTGAGAGGGCTTGTGAAGCAACACATTGATTCATTCAACTACTTCATCAATCATGAGATGAAGAAGATCATGAAGGCCAATGACCTCCTCGTCGCGCACCACGACCCCAATATTTATCTCCGGTGAGTGCGATTCGGTGTTTATTCTCATCCGAATCGTAGTATTTGGTCGATGAAGAGTATGATTAAGGCTCCATTTGGATGCCGGAATAATAAGATGTGTAATGATAACTTATTATGTATGAAGATTTTCTTGTATGATCGGAAACTGAGAGTTAAAATTGTTGGAATTAATGATTTGAAAGCGGAATATGGTATACATTCCAAACATTTGATCCCGCTCCTCATCTACCAAATACTACATACTTCTTGAGTAAATCAAAGAGATATATTGAATAAGATGTTCGTGCATCCAAATGGGGTCTTAATGTATAGGAAGGCATAATATATTCGAAGTCCAAGTCATTTTATCAGAATAAGATAAATTACCTCGTAGGTGAAAAGATACTATCCTAACAAATTATGGCTATCCTCACGGTGTCACCGGTTATTGCTGAATAACTTGTTCTGGCACCCAAACAGGTTGTTTACGTATATTTGGAGTTCGATGTTAATGTTTGATATGTATAAATTTGATTTATTTGATTTAGGTACACTAATATATACGTTGAGAGTCCGTCGGTGGAGGTGGACCGGGTCTCCGAGGAGCTCAAGCCGCACTTTTGCCGCCTCTCCGATCGCACGTAAGTGGGCTTTAAGATTTCTCTCTCTCTTCTGGTTTGCATTTTTTTTTTCCCCTTAATTTTATGTCTATGCCAAACATTTCGTTAGTTTTCACTACAATTTTATTTTCTTATTTTCTTATTTTTTGTTTATATTGTTATCATCATTATTGTTATTATTTTTATTTTAGAAGTTTAAGCAATTGGAAATGGAGAAAAAAGGTGTCGGTGGGCTGTTTCTAGTAAGCTGTAATTGTTAGGAGATGAGGGGGTTGTGGCGGTGGTGGTTAATACAATATTCTAATAGCACTCTCAAATAGCACTACAACCTATAGGAGAGCCAAGTGGATGCTTACTGATATTGAGAAGTAGTTGGAAATGGAGAAAAAAGATGTGGGGAGGAGGGTTGTGTTGGCTATTTATTATTGGGCTAAAATAAGTCCAACTTCCTGCCCTGTGACAATAGGCCCAGGAGACTAATAAGTTGAGTTGGGTGAGCCTAATAAGTTGAGTGGGGGTGTGGTCCACAAGAGACCTAACGGCAAGAGGCCCAACAATAGACCCAATGTCCAGGTGGGTTGAGTCAGATCGAAGCCCGCGAGCGCTGTGGCTGAGCCCTTAAGTGCGATGGGTGCGCCCTTCCTATCAGCACGTGCTTTTGGGATAGTTGGTTAGCGCTTACGATCCACATGTTGCGGGTGTGGAGAGGGCTACCCCTTGTAACCGACCAGGAGTTTAGAGAGCTTACATAGTCACGTCTACAAATAGAGAAGTCTGGTGATATTACTGTAGGCGGGAAGCTGAAATAAGATTCTGAGCCCCAGAAGCAGAAACTTTCTCCGTTGGATTGGAGCTTGTACTTCTTGTTAGAGAGAGAAATTGTTGGGGGAACTTAAGTAGAGTTGCCTAAAAGCACTACTCAAATAGGAGCTAGTTGAACAACACTATCACCTACAGTAGGGCAAATAGAGCCCTTAATGATATTGAATAGGTTTTTTAAAATATCCCAAAAGACCTCCTCTTTGAAGTTACGAAGTTTAATTTTTTTTTTATTATTATGTCAAGAGGCATAATTTTGGTCCTTAGCTTAAATTGTTTTGGTTTTGGATTTTTTGATGAAGGCCCAAACTGGTTTGGGATTTGGGCGGGGTAATGCACATACACGTAACAGCCTTATGCTAATTTACGGAGACTGTTTTAGTTCCTTTCTATGATGGCTTAAAAGAATGCCTTTTGTGCTATTTTTACAGTTATGCTGCTCCTGTGAAGGTCGACATAGAATACACAAAAGCAAACCTACCAAATAAAGTCGAGTATAAGGTATCAATGTTTTCACAAGTCGATCTTGTACTTGTCGTCAGCTACTTTGGAAGACGCTTATCTATTCTATTTGTTTCAGAGAGGTGTACTTATTGGACGAATGCCAATTATGCTCCGCAGTTCCCACTGCGTGCTAAATGGGAAGGATGAAGAACAACTTGCTCGCCTTGGTAAGTCGTGAACCCCTCATACATGCCATCGAGCAAGTTTTCTTTTCCATGCTTGTGAAAATTTTCTTTTGCTGTGTAATTTAGTTGCACTTATACGCTGTTGTGATTCTAGGTGAGTGCCCTCTTGATCCCGGTGGTTACTTTATTATCAAAGGAACTGAGAAGGTAAATTTTTATCTGTATTTATGGTAAAATTGAAAGAATTATGTTATTATTATTTTTTTTGTACCTATCCTGTTGTCTTGATTTGACTTTTTGTTTTCTATCTTTGCTCATGTATGCGAAGGACGTGCTGCTAATATATTTTTATGTGTTTCTAGGTGATTTTGATACAAGAGCAACTTTCAAAAAATCGTATTATCATTGATACTGATAGTAAGGGAAGGTATGTTCTCTTCGCTGATAGTCCTGTATCCTTTTTGTTATTGCTCTTATACTGTGGAAAAAAATTATTTGGAGGTTTTTGTTCCTTTACTTGGAGAAATCTACCTCACAGTACTTCAATGACAAGTGGAGTGAAGTTGTTTATGAAGTAAAGAAATTAAAAGATATTTTTAAGTTTAAATTTTTAATATCAGATGTATGTTTCTAAAGATAGTCATGATAGTCTATATCACGTTCAGTTGGTCTCTCTTTGGATTCTATCACCAATTTCTTTCCCCATTCATTCAATATATTTACAACCACTCTAAGATTTCCAGAAATCTCACGAGGCTTTCACCTTGTTCTGTGAGCATGTTGCGTAGATACTTCATAACTTACTTTTTAGTGGAATTGAAACCTGTCAATTGTATAATTATCTCCACATCGTTGCAATGGTACAATAGTTAAATGTATCCATTAATGATTTTTCTTTGTGTATCAAAATCAGATCCATGTGCTTTAGTTGTATGATAGAAAAAGTTTGTTTGGCCTCAAAAGTTCACTATTTGTTATTGTATTCTCATCCTTGTCAGGGTGACTGCATCAGTTACTAGCAGCACACATGAAACGAAAAGCAAAACGGTCTTGTTTATGGATAAAGAGAAGATATATCTGCAACTTAATCAGTTTGTTAGGCCGGTATGCAGTAAAGAACTCTGTTTGTTAGGAGTTGATCTTTGAAAAGTTTTTGTTCTTACTCTTTCTCCTTTATAGATTCCTATCATGGTGATCATGAAGGCTATGGGAATGGAAAGCGATCAAGAGGTCGTACAAATGATTGGAAGAGATCCAAGATATGGATCTCTTCTCCTTCCGTCACTTCAGGTAGCCCACTATTCACTTAAGATCTCTGTTTTGTTAACTTAAATGCAAATGCTTCTTTGCGATTAGTTATTGTGATCTATTGATGTTTACGAAAGAAGGTGCATCTCACAGAAATTAGTCCATACTTCTCTATAAGCTTTTTATTGTAATTAATTTTTCTTTTGAGCTCAATGTAGTTTTGCTCGTACGTGGCTGAAGAGGTACACCTTTTTAAAACTATTCTGTACTGTTTTAGTGCTCTATCTATGATAGTGAAATAGAAGATCTAAATACTTTTTGCAGCCTTGATTGTAAATGTTATTATTTTAAAGAGCCATGTTTAGCAATACGTACCAGTGGTAAGTAGCATGGGTGGCGAGAGCAACAGTTATATTCTAGTATTCTCCAGAATGTGCAATCTAAAATCCCATGCAATTGTGTTGCTTGACATTATAATCCTTAGGTTCGAAGCCATTGTAGAAAACCTTTATTCAGAAAAGCTTTTTCTAAACCAGGTTTGAAAGCCCCTAGTTAATTTTCCATGTTATTGAGCACCGTGATACACTTCAATTTTCATTAATTCCCGCCCATGGAATGATGAAAAGTTTCAGTGATGGCAATCCACCTTGATAAATCTAACATGAGAAACCTCACCTACTTTCTTAATTTGTAATACCAATTAAACTTTGGACCTTAGATTTAGACCTGGCCTTGAGTATATGTCTGGTGAACATTGACATGCCATAATTGTGTTATGTAAAATCGCAGGGAAGTTATGTACACAAAGAAAGAAATTTTTGTGGTGTTGGCGATCAATTGTTGGATAGTCATCTTGGGGGATATTTGTTGATGTAGTGATAAATATCTTGTGCTGCTGCCTTATTAATGCAGCTACTTAATATAAAAATGTTTAAGGGGTAGGATTGTCTTCAAATATTTTCTCTGTGGGAACCACTTTGGTGAGACCACAATTAGATCATGATACTTTTTTGTGAAGCTCATGCTTATTGTGAGCCTTTTCAAGTTATCAGAACTTTTTTTCCTATTATCTGTATTTCTTCATCTTAAATTCTCTTGCCGTAAGATAGAGCTAATGCTAATTTACGATGATGCTGTAATTCTATTTGCTGAGCACATTATGCTTGTCTACAGGAATGTGCATCTGAGAGAATATACACTCAACAACAGGCCCTAGAATACCTTGACGGAAAGGTAAATCTGCAACTGAATAATCGGTGCCCATTTATGTACTTTAATTCTAAGATTTTCTTTTAATCCCAATTTATCAACTTAATTTCGCGGCCCAAGACCTAGGTCGTAAATACCACATTGCATGAAATTTAGGTAATGCTTGCAACTGCACAATTTTCCTAATGTTTTTCTATTTATTTTTTCCCCCTTCCTTCTTTGCAGGTGGTTTATTCTAGTTCAGCTAGAGCCGAGACTAGAAAGGTGCTTCTGTATTTTTAATCTTGTGAGGACATCACATTGTCCAGATAAAATTACATATTCATGACCTTTTTGATTTCTGATTGTGCACTCAAAAATATTGAATACTTGTTAATAGATGCTTGTATTGGTGACTACATGCTCCCTTTTCTACCTAATAATATGTTACTTTTTTCATGTATTTTTTACAGGAAAGCCGGGCAAAGTCAATTCTCCTTGATGTCTTTGTCGCTAATGTCCCGGTAAAATTTACTCTCTCAAAATAGGGTGTGGTAGCTCTTTTTGTGGCCTTGTTTCAAGTTTCATCTCCTTTGCAGGTCAAGGAAGGCAAATTTCGACCCAAATGCATATATACTGCTGTTATGTTACGACGCATGATGGATGCAATCCTGAACACTGATACCTTCGATGACAAGGCATGTGACACTTTTTAACTCATATTGTTATATGCACTCCAAGTACTTCATATTTTATATCCAAATACTCATGTTCATTACCTGCTCTACTTATTCTTCAACAGTTTCACTAGAATGGCATAAGCGTGTATGTTTGAGTATATGCCTTCATAATATTTGCAATAAATTGTCTTACAAGTTGAAATACTTTGATGCACTGCCTTTTACTGCTTTTCTGTTTGACAAGTCTTTCGGTATCTAATGTGTTCTCTATTTATAATATGAAGATGCCAAACTTTTTATTTATTAATATACATATCCATGGATAAGCTTGTACAGTTAAGTACCATGGTCTGAAACTCTTGAAATTATTCATCAACGACTTGTTTTTACCAACTATTTACTCGTTTACATTAATATGATTTGCCCCCTAGGATTGTTTTATGTTGTAAGCTGATTTAGGGACATAACATGATGTGAGGAATGCAGCGACCATTTTGATATATTGTAAATTAAATGAAAATTAAACTCTGACAGGATTATGTCGGCAACAAGAGACTGGAGCTTTCAGGGCAGCTCGTATCATTACTCTTTGAGGTAATTTGTTATACCACCTTCACACTTCACTGTTTAGTAAAATTTGATCCCAATTTTCAATTGTTTAGTTATATATATATTTTTTTGTTTTTTCTTTTCACTGGTGCAGGATTTGTTCAAAACAATGAATTCACAAGCTTTGGAACGTCTGAGAAGGTCATACGAACAGCAGAATCGCTCAAGTCCTTTGGAAATTTTCCCTGTAAGACCTTAAACTTCATTTCCACTTTTCTTATATTAAGGATCACTCTCTGTTTACATTTTTAAACTTGTTGGAATTGCAAATAATGTATTATCCTTCCAGCAATGCTGGTTGGTAAAACTTCATCTCCACTTTTCTTAAGGATCACTCTCTATCTACCATTTTTTCCTTGTAATTTTTGAAAGTGGAACGTTTTACATAAGTTGGATGAAATTCTTGGATTCTGTTTGCATTCTGTTTTACTTATATCTGCACGAACTGATAGTTTCCTCGGAAAAAGTTGTCATTCACTTCTGTTCTTCCCCTTTCTGCTAATAATTAGTTGCCTAGCAACTGTTGCTTTTATGAATAGTTTCTCCTATTGCTAAATTGACATGATTCTTTGGCAATAGTTGTTTTGTGCGAAATAGTACTATTTGCGAGTGCTCCATAGCTTCGATATATTCTTCTCTTTTATGCTAATATATCTTCCTCTTGGATCAACTTTTTGATATGATCAACTCTTGTGCACATAATTTGAAATTCAGCAATCATTTTCCAGGCACAAGCTTTTTTTTTTTTTGAAAATATATGATTTCCAGTCTCTCTTGTATGGTTCAGATTAGTCATCACCTTGAAGTGTACAATGATATCTAACAGCTGTTTAACTAACTGTTTCTTATTTATTTATTTATTTATTTATTTTTTCTTTTGATGCAGTATTTAACTGCGGACATCATAACCCAGGGCTTGGAGAGGGCAATCTCTACAGGAAACTGGGATCTAAAGCGATTCAAGATGCACCGGAAAGGTGTATCGCAGGTTAATATTTCTTCCTAGTCATGTTCTACAACTACAGGCCTACATGTACTGCCAAATTACAATTCAATTTTTTTGGTTCTCTAGGTTCTATCTAGGTTGTCATTCATTGGAGCTTTAGGTCACATGACACGCATATCGCCACAGTTTGAAAAGACTCGGAAAGTAAGTGGGCCGAGGGCTTTGCAACCTAGCCAAGTAAGCAGATAGTACTTTTAATCATAAATTATTTACTGCATGCATATGATTGGTTACTTATGTTTTTTTTAATAAATTAATTGGCCCATCTTATTAAACAGTGGGGCATGCTTTGCCCGTGTGATACTCCAGAAGGAGAAGCTTGTGGATTGACAAAAAACTTAGCATTAATGACTCATGTTACGACTGATGAGGAGGAGGGTCCGCTGATTATTTTGGTTCGTCTTCTCTCCCTGCATTTTCTTCCATTTGAAAAACCAAAATAATGTTGTCTTGGCTTTTAATTTTTGGGGTTTTCATGATATTTTTTGTAGGGTCTAAATTTCTTATTTAGACTTATGGTTTCTTGTCATAATATGTTTGTTGATTATCTGCTGGAATTTCTCTGGACATTTTTTTATGTAATAATGTCAAATCATTGAAAGCCATTCTAAATTAAGTTGGAAAAGTTTACATTGAAAAACTGACTAGCAGGGTAAGTCGCTTTGTAGATAAATAGTTTTGTAGGTGAACTTGGCTAGGAGTTTAAATATTTCAAAAGTTTTCGACTATCTACCTTGTCCCATTGTGTAAGAACATCCAATTCAAAGGTTTTGGACAATCACCTTAATGCTAGCTTATTCCGAAGGTGTGCAATCCAATTGTCTCACTGCCCTGTAAATTTGTACTAAGTAATGCAAGTTCTATAACAGCGAAATCGTGTCCTACTTAAATGCATGTTAATTATCCGTGCTCATGGGATGCGAACTTCTCTAGCACATTTACTTTATGGGACAATTGTACTGACACCTCTTGAACTTTCATGCTTTTGTAATTAGACTTGTAAACTCTTTCTTCTTCGAGTGTGCCCTCCGTCGACTTTATAGTGTACTGTAACCAATCCTTCCGCAATAGTGTAATCAATCCTAGATTTTCACTCACTCAACTCTCGACAACTTTAGTTTCCTAACGGTTTCTTGTCATGCGTCTTGACACTGGAGCTATTGAAACTGAAGCATTAGTATTCTAGAAATAAAAAATTAGAAACAAATCTGACAATCCAAACCCAACCTTTTCGGCTGCAATAATAGTAATTGTCTTGAGATGCTTTGTATTTTGTTATGAAGCAATGGAAGGAGGGAGATAGATTTTGACTTCAAGTCATATTTCTCCCTTAATGCTTCACTCCTTTCACTTTTATATTTTTTTACATTAGTACTGGAATTTTTGATGCTAAACACTTTGAACCGATATCCTTTCATATCCTTACTTCCACTCGTTTCGTGCTGGTATTAATGACTTTCACATCATTACAGTGTTATAGTCTAGGTGTACAAGACTTGTCATCTCTCTCTGCAGAAGAAATCCATACACCAGGATCATATTTGGTCATATTTAATGGGCTGATACTTGGGAAACATGAGGCACCGAAGGTGTATATTTTTCCATATTACTATCTATGTGTGATTAGCGTAAACTCTTTTATCGTTCAGCTAATGCTGTTGGCCTATTATTTGCAGCGATTTGCTAATGCAATGAGAAGCTTGCGAAGATCGGGTAAGATTGGGGAGTTCGTTAGCATTTATGTCAATGATAAGCAGGTAATATATATATATATATTTTCCTTCATAATTTAAACGTCCTGTTGCCGATTTTTTCTTTATACTTCGGCACTAACTAGTCGCGTATTGTATGGATTCTTGTGTTTTGGGGCTTTCTTCATAGGCTATTTCGTGCCTCCCAGTGACCAACTTAGGCCTCCAACGATGTTTGTTCAATGTAAATTATTTTGTTCTTTTGGCCTATATCCATTAGGTTCTCTTTTACTGCCTCGAAATCGGCAGTATAAATGGATAAACAATGAAAACAAATTTGTTTCATCTTGTTCTCATTCCTCCTCTACACTCAACTCTTCGCAATCTCATCTTAGTGCGACCTCTTCTTTTGTCCTTCGGTGATCTTCTATCAATGGTTTCTTATCATGCTTTATATGTAACATTCACTAGACGTATATAATGATGTGTATTTTTACTGCTCCTAATCTCTTCTTTTTAACTTCTACAGCACTGTGTTTATGTCGCCTCTGATGGTGGTCGTGTTTGTCGCCCGCTTGTGATTGCTGACAAGGGCGTATCAAGGATCAAGGAGCATCATATGAAAGAATTGCGGGTCGGTGAATTTGATTTTTATTAACCTTCGCTATTACTTATTGTGGTACATTTGAACTATTTATTTAGGATGCCTAACCAAATCTAACGCTCTAGGATGGCCTCCGTACTTTCGATGATTTTTTGCGCGATGGGTTGGTTGAATATCTTGATGTTAATGAAGAGAACAATGCCTTGGTAAGTGACGATCATCTAATACTTACGATTTGGGCTTTTTTTAATTTTTTTTATTCACATTAAAGATCTTTTAAACAATTTTTGATAAAACTTTGAATAGATTGCGCTGTATGAGCATGAACTGGATAATGATGAATCTGGGGCAGAAAAGGATGATGTTAAGAGAAGTAGCATCACACACATTGAGATCGAACCGTTCACCATTTTAGGTGTTGTAGCTGGTCTAATTCCTTATCCTCATCATAACCAGTCTCCACGTAATACCTACCAGGTTTGTCCAGATTTGTTTTCTAGCTTTGTCAGAAGATTGGGATTACCTTTCTGATTTTAATATTCTTTCATATCATAGTGTGCGATGGGAAAGCAAGCAATGGGAAATATTGCATATAATCAGGCAAGTGGAAATTTCTTATACTATTTTGCTTCTTAAAATTTTTGATTTTATTTATTTCTTCTGTAAGTTTTGCTTTTACTGTCACCAAAAAGTCCTGTTGCTATATGACCGAAATACATTTCAAGTGAAGGTTTTTTTTAAAAAAAAAAAAAAAAATCATTGTAGGTAGACTTTTATTAGTAAAAAGTTTAGTTGTTAATGAACGTGTTTGGAATAATTGGTTTGCAAATTTATACAGATCTAATAAATCACACATCTCATTGTACATTCATGCTGAACCTGATACAGAATTAATAAAGCATTTGTTTTGTTTCCTATTTCTTCTGTGTATCATCTATATTATTCTTGATTGCTGTACAATATTTTGTGATATACTTGTTTATCTTACATGAGGAAGTAAAACTTAATCGTTCAACCTAATGCAGCTATGTCGAGCAGACACTCTACTTTACCTCCTAGTGTATCCGCAACGGCCTCTACTGACGACAAAAACCATTGAGCTGGTTTGTATCTCTAGAATTGAGTGGATATATTATGCTAGCATGCGCTATTAGTAGATATACATCTTTTTTCTTTTTTCTCTTTTTATTTTTTGCAGGTTGGATACGACAAGCTTGGAGCTGGCCAGAATGCTACTGTTGCTGTCATGAGCTACAGTGGCTATGATATTGAGGATGCCATTGTCATGAATAAGGCATCCCTAGATCGCGGATTTGGCCGTTGTATAGCAATGAAAAGGTCATCCATCTTTCTTCTGGATACTTTATTTGGGCTGATTTGGTTCCTAGGATTGGGTTTTGATAGACGAGAGAACGATGTTGGGGAAGGAGGGTTCAGTAACATGGAGGCATTGCAAGGCGCACGAGGTTGATATTATTAGATTCGGTCGGGTCAAATGATCTTGTTGGGATGGGACAGTCGAATCCCACACAAGAGGTTAAGATTGAAGTCATTGAACTGGTTGGATTTGATAAATTCCTTTGTCTCACCGGACCTACCCCCACCCATTGTGACTCCCCGGTACCTTTGAATCGCTCCACCCTCCATCTTCCCCAACATCACTCTCTCATCTTATCTAATGATTCCAATCCATCCTGAATGCCAAATAGGACCTATGGATTTCTATTTTAACTCGAATTTGCTGTTGAGTTGTGTTGTTACATTGGCATGTTGTTGTTTCTTCACTTTAGCTTTTTTATATGTGCTACAGGTATACTGTTGTTACGGAGTCGTATGGCCCTGATATTTTGGATAAAATTGTTAGGCCGCGCAGGAATATTGATGGTTCCTTACCTCAGAATATGCAGGTAAGAAATGTACTTTATGACCAAAACAATTTTTAATAATGAGTCTACACATTCTTGTCTTGCCATTGATTATTCAGTTCCAATGTAGAAGGTTATTGTGGTGTGCTTGGAGTTATATTGATTGAAGTATTAATCTTAGTGTTACCAAAATCCTTTCCATTTCATGGTGGGATTCCAATCCGGAATGCAATAAAGGGTGAACTTACAATAGTAGAAGGAACTGAAATCTAGATTTAATTTGTTAGGCTATGTAGAACAAATGTGTCCTACAAGTTTAAATATTATAGAAGAATCATTCCTTACGAAAAAAGAGAGCTGGTTTTGATTAGGAGAGCAAGTACTTAATCCGATCTTAATGAAAGGGAAAAAACAGAAGCTAAATGGTAACGAAAGGTAAGTTATTGATTTTCTTTATATACGTCGATTTGCATTGACATTGAAAGGAATCACATTACGGATTAACTGTCCGACTAATCCTACCCCATGTACCGCATTACTGAGAATCTACTGTACCGCACATCCCTATAGCGTATGGCGTAACACACTGTATCCTGTTTAAGGTAACACTGATCTGTCTGATTTTAGAGGATCAATCTGTTAAGATATATAAAATTCTGAGCTGATTAAAGTATGATGATTTTCTTCTCATGAGTATAGGAGTAGCATTTCTCCTGTGTGTGTGAACACATACACATTTGCTGTATGCGCTCTTTTTGTCGTGTTTCCTTTGTCGATAAGTTAACAGGACAACCTTAGATAATCATTTCTCATAAATGCATGTTATTGGCGGCTGTTTAATCACTTTGAATTCTTACAGCTGCCACTAATTTTTTAAAAAATATTCCAATATGATTTAGGTTACACTGTGATGTATACTTTGTTAATCTGCATTATTTCCACTCTGGTATTAAGGAAGCATGTAATTGTCGACAGATATTGGATGAGGATGGACTTGCTGCACCCGGAGAAATTATTCGCAATAATTATGTTTATGTAAATAAACAAACTCCTGTGGACAGAAATACTGGACAGAGAGGTGACAGGTTAGGTTTGTGCTTTTTCTTTCTTGAAAATTGGAAAATGCTACTTTAGTGATTTAACATAAATAGCTTCTGAGATTCTTAGAAAATACACGGACGCACCTGTGATTTATAAAGGACCTGAAGGCGAGACTCTTGTAGTCGATCGCGTAATTCTTTGTTCAGATACAAATGACAAGTTGACGATTAAATTTATTACCCGACATACCCGGAGACCTGAGGTGAGTATATTTTCATCTTTTTTTGTTGTGGTTTTTTGCTTGGCTTTTTTCCTATATAACCCTGAAAAATATTTATGCACATACAAATACCCCTGCAAAGTTGGTATTTCAATCCATCTCCAATAAAGTGATGCATGCAACAATAAAGATTTTTCAAGGAATGAAGGATATGCTTGCATGCGGCATACATTAAAAAATCCTTTTTTTTATTATTATTATTGCTTGTAGTTAGATTAATCTGATCTTTTTTTTTCTTTTTTTTTCTTGTTCCTTACTCATCCAGGTCGGTGACAAATTTAGTAGCAGACATGGTCAGAAAGGTGTTTGCGGCACTATAGTTCAGCAGGAGGATTTCCCTTTCAGTGAGCGCGGGATATGCCCTGATTTAATCATGAATCCTCATGGATTTCCAAGGTTTAATTTCGTTTAGTACTCGAGTATCTTCAAAATCTATCCTCATCGGATCTCCTACCTCTTTATTAATGGCCTTTTTGTGCTGGGAGCTTGGGCAAAAGTTCCATTTAAGAGCAATACGAAGGAAGCCTTATGCCTGTTTCATTAAAATCCCTGTAACAGCTTCTCACTCTGGTGTAGGCAGGGACTTGGCATTAGACTTCTTTTTTGGGCTTATTAGCGTATTTCAACTTTTTGCCATAGCAAAAGCTCTATTCTTAGTTTGCCAAATGTCTGGTTTCTGGTTCTCAGAGTAGAGAAGTTGTTCTACAAGCTAGGCCAAATAGACACTAAGCATTTAACTTTTGATCAAACCTGAGCTACGCATCGCAATTCAGTCATTCTATCCGTAATAAATCAGTCTACTAATTCTTCGAATCATTCTCACCCTTTACCAGATTTAGTTAAATATGCATATGAGTGTTTCGGTGAAATTCTTATAAGATTGTAGCTAATGCCATGGATTGGATTTTGAAACTGTCGACTGTCCTAAGATCTTAAGGCCTTAGCTTAATTAGCATGATTTTCAAAGGTTTAACTCAAAGAGAAGTAAAATTTATGCCAATTGATCGATTTCTTTGCTGACTTTTGTTGATCGATTTCTTTGCTGACTTCTGAAAACCATGCTAATTGATCGATTTCTTTGCTAATTAGCATGATTTTCAGTACAAAAGAGCATGACTTTCTTTGCTGACTTTTGTACTGACTGTTATATTCTTGTCTGTATGAAATTATGACTACAATAATTTTTTCACCACATGATGGTTAATTTCTTTGTCGGCTACTATTGTCATTATTAGTCGAATGACCATCGGAAAAATGATTGAACTGCTTGGAGGGAAGGCTGGCGTATCTTGTGGAAGA
Organism: Puya raimondii; assembly: GCA_016920855.1. Classification (NCBI taxonomy): domain Eukaryota; kingdom Viridiplantae; phylum Streptophyta; class Magnoliopsida; order Poales; family Bromeliaceae; genus Puya; species Puya raimondii. The sequence goes on from JABWPP010000049.1 coordinate 9,217,410, forward strand.
TTTCATTATGGCAGTGCATTTGGTGAACCAAGCGGCCATGCCGATAAGGTCGAAGACATAAGGCAAGAATCTTCTTGATATTACGCATAAAATGTTCAAGTCATGACCATGTACTAATTCCTCTGTCGAAATTTCAGTAAAACACTTGTAAAGCATGGATTTAGCTACAGTGGAAAGGATTTCCTCTACTCAGGTACACATAATTATTCAGTTCTATGTGTCGTGCGGATTAGCCCTAATTTTTGTTTGATTTCCCATTGGCCAAAAAGAACTCACGGGAAGCGTGAATTAGAGATAAAAGAAAATAGAAGTTGCTTTTGATTTGTTCTATAAAGATCTTATGTTAACTTCATTGAATATCCTTGATAAAATATTATTTAGCCTATCTTTTGTAAACCCAGCAAAGAAGTAACCCTTTAGACACTAAAGATGATCTAATGAATACCTACAAGGGCCAAATTGAAATTACTGAAGTCTTCTCATTTTTTTAATGCACTTTTTGTTGCCTAATGCTTTGTTCATTTGAATTTTTGATATTTTGGGTTGGTATTCCAGGCATTACAGGGTATCCTCTTCAAGCTTATATATTTATGGGGCCGATCTACTATCAAAAATTGAAACACATGGTATAAACTTTTCCATTTCACTTTACCTTTTAGATCAGTTTAATTTCAAATAGCTTTGTTATGTTTTGCTACTGACTGATAAATGTACTCGCTCTTGGCGGCAACAAATGATATAGTTGTTAATTGTTTCGGGCAATTATTTCGGGACTGTTTGTTCTAGCAATTACATCGCTATCGACCACCATTGCTGTTAGGACTGTTGAGTGCTTCAAAATATTTACGGAATGTTATGTCTGTGTCGGACCTAGGCTTTTTGGATACTAAATGAGACCCTAAGTTTTTGTTTATTAAAATAATTTGGCAACAGCTAGCACCAAAGAAGGCCATAAATTTCTTACTCGTACACTCAATCATATAGAGTCTTTGTTTATTAAAATGAAAAAGCAAACATTGCCGTAAATTTCTCGACAGGATTAATTGCAAGTAGGCTGTATTTGATGTTCATTACTTCATTTAGTTAGTAGTTCTTTTCAGCTTCTTATAAAGTAGGTTCTAAATATTTGATTTGATCTTATTCATCCTGTACAATTCTCATCTTTTTTTAATTGGTCAGGTGCTTGATAAGATGCATGCTCGAGCTAGAGGGCCGCGAGTGTCGCTGACCAGGCAACCTACCGAAGGGAGAAGTCGTGCGGGAGGTTAGTTTCGCCATTTCCTTCTTCTAATGTGCTAGCATATATGATCTTTCGCGTACACACGACTGTCGTTAGTGTTTTAATTATATTACGCTCGATCCCACAGGACTTCGTTTGGGAGAGATGGAACGGGATTGTTTGATAGCATATGGCGCGAGCATGTTAATATTCGAACGTCTAATGTTATCTAGTGATCCTTATCAAGTTCAGGTTGGGAAAATCATTTTCGAGAGATTATTCCTTTTAATTCAACACCTGTATATATGTTTTTTAGAAATTTTTCTTACCTAAACTGCGAAATTTTTGTGCTCGCAGGTTTGCCGCAAATGTGGATTGCTAGGTTATTACAACTACAAGCTGAAGAAATCCTTTTGCTCTATGTGCAAAAACGGGGAAAATATCGCTACCATGAAACTCCCTTACGCATGCAAGCTTCTTTTTCAGGTAGTATTGCTTCTGAACCCTTTTAATATTCGCAATCCCGCTTGCTCTTATGTTCATAGCATGAAATATTGAACTTTATTATTTTAAAAATGGGTTATAGTTCTTGTAGCTTGATCCTATTTCAGTTTTAACAATTTAGATCTTGCAGTTTGTTGTTCTCCTAATCCATATTTTAGTTTATGTGGTGGTTGAACAATTATCGAGATAAGCAATTCCTAAACCTTGATTTTGGAAGCGGAAACAGTTTGTTTTACTAAACTTCTTTGAGAAAGTGTATCACAGAATCGAAGCTGATAAAGTCGATTTTCCTTTTATTTTCCGATTGTCTCCAGGAGTTGCAGTCGATGAACGTCGTTCCACGTTTGACGTTAACGGAAGCATGATTTCTCTGAGGTTGATCGAATGAGGCATGCATTTTCGGCGATAAAGTTGAGGCGTGACGTACTGATCGTAGTCACAAGTTCGACGTTCAAGATCATTTCAGCAAAGCTGAAAAAACAAGTTTTGAATACATATATATATGTACAGAAAAAATGTTTCTGCGGACAAAAACTCTGAAACTTGTTATTTATGACCCTTAAAAGAAATTGAAATTCGTTTGCTGACGAGTGATCTGTAAATTCTGCGAAATTTTCGAGGGATATGGAGATTTCTAACAATTTTCTTGCCCTCTTTCTTGGCTAAAATGTCTGAGTGTTTGCAGATTATCGAACTTTGCACTTTACCTCGCACTATGTGAAAATCTTTTTTTTTTTTTTTATTTATTTATTTTTTTTTTTTATCTTAAGGACGTATTGTTAAATAAAATAGCAAGTGATATTTCGTTTACAAAAGAGTGGTATATATATAATAACATTTCACTGCCCTATAATTTACACTTTTGCCATCCTATGGTCTTATTGGATCATCATTTATTATATAAGGTTGTTTTATTTTGATTGTGCAATTTTCGGCAAGTTGATGGACTAGAAATTAATTTTCAACACTCATAAAATTCAGTTTTTAGATTGTTTAGCATGAATACTTCTTTATTTGCAACTATGAAAAATAATGCATCAATACTTCCTTATTTGCAATAATAGTAATGATGTTACAATACCCGATGTTTATTATGTGTCTAACTTAATGTAATTTGTTAAGTGTTGACCAGTTCCACGAAGAGTATCAGATTTCGCATATTAAAAAAAAAATTTGCAAATTAAAATATGATTAAAATGGACTATCCTCATAGTATATGATGAATTTTGGTTATTATATTTTGTTTGGTCACCTACATTTAGGGGTGTCAACGAGCCGAACACGAGCTGACTAAGTATCGAGCCGAAAAATTCAGCTCGTGTTCGGCTTGTTAATAAACGAGCCGAACACGAGCTGGCTCACGAACAACAAGTTAAAAGGATTATAAAGAATATCTATATAGAAAATAAATTTATGAGATTTAATCTATTAGACTTTGATCTAATGGTTGAAACTTTATATATAAATTGATTTTTTATAATTGAGTTGGACTTTAATTTAGATTGGATTAAAAATCAAATAATAAAAAAATTATATTTATATATAATTATATATATATATATAAATTATATAAATATTAAATATATATATTCGAGCTGTTATCGAGCCGAACACGAGCGAGTTGACCCCAGCTCGTGTTCGGCTCATTTATTAAACGAGGTGAAAAATTCAGCTCGTGTTCGGCTCGTTTACTAAACGAGCGAGTCGATCTCGAGCTCGTTTCGAGCCGAACACAAGCTGGCTCGCGAACTGCGAGCTGGATTGCCACCCCTACCTGGCCCCTTCTTTGTTTCTCTCGAATGCGTTACTCACCTCCTTTCCATGTCCCGCACGTGCGCCCCCTCCCCTCTTCTTAATCCCCGCATCTCCATTCCCATCCAATCCATCCACTATTATATATATATATATAGTCCGGCTACTATGCTATCAATAGCACCAAGCACTTGGTGCTACCAAATTTTTCACCGTTAGATCTATTTCTTTGACTATTTTCATCCGTTAGATCATACTATTCAACCAACCACCCACTCAACCCTAGGGAGCCCACATCATTCTAACCGTATATTACTTAATCCAATAGCCGAAAACCTAATAGCATCAATGACTTGGTGCTATTAATAGTATAGTAGTATAGTTCTCTCTCTCTCTCTCTCTATATATATATATATATGTACTGAAATATTATTAATAGTATTTGATCTCTTTCGCTATCAAATTTTTAGCCTTTGGATTAATTTTTTTTGACCATTTCTAATTATTGGATTAAATATTATTACTTAATGGGGACCACTCAATCCGAAGGGATTACCATCATTCTAACCCTACAATTTTTCATCAAATGATAAAAAACTTGATAGTAAAAGAGCCCAAATACCAACAATAGTATTCCAGCCCAACTCTCTCTCTCTCTCTCTATACTATCGGTATCACGGCTACCAAGTTGTTTTCGATGATGCAACTTCCAAATCGACAATCCGCTTCCGTTAGACTTGATTCACACTATTGAAAGTATTTGAAAACTAAATTTCATAATTTTTCGACATCATTTACTTATCAAACGAGTAGTCTAAAAATAAACCACTGAAAATAAAAATCTCATAAAAAATGATGATAAAAGATTTGATTTTAAGATCAGAGCTGCTGATCTTACTCTAAATAGTGAAAAAAAATTTCTATAAAAATTTCATCAGATTTAAATTATTTTACACTGTTAAATTCACAAACGCATCACATCGATCATTAAAATTGTCAATTTTGAGATCTTTTGATCACAAGCCAAATAATGTCGAAAAATTATGAAATTTAGTTTTTAAATACTTTTAATAGTGTAGATCAAGTCTAACGCCGATCGTCGATTTGGAAGCCGCATCATCGAAAATAACTTGGTAGCACAGAGGCCTTCATGCTACCGATAGTATACCAGCCGGACTTTATATATTATATATATATATATATATATATATATATATATATATATATATATATATATATATATATATATATATATAGTAGAGATAGAATACTATTGATTGTATGAAAATAATACTTATTATCAAATTTTTTCTTGATCATTAAATGCCTAGGATTTAGCAGAGGTTGGTGAAATAGTAATAATCTATAGGTTGGATGTAATAGGGTTTAGTGGGGGTTGGTGGAATAGTAAAAATCTAAATGTGAAAAAGTTGATAGTAAATATTATTCATATACTATCAATAATATACTAGCTCAACCGACTGCTCCTAGCGTAAGTGGCAAAGAGTTTGGTGGTTGGTACCCTAGGTCCCGAGTTTGAATCCTAGTTGATTCACATTTCCAGCTAAATTTATTTCTAAAAGAAATGAACAAAGCGGGTAGCGTGCTACTTTTCTTAAAAAAAAAAAAAATACTAGCTCAACTCTCTCTCTCTCTCTCTCTCTCTCTCTCTCTATATCAAAAGCTATTATTTCTAAAAGAAATGAACAAAGCGGGTAGCGTGCTACTTTTCTTAAAAAAAAAAAATACTAGCTCAACTCTCTCTCTCTCTCTCTCTCTCTCTATCAAAAGCTATTCCAATTATAATCTAATATTTCTTCTCTAATTAATACTTAAATCTCATAGATTTAAATATTTATTCTAATCTAACTAGAATCTAACGGCAAGTTCTTGCCGTGAAACAAATGATAAAGGCCAATCTTCACTACTGGCACTTGGATATTAACTTAATTTGTTTATATTTTAGCTTCAAAGCTCCCGATTGTAGTAGTAAGGTACTATCTTGTAGTTTTATTTTTTGTAAGCTACCGACCCCTCTCTCATTAATGAGATTATTGTTTAGGAATTGACTATTCCTAGCGCATTGGTTAAGAGTTTGATGGTTAGTATCTGAAATCTCTAATTCGAAATTTAATTATTTCACATTTTTTTCAAGTAAATTTATTTGTAAAAAGAATGAACAAAACGGATAGAATCCTCTCTTTGTCGCAAAAACAAAAACAATTATTTTTTAGAAAAATCTTATTCCTTTTTGGAATGAATACTTCCTACTTAGATTATCGAGCGAAATATATTTTACTCCAATACCGCAATATTTATTTGAATATTGGAAACTAGATAAGATGCGTGAATGAAATGCACAATCACTCAGGCGTGGCTGCGTTTCTTGCATGGTTCTATGCGATTTTGGCAGCAGGTCGCAGCGGCGTCGGAGTCGGAGGCTGCAGGCCACTCATTTTCATTATCATCTTCTTTTTCACGCTCTATCTCTATTTCTCTCTCTCTTTTTTTTTTCTTTTTTGGGATAACTTCAAATACCACCCATGTGGTTTCGTGCTTTCTCACTTTAGTGTCCTGTGATTTAAAACGTTCACTTTAGTATTCTGTGATTTGATTATTCTCTTTTTATTATTTTTTTGTTAATTTTTTCGTTAAATTAATAAGAAAGTTAAACCTACAGGATAGTAAAGTGAATATTCGATAAATCATAGGTAAAATATTTGAAGTTTTCTGTATAATTTAACGAAAAAATTAACGAAAAGATAACATAAAAAAAAAATAACCAAACCACAGAGTACTAAAGTGATACGTTTTAAACCACAGGGCACTAAAGTGAAAAAGCACGAAACCAAATGGATGGTATTTAAAGTTATCCCTTTTTTTTTTTAATACCTGAAGAGGTGGCAAGGGCTGGAATGTACTTTTTTTTTCTTAACTTTCTTTTTTTTTTTCTTTTCTAGAGTATCTCTTTTTCTCTCGTCTTTTTTTTTTTTTTTTAATACTTGAAGAGGCGGCAAGGGATGAAATGTATTTTTCTTTTTTACTTTTTTTTCCTTTTGCTTTTCTAGAGCTGTATATGTAGGATTAATGTAGGAAGGTAAACTTGAATATACATTAAACCTTTGATTTAATAAGGCTGCTTCATGAAATCTGTTTTATCTATTAGAAAAAAAAAAAAAAACTCACTTGTCCAGTGTCGGCATCCAGACTAAGGGCATGTTTGGTTCATGATTAGAATTGGAAAGAAAAATAAAATTGGATTGTTTTGGAATGAGAAATGAAATGATGAATCTTCCAAAAATATTTGGTTCATTATTGGAATGAAAATCGAAATGAGCCTCTATAATTTTGATGTGAGGTTTTGATTAAGAGAGATGAAGGGAAAGAAGGGAGGTGTTTATAAGAGAGGATTTTGAGTAATTTACTTTGCAATGGGTCAATCCGGGGTTCAAAGCCGAATTGGGCCATAAATGTATTTGGTCATTTCCATTCTGGAATGGAATGAAAATCGAAATTCGATTCCAGTGAAACAAACGACAACTATCGGAATCGACGAATCCCATTCCGATTCCATAGTCTAAAGTAGGTGAACCAAACATGCCCTAAGTGAGGATGACAACTCCCTCGCAGAATCAATTTTTTTAAAAGGAAAAAAAAACTGTCTTTTATCTATGTAAAAGTTTTACGTAATTAGTTATACAAGTGTATTCAAAGCATTATTGGAGAAATTAATTCTTAAATAGTAGAGAAAAGGATGTTCGGGACCAAAATACTGTAAGGTACGTTTGGGGCCAATGGGTGCAATCAAACATTTGATTCAAGAAGGAATGGTCCCAATTAAACCTTTGATTTAAGAAGGCTGCTCTATGGAATCTGTTTTACCAAAGAAAAAAAAAAATCTTGTCTAGTGTCGGCAACTAGACTAATTAAGATCCGTTTGGATTGACGAATTTCTAGATCCAACGTAACTTGAGTGCAGAGGTGTTTGAGTTTTTCTGAAATGTGATTATTTTTTTGTTGTTTGTTTTGACGTAACTTGTATAGTTTGGAAGTTAAATTCAGTCACTTCTTCTGTTTGTTTTGGGGTAACTTGATGCTGGTGAAATTAATTTTTTGAGTTTCATTGTTTGTTTTGGTGTAAGTAAGTGGATTCCGTTTCTTCTGAATATAGTAGTAAACTTATTCTATAAAATTCAACCTATTAAATAATTAAAATTTTTATTATTTTTTAAAGATAATGCTAATTTATTATAAATAAGATAATTTTAACTCATTGTAAAAAAGTAGAATTTATGTTATACTATTTAATAAATTTTTTAGAAAAGATGAGTATGGTGGAAGTCGAGTTCAGCATTCTAGAAGGAAAAGTCGAGAGTAGGTGAAGTGGAGGTCTAAAGTAACTTGAGTTACACTATTTTTTTGACTTACATCAAAATAAATATCGAAAGTGATGGAACTTGAGTTTCACTCTCCCACTTACACCAATCCAAACGGGCCCAAGTGAAGATGACAACTCCTTCAAGGAATCCGTTTTAACGAAAATAAAAAAAAACAGTTTTTTGATAAAAAAATTTATTTGATTAGTTAAACCGGCGAGTGAACATCTCTCTTATTGCTGTAGTTGGTTAACTTGGAAGACATCCAGACTAAATGAAGATGACAACTCTTTCAGAAAAAATAAAAATTACTTTAAAAATGAAAAGTCACTTATATATAATTTTTTTATTTCTTGTTGTCAAACAGACAACTTAGATGTAAGGATTGCAAATAATCTGCCATACACTCCTATACTCTCCTACATAAAAAATTTATTTTAAAAAAATAAAAAGAACAACGATGCCAAACAAGACCTTCCTTTTTCATTTTCTTTTTTCAGTGATTGGATGTCCTATAATTACATAAAAGGTGACAGTTAGGGCATATTTGGTTCGCCTTTTTTTTACCATAGAATCGAAATCGGAATGGACAAATTTGTTTGTGGGTATTTAGTATGCAAGAGTTCCATTCAAATTCTGATTTTCCGATGAATGGGAATCCGCCAATCACCCCTTTTACCAATCTGGCTCAGAAAGCCGGATTGGAAGTTGCATCTAGAAAGAAAGAATGCACTTTACAGAAATATGTCAATTATATTTTATATTTTTTATTTAAAAATAAATTTAATTTTTGACTTTAATTTTTAATTAAAATATAAATTTAAATTTAGAAATCAAAATTTTAGTTCTTGATTTTGATTTAGAAATTAAAGTAAAATATAAATTGAATCAAGCATCTTGAATTTGATCTATAAATTTAAATTTAGATTTAATTATAAGTTTGTTTGAATCAAATCAAAAATTAGTTTTATATTTTGAATTGTCAACTCAATTTTAGGTATTAAGTTTTTTAAAAATTACATTTAAAATGTTAGCTTATCATTTTAAAATTTTGATGTAGATTTTAATATTTAACTTTTAGTTTGAATTTAAATTATAAATTTAATTTTATATTTTGACGTGCAATTAAACTCAATTTTAAATTACTTTTATATTTATATTTATATTGTAGTTATTTTTTAATAATCAAAATTTTTAAATATTAAAAGTATGAATCAACCTACCGATTTCGATTGTTATTCTAAATTAAATATATTGGGAGGTTTTATTATTTCATTTCTGATTCACGTCTATTTCGATTCCTATTTTGATTGCATTTTTTGTTTTGAACCAAATGCGTCCTAAGTCCTAAGTCCTAAGTGTACGAAGATAGCGGATCAAGTGAGTTAAAAATGAGACTAAAATGTAGGGCAATATTTTTGTGCAAGTAGTCTGGTGGTGGCTTGCTTTACTGAGGAGTAGCTCAATTTATTTTGTTCATGTATAGTGGATTTTGTGGAGAGAAAATGTATTTAATGATTTTTTATTTATTTTTGTGGGGGAAAGGAAGTATTTAATGGAATTTCTTTACTAACAAATTTCTCTGATATTTAAGAATTAATTTGTCCAACAATTCTTTGCAAGTTTTGAATTAAAATTTTGCTTCTTCTGCTTTATTATTATTCTTTACGTGCTATAGCACACTATTATTTTGCTTTTGGAAACATATTTTCGAAAATGAGCTTCATCTTCTAACAACGTAAAGCAGCCAAGCAGGTAATGAGACAGAAGGCATCAACTAAACAGCTAGAGAAATTCAGGCTTTGTTGTCTTTTTCTCTTTTTTTTTTTTTTTTTTTTTGGCCTTTTGCTTTTTCTTTAAGCTCTTTAGCAAATAAATACCTAAACTTTTAATTTGGATCATTAAACTCCCTAAACTTTGTAAGAACGTTCAAAAGGCAGCCACTCCCTATTTAGATTATAATCATTTCGGTTGCATGTCATGCCTATGACCTTGTAAAACTTCAAAATATAATAAAAGTTATATTTTTAGTACTGAAGCAGAAGGGCGTGCATCCACTCCACAGATACTTGGAGTTAATAAGTGGCTTTATTTTCCCTTTTTTTTTAAATTTTTTTTTCTCTCTCGTGCAATAAATAATTAGAAGATCTTGATTAAGTTTGTTTCTGTTTCAGCTGAAGGTGATCAAGCTATGCCAGGATCCGAAAGGGAACTACGCATGGATAATACGTTGCTCATGGCACTGAAAACAGGGGACGCGAGAACCGTCAAAAGGTTCTTCTCGCGTGAAGCGGTATCTTCCGAAGTTGCAGATCACGCCTTGGCCATTAATCTTCCTGATGCAGATGGTGTTACCGATGCGGCAGGACGCGGGAGTTGGCGAGGAGTGACCAAAGGCCGAAGATCAGCCCTCCATGTCGCGGCCGGTTTCGGCCAATTTGAATTCGCGAAGCTGATCTGCGACATGGATAGCTCCCTCTTGACAGCGCGCAATGCGGCGGGCGAGACCCCGCTGCACTGCGCTGCGAGGGCCGGGGCAGACCGAATTGTGTCCCTCTTCATCTCCGTAGCCAACCCCTTGGAGGCGGCGCTGCGCGCCAGAGACCGGGAAGGGAAGACAGCACTACATGCGGCGGCCGAAGAAGGCCGTGCGGCGGCGGCGAGAGTTTTGACGTCTGCGGATCCTGGGCTGGCGGCTATAGACGACGATAACGGTGTGTCTCCACTCTATGCTGCCGTGCTGTCGGGTTCGCTCGAAGTTGTTCAGATCTTGATAGAATCCCCTGCCGAGGGTGGAGAACAAGATGGGACGACATCCGCCAGCCGCGTCGCACGAGAGGCATCCTACGCCGGACCGAATGGCCAAACTGCACTGCATGCAGCCGCCTTCCGAAACCAAGGTAAGGCTTAGTTTGGTATTGAGACACATTTGACGCTATTAGATAAAATAGAGTTGGCGTAAAAGCATATACGGATATGCTTCTGCGTTCTCTGGTGGGATCGCAGAAAATATATCGTAACCGACTCATCGCGGAACGCAATATTACGTACGGAAACAAACAGGATATTTTTTTCCTCGTACTTTCTTACCGCACGTAACGTAATCTTCCCGCAATCCCAAACGAAGCCTAATTAATCTACCAATCGGCTTCTTCCTCCTCTATTTTATATGTTGAATTAACAGCTTGAATTCATATTTTGAATTAATTTGTAAAATCAAAGTTCAAATTGAAACTTAATTTTGCAAATCAAATAACTTTAAGTTCAAATATGAACTTAAAAACTTAAAGCTTGAATTCAAATTCACATTTTCAGCATAACCTTAAAATTTTAAATTTATATTTAAATTTGTAGAGTTCACAATTAAAGCTAATAATGTAAAATTAAATTTACAATTCAAATTCAAGTTGAAAAATAAAAATTTAAAATATAAGTTAGAAATCAAAATTAACACCAAACACCTCCTTTCTCCCAATGAACTCAACCTTTACATGAACCGTTCACGTTTGATTACCTTTTTACATAAAATTGAGTATCAATTTCAACATGGAGGTTACGATTTTTTTTTTCTTTTTTTTTTTAATGAGACCCAAAAGTTTGGAATGGTTTTTAAATTCAGTTGTAAAATTTGACCAAAAAGTTAGACTTTTTTTTAAAAAAATTGATGTCAATGTACATTTTAGTTGGCATACAAATTACATATATAAATTTAATTTTGAGTTTTCCAAATTGAAACTCAAAATTTGCACTTAAAATTAAATCCATAGTTGAATACATACTAAAAAAACAATATGCATATTCAAATACAGTTTTTTATTTAATTTTAAATAAATTACTTAACATTTAAATTAATTTCAAAAATTAGTTGCATTAAATGTACTCTATAAGTGGTATTGGGTCTACGTGCAGAAATATTTGAATTTTGAATTAATATATATTTATTTTGGCATGCTGGGTGAAAAAGTAAAAAAAAAAATCAAATTTTCTGCTTACAATTATATTAGAAAATTTTTATACTGAATAAAATATTCTTGAATAACTTATTTCGATATTTAACTATGTATCACGGACACTTCTATCAGCCTCGCGTGTCCGTGTCGGACACTCGCGTGTCCGTGTCGGACACGTGTCGGAGGTGGACACTTCTTGACGCGCGTTTAATGCCGATTCATAACACAAACAATTTTTAAAAAATATACATATTTTTTATTTTACTTTTTTTATGCATTATAAATGTAAGATGATAAATATTTTAGTTTTTTTATGAATGCATACAAATTTTTTTTGACAATATAAATAAATTATGTATGGTGCATAATTTTTTTCTTAAAATATATGAATTATCAATAAAAATTTTACTAACTTTTATTCGTATGAGAAATATAATAATATTTTACCAAAATTAATATTTTATATATAATAAATATATTATTATATTAATAATTTTATATTTTATTAGTGGTGTCCATGCCGTATCCGTGTCCTAATTTTTTGAAAGCTACCGAATCGTCGTGTCCGAATCGTGTCGTGTCCCGTGTCCCGTGTTCCGTGTCAGTGTTCGTGACGCTTAGATATTTAGACAAGACCTAAATATTGACAACCTAAATTTATCTATCTATAGTTAACTCTTATTATTATTTTTTGAACTACAATGACAGAAATCGCAAATAAACTGCTGGAGTGGAAACCAACACTTGCAGAAAAAGTTGATAACTCGGGGAGCACCTTTCTTCACTATTTAGCAGCAACTCCGTTGGCAAATGCGGTGCAACAGCTATTGAAACGCGACACTTCTGCTGCCTATGTCTCAGATTGTGAAGGATATTTTCCTATACATGTCGCTGCTAGCATGGGTAGATGCGCGGTAGCTCTTGTGCTCATCGCGCATTGCAATGATATGGACGAGTTAGCGGATAACGAAGGAAGGAATTTTCTTCACATTGCTGTACAGTTTAACGAACCAGCGATAGTTGAGTTAGTTTTTCGGCAGCCGCTACTCGCGAAAATGATGAATGCGAGGGATTATAAAGGGAATACGCCGCTGCATCTTGCCGTAAAATCCAAGAACCAAAAAATAGCGAGTCTTCTATTGGGAAACAGGAGGGTGCACCACAGTATCATCAACAAGGATGGTCAAACGCCTATAGATCTTGCAATAGCCCAGCAGGAGCATGGCTTAGTTGGAGTGCAGGTAAGCTGAATTCCTGGTTTGATATTCTATTCAACTATAAGCATAAGTTTACTATATAGCGTAATGACTCAACCCGTTAGTACTAATAATATGATGAGTCCAAACCACTGACTAAAAATACTTAAGCTCAGTTACTATTACTAGAATATTTTGATTTTTATATTTCAATTCACAATTTCTTATCCGTTAGATATGGGACTATTAGGGAGCCACAACTAGCATGTAGCGAAGCTAATTTACTATAGAATTCATTTCTTATTGACCGTTGAGACCGCTTGCATTGCGTTTTTGCATCACTCGAAGCATTACTTTAGTATTGGTGACATTATCCAGCATTGGGGTGCCTGAGATCGAACTACCGTATTCCTTATAAGGAGCATGGAGCCTGTATACCCTACTCCTTGTGGGACGGGTACTCAACTAGTATATATAAATGCACGTATATTCAACTAATATATATACACACACATTAGTTGTAGTGCACGTGCGTAGCACATTAGAATTATTTTGTTGTTTTTTTATTGTAAATCCAGTCAGTATGTAGCACGTGCACATCATACTAGTTGTGCAGTCAGTGTCTATTAATGTTGAGAATCCGCAACCCACTGTGATACTGATTATGATAAATCTAGTACTTACTCCTGTTAGAAAATTGCGTACGGTAAAAACGCAGCGGAAAGAAAATCAAACAAATTTGATTTTAAAACTTCGAGATCCAATCTCTAAACCACGCAATTAGGATCCCTCACGTTATTCAAGATTAAGAAGTAAAAGATCTAATCGATCTTTACCTTTGCGCGGGTTGTTCTTCACCGCAATCCGATGATCGTGGAATTAGGTTCTCTTGAAGCCGCACACGCGTCCGGCCTCTATAGGTATCCACACGAGGTCGACGATCCAATCGATGTTTTCACCGGGGTGCTAGCTCCCTTGCAAAGAACGTCTTTGTTGCTAGAGAAAGAAGAAAAAAATTGAGAGAGAGAGATGACGGTTAAGATTTTCTAAAAACTCCCATATATTATATATATGGATATAATTCTATTTTAATAATATATTAACCATTAAGGATAAGAACAAATCTAGATTTAAATTTATCTTTTCCTTAATTGGTTAGATCGATCAAATCCTAATTTGATTCGACTTGAACTTTATCCTAATTTGATCATATCAAATTAATAATACAATATTTGCACATAAGTCCTCTCATTATTTACTAACTGTTAGTAAGTCCTCTCTCGTAATATTTACACTTTAATACCACTAATTTGTAATAATTACAAATTAGTCCAATTATCAACATATTGACAATTAAGTCTTTCGGCGATTAAAAAATCACAATCTAGCTATCCGATTAGTCACAACCTCTTATGTGTGTGACCCTATAGGTTCTATTCTATCTGGTAGTGAGATATATTCTGATCACTATCAAGAATATCACTGAAACTCTTTTTAGTGGATCGGAACAATTCTAATTCAGCCCAATAAAAATTATAGATCATCCAAATAATTCTCATGAGTCTCACAATCCACTAGTAACGCCTAGCAGCATATAGTGACATTCCAGTAGAATGAAATACTGAATCTCTTGGTGCAGTTACCATGTGATACAGTCCTTCTATCAAGAGTCCCGACTAGACGGAGGTCATGAAATAACTCGTCAAACCCCATCGTCAGTCATATGTCAAATTTATTCGACTCAAATTTCTAATATCGGAAACCTTTTCCGCTATTTATTCTGTCTTGGCCAAGGTCTTCTAAACTTGGTCTCATAAATCACATAGGACTAACGGCCCTATCTACCAAGGGAGATAGATTCCATATAGGTGCACATCATATTCCTACAACGAACCTACTGCAGCCAACATGCACCGCAAGGACCCGAATGGTTAGGGACCAAGTGTATGTACAGTCAAACTACAGTAACCTCATTTTGAATAGCCGAGACACCGCAGGTCAAAAAACTAGTCATACTATTGCAACATTGAATAAGTCACTGACGAGTGAGTAGACATCCAAGTGACTTCTCGCATTGGTCACGCTCGGTACCCTTATTCTCTAACAACCACATGCACAGTCGCTCCAGTGTCCCCACACTGTTGACTCGAGACTCGTCTACCCAAAAGGAAAGCAACCTATGCACCAATCTTACCAGATCAATCACCGTCCCCGTGATGATCCATTGATCGAGAGCGTTTAGGAATTAACCATCAATGACACATGTCTCAAATTCTCAACTCTTGAGAATAAGTGTCATCATCTTATTAATTTCTTGGATGATTCATGGATACATACACAATATGAATAAAAATAAGAACCCAAATTTATTCATAATATTTAAAATCAAATACAAATTTATGTCCTACAAAGAATACATATGTCGGCCTGGTTGGCTTCTAGGACATACATCTAACAACTCCGACACTGGCGGTTGGGATTTTGCAACGAAAGCGTCTGTTAATATTGAGAATTCGCAACCCGTTTTGATATTGATTATTGTAAATCCGATACTTACTCCGACATCGATTGTTAAGATTTCGCAATGAAAGGTCTATTCAGATTTTATTGTAAACCCGTCTCCATATTAAACACTGACACAACAACAAAAATAAAGAGAAAAATCAAACATAAAATATAGTATAGATAAAATAATAATTACGAAGCAAGAAAAAATTAAACCTCACCTTTTGTTGTTGTTGTAATAGAGTAGTTCCAACCTGAGTTATATTTCCGATCCCTCACCCCTCTCTTTTATCTAAAGCTCTGTTTGGTTTTAGAATAAACCAAAGACGACGTCAATGAAAATTATCTTCGCTATTCTGCCAAATAATATAAAATAAAATAAGAATAGCTATTCTCGTCAAACCGATTTATTCTAGACAATTCTAACATAATCTGGAAATAACTATTTCACCTTTTAAGAGGAATAGAGCTATTCTCATGCTATACTTAGTTTATTAATTGTAATTAAGGTAACATAAAAATATTGGTTATACTATATATATTATTTTAGATATATTAAAAATATCTTATAATAATGATGATAACAATAATAATAATAATAATAATAATAAAATATCTTATTATTACTATGATGATGATGATTAGTACTGCAACAACTAATAGTGTTACTATTATATTATATTATATTATATTATCTTTATTATTTTTATAAATTTATATTATATGTTATCATATAATATAAAATAAAATATTATATAATATAATAAATATGTTAAATATATAATGTTCTAAAATATATTATTTTTAAGGGGCAATTTCTTATATACCCCTGAAAAGTTTTCGATTTTCTGATTTACCCCTCTTAGAAGGCTACTATTGAAAATACCCTTCTTACGTTCCAAGTTCTTTCAAATATACCCCTAGAGTTAAACTCCGTTAGTGAACTGTTAGGGGCCGCTGTTATTTATGTGAAATTACTATTTTGCCCTTTCAAATACACTATTTTATCATAATCAACTTTTCTTATATACCCTTCAAATGGCAAATACTTTTCTTATATGCCCTTAAAATATCAAATTCTCTTCTTATTTGCCCTCACATTTAACTCTAGTTAATATTTAACCCTAGATAACTTAACGAGGGATAACAGCGGGGATATTTTGGATAACTGTGGAACATATGAGGGACATATTAGAAAGAAAAAAATAAGAGGGTAAATCAGATATTTTTAAAGTTTTGGAGGGCATATAGGCAATTATCCCTATTTTGAATTATTTATTTATATTATTTTTTAAGTATTTTTTTTACATATTATTATTAAAGTTTTTTATTATATGATTATAATATTATTTATATAATGTTTTAATTATTTTATATTTTATAAAATTTATATTTTCTATATGCGTTATTGTACATATATTAAATATTCTATATATGAGATATATAGGTAAGAGCAATTTTTTGACATTCTAAAAAAATTTATCAACTTTTTTTACTATTCTTCATGATTCTTAATAGAATTACCAAACAAAATTTTGATTATCCTAGAAAATAAAAAAATATCAAATCAAACATAATTTTTTTTTATTCCTCTGTATTCTAGAATAATAAATTATTATAAAAATAAAAATATTTATTCTTTTAAATATTATTTTATTAGCAAACGCAGCCTAAAAATTCCAAACTTTTCTTGCTCACTCATGCTCAAGCCAATCACAGGTGACAGGCCACATGGAGCACTCAAACTTTGGCCGTACCCGTTTCACCCCATTATTGTATAGCATGGAGTTATATATAGTGTAACGATCCGACCCGATAGCAATAATAATTCGTTGAATCTAAACTATCGGCCTAAAATGCTTTAAGCCCAATTATTTGCACTTTGCCCCGCATAGCATATTTAGCTCTCACACTTTCGGCTGGTATTCGGTTCTGATACCAATTGTAACAATCGGACCTGTTAGCAATAATAACTCGTTGGACCTAAACAACCGGCTCAAAATGCTTAAGCCCAATTATTATCACTAGCGTGGATGCCTCATATATTCTAATCAGAACCATTTTTCTATCCGATGTGGGATTATTGGGACGTTATATATAGAAAGCTCCACTAAAAATGTATCTAAATCTTAATTTGATTAGAATTATATTCAACATATCTTTTACAAATTTAATCTTTATTATAATCTAATTAAAATTCAATTATAAATCTAACCAGATCATAATGATTAATTGGTCTTTCTAACGGTTTTTTTTCCCTGAACTTTTAGGACCCGCAGGTTTGGATTATTCAATGCTTACAAAGGATCGGAGCCGTCTACGGCCCTCGACGACTGGACCCCTTAATCAATCAAAAGGCCATTGAACCAGATCTGAAGAAAGAACTGAAGAAGTACGAGAGTACAACTCAAAACCTAATAATTGTCTCTGCACTTATTGCGACCGTGACATTCGCTGCAGCTTTCACCATGCCCGGGGGTTACAGAGCCGACGACCACCAAAACGGCGGCACGCCAACTCTAACAAGAAAATATGCTTTCGAGGCTTTCATAATCTCAGATGTCTTAGCATTTCTTTGCTCCATTATAGCTGCCACTTGGCTTATGCTCGCTGGCTCACTTGCGATAGATCCTTCTCGCCGCGCAAATCTCATCGTGCGCTCTACACCCTTAATAATCGTAGCGGTGCAGAGTATGATTGCGGCGTTTGCATTGTCCGTGTATGTGGTGCTGGCTCCGGTCAGTACTGCCGTCGCGGCTGTTGTCTGCATATTGGCTTTCCCTTCACTTTTGTTAAGCAATATGGAATTATGGCAGCACCTTCGTCTGGAAAGGACACTAAAAAGCAGACTGGGATGGTCAGGGATGAACATAATCCTGGCCATCTTCCAAGCCATAGCGACTTATTTGCTAGTATATATTGTCATATTTCTGTTATCACTATTTCATTTCATCAAGCATTAGCGCGCATTTCACATAAGATTGTCGACCGATGCTGCTTGTAGTCTCAAAAGTGAGTGTAAATCTACACACTTATCACTCAAGGGCCAAAATTTGTGTTTTAATATTAAAAATTCAGAAAGGATTGTCTAAAGTGTACGAAAAAATTTAAAATAATGTATTTTTTTTATTTATGTTATGTTTTGACTCTTAGTGAATGAATGTGACACTGTGCATATTTGTTTCGTCGAAACTGGACTTTGGATCGAAGTGAATTTTGGGTTGAAGTGGAGTTCGGTGAAAACTAGTTCTTTTTCGCTATTTGTTTCGTAGTTATGGAAGTGAAGTTTCATTAGTTCTGCTGTTTGTTTGGTAAGAAGTGTATGATGTAAAACTATAATTTATGTATAAATAATAAATAATTTAATAAATAAAAATAATATAATTATATTTTATATATTAAAATTTAATTATATAATATAATTAAAATTTAATTATATAATATTTTTTATATAATTAAAATTTAATTATATAATATTATTTAATTATATAAATAAAATTTAGTTATATAATTAAAATTTAATTGTATAATATTTTAGTATATAATTGAAAATAATATAATTATATTTTTATATTTTTATATAATTAAAAATAATATTTTTCTTCACCTCTCTTCACTGTAATTGACTTCGGCCCACGGTGCGCCGAAGTCAATTACGCCGTTTCGGGTTAACTTGAGTTTCGATCGTAACTTTTTTACGGCGAACCAA
The DNA here is from genome assembly GCA_016920855.1 of Puya raimondii. Taxonomy (NCBI): domain Eukaryota; kingdom Viridiplantae; phylum Streptophyta; class Magnoliopsida; order Poales; family Bromeliaceae; genus Puya; species Puya raimondii. The sequence goes on from JABWPP010000049.1 coordinate 9,236,621, forward strand.
ACGACGAAAGTGGTCGTTTTTTATGGAAACGACTTCCCCCTCTCCACTTCCACCCCACTTCCATCCAAACAAATATACCCTAATCAAAGGATACGACTCTTAGTGATGAATGTAACTTTTAGTAAAATAATATGACTTTTAATAAAAGGATTAGACATAAAAAGATACAATTTTATAGTGTGTTCCTTCGTGCATATGTCCGTTGGAGTTGATTCTTATATACATTGACTTTAACTCATATGTATCGGTCAAACGGTCAAAGAGGCACTAGTAACTAATTAGTAGCTATGATTAAATAAAGAGACACAAATTCAAAAGTCATTTCTCGAAGCAACTATTCATAAATTGAAAAGTCACTTTATGAAACATCCGTTTATAAATTGTCGTTTCATTATTAAGCTTCTGTTCGTGGTTTATACGAGTCCTAATCTTGACTACTGGAGGACATATGAAAAAATTCAAGTCTTCATTCATAATAAGTTATTCTTAATTATTTCTTACTCTATCTATTTCTGACAACTTAATCTAGTGAGTGCTTAAAGACTCGGCTTCATGTGTGTAAACACAGTTGGAGTTAGTGCTTTATTGTATTCTGGAAGGCTATTCGTTGATCCATACATACCAACTTGCTCAAACGTTGGGAACAGATTAAGCCTTAAGGAAAATGGCCTTGAAGTCTTGTTCAATTTTCTACCTAATCTACTCTTCTTTTTTGCTATAACAACAATCCTAATACTCAATTCTGGAAATGTTGATTTAGCACCCCACGAGAGATGGCAACAAATTTTATGAGATTAAAAAGATTTGACGACATGAACTTCTTGTGTTGGTAGAAGAAATTATTTTTCTTCTTGTCAATTCTCAAATTAAAGTTGCTAGCTCTTGTTTATTCCTAGTATAGGTACAACACATAAGAAAAGCAAGAACTAGGCCAACTTTGTATTTGGATAAGAATGGGTTTATTCTCGAAAAAAAGAAAAATAACGTTTGTATAGTTAGATTGAAATATTGTCAAAAAAGTAATTATGGTTTTGAAATAATAATATTAACCTATTAATTGACATCAAAATAATAATTAAATAATAGTTTAATAAAATAAATTAATTGAATAATCATGAATATTGTTAGATAAACATAAATATTAATTAATAAATTAATTAACCATCTAGTGTTAATTAATAAATTAATTTAACATAAATAAATTAATAAATTTATTTGTCAATTATTTAATTAGTTAGATAATTAGTTAAGAAAAAACTTAGAATAGTCAAAATAATAATTGATTAATGAATATAAATATTAGTTATTGCATAAACAAACTACATAATTAATTTTTTAATTAGCTAATTAATCATAATTATTAAATTAATTATTCAAATAGTTAATTAAATATTTATTAAAGTAATAAATGAAGTATATAGTTAATTATTTATCTAGTTAATTATTAAATAAATTAATATATTACCATATTAATTTATAATATATTAACAGGTTATCTTACAATAATCCGTTAAGAGAGGAATCGGGTTTTTGTATTTTTAATTTTTTTGGTTTGGAAACAAGGTAGGGAATAAGACTCTTATTCCTCTTATTTTCCCCTTGTTTTTTTGCGAACCAAACGATGACTGAGTATATATTATATATGCAGGTTGAGAGAGTGAAGAGATCAATAACCGATTCATACATGTTGAAAATTTTATGGTGACGCATCATATACTATATAAAGCAACTCAGTGCAGTGAGGAGAAAATCTATTATTCATAGATGAACGAAAATACAAAATTCTGAAGCGTAACACTCAATGAAATGTCACTTTATCGGCAAGCATTTTAACAAATTGTTCAGCCCCAAATGCCCGGTAGGTAGAAACATACAGAACTAATCTGAATTGTGAATCATTTTTAGTTGACTATCTAATTTTTTAAAATTTTGATTTTGCTATCTAACTTTTTAATTTATTTAATTTGAGTCAGTCAATGATATTTTTAATGAAGGACACACCAATCATCCAATAATTGGGCTATAAAAATAGGGCGAGAGTTGAGGGAAAGATAAACCAATCATCTAATACAACTCTTGAAGATTACTATTTTCTAGGGTTACAAGAATTAAGTGGTCATAGGTTATAACAATTTAGCAGCTAATTGAAAGGTTAAGAATTATAGGAATAAAAATACATAAGTTATATGAGATTTGGAAATTGAAAAGGTATAGGTTATAGAAGGTCACCATGAATGTATAGAATATGAAAAGATGTAACACCATGAATGCATATAGAGTATGAAAAGATATAACTCCTTGAGACAAGTTGTGGTCAATGACAAAAAAATTTAATGCAACTTCTTAAATTTACCATGTGGCAAAATGAAATTGACTAGATCACACTTATTGATGCAAATTAAAGTTTACCTTGAAAAAAAAAAATACAAGTTTTTATTTTTATTTTTAGTAATTTTTAATTTTAATTTTTTTTGTTGTCAGACAAGCATCTTCGATGCAAGGATTACAAGTAATCCATGTATAAACTTTATTTAATAGAAATAAAAAACAGCAAAAATACCAAACAATGCCCATCTATTTTATTTATTTATTCTTTTGGTAAAAACGTACCAAACTCATCCAAACTATGAACTATTTTGAGTTGGCTATCTAAGCTTTCTAAATTTTTCTGATTTGAGTCATCCAACGATATTTCGACTTCAAAGTTTAAATCTGTTGTTTATCTTTACCAATTTAGTTAGTATATATACTTCATACAATTCTCATGACTATAAATTTATTACAGTAAGTAATTAGCTTAAATTGAAAATTAAAATACTGTTGACTGAATCAAATTATACAAATTAAAAAATTGGATAGTAAAATCGAAATTTTGAATTATTGTGTAGTCTATTTAAAGTAGTTTATAGTTTAGATAAATTCTGTAAATTTTATCTATTCTTTTCAATAATTGTATTAAGTTTACAAAGCTTGTTGAAAGTGACCCAGTAGTGGATTAGTCAACAGAGCAACGACCACTTAAATTTGTTACGTTCATGGGAGTAAAACGTGTACTGAGTTTGAAGAAAATACGTGTTCAATGAAGTTTTTTCTTTGCTAACAATTTTTCTCTTTCGTTTGAGGAGTGGTTTGCAGCAACACTACTGAGCAAGTTTCGAATTAAACATTTGCTTATTCTTCATCTCTTTGTCTTTATGAAGTAAGGTAGCGAGGTATTAATCACTACAGAGGCAGTAAGGCATCTACTAAACTTGTAGAGAAGTTAAGAATCTCATTTCAGCACTAACTAATTTATTTCTGTTTCAGCGTATATCAAAGTTCTGACAGCAGAAACACACATACAATTGCCGGCGCAGTTGCAACTGCTGCTCCTATCACAAATTAAAGAGGAAGAAGAAGAAGAAGAAGAAAAAGAAGAAGATCAAATATTTAACGATGTTTAAAAGAGAGAAATTTGGGGAGTCTATGTTTGAACCGGAATCGGAACATTTCGGTTTCGGGGTGGCACCGGCAGGTTTCGGCGGTGCTGGTTCTCACACCGGAGAGAAAGAAAAAGATGATCAAACTATGTCACGGCCTGAAACGGAACGTATCGCCGATAGTGCTGCTCCGATCACCAAAGAAGAAGAAGAAGAAGATCAAACTGTGTTTGGGCGGGAATGGGAGCGAATGGACGATGAGTTGCTCGACGCATTGCGGCGGGGGGACGAGAGATTCGTCAGGAGATTATTCTCCCCTGCGACAGAAGCTTCCGTAGCTGCGGATCACGCCTTGGCCATTGATCTTCCTGATGCTGACAATGTCGACGCTGATCAAGCAGGGCGCAGGAGTTGGCGAGGAGTTACCGTCGGCGGAAACTCGGCCCTCCATATCGTGGCCACTTTCGGGCACTTGGAGCTCGCGGAGCTGATCTGCACCAGTGAAAGCTCCCTTTTGGCGGCACGCAATGCGGCGCTCGAGACGCCGCTGCATTGCGCTGCGAGGGCCGGGGCAGATCGAATTGTACTCCTCTTTATCTCGGAAGCCCGCCGGTGTGAGGAGGCGGTGGTCCGGGCCACGGATCGGGAAGGGAAGACTGCATTACATGCGGCGGCCGAAGAAGGCCATGCGGCGGTGGTAAGAGTTTTGGTGTCTGAGGATCCTGGGCTGGCGGGTATAGTCGACGATAGTGGTGTATCTCCACTTTATGCTGCCGTGCTGTCGAAATCGCTGGAAGTTGTTCAGATCTTGATAGAATCAGAATTCCCTGCCGGGGGAGGAGAACAAGCTGGGACGGCAGCCGCTGGCCGCGTCACACGAGAGGCTTCCTGTGCAGGACCGAATAGACAGACTGCACTGCATGCAGCAGCCATCGTCGAAAGCCCAGGTAGCTAATCAACCTGACTGTCAGCTTCCTCATTTTATAAGATAACATCCCTTAAAAAATATTAAAAATATCTTTATTTATTTCTGAATAATTAAAATACTTTATTAGTTTCAAATTTTTTTTTAAAATTTGTCGTTTCCCTTACGGGCGTAAGACTCCAGCTAGTTCTATATATATATGAGATATAATAGGGCTAAATTCTCAACCTGATTTAAGTATTTTGGGCGATGGCTAGACTCAAGAGATTGAAATAGTTAAACATACTAGGACGGGAGTAATTTTAAAATGGATGACTAAAGGAGGAAAAAATTGTAAGACCTCAGATAGTCCTATATATGAGATATAATAGGGCTAAACTTTCAACCTGGCTTAAATATTTTGGATGGTGGCTAAATCCAAGAGATTGAGAGAGTTAAGCATGTTAGGATGGGAGTAGTCCTAGAATGGCCCTGAGAAGTTGGGGTGTCACAAATGGTTTATTATGAAAATTTTTAAGTATTGAGCAATAAATCAGAAAAAAATTTAATAGTAGTAAGACGTAATAAGTTAGAACGTATTTGAATTATGGAGGACTATTTTAATTTAGACATCCAACTTTTTAAAATTTTGAATTTACTATCTAACCTTTCGATTTGTTTGATTTGAGTTTGTTAATAGCACTTTGACTTCAAAGTTTGAATACATCGTTTATATTTATAGATTTAATTAGTATATTTTTCATATAATTTTTATTACTATATATTTATTGAAGTAAGTAATTAGTTTAAGTTTTAAATTCAAAGTGTTATCGGCTGACTCAAATGAAACAAATTGAGAATTTTTTGATTTTTGGGGTTAAAAGAAGTGATCTAATAATTCACCAGACAACTTAGAGTTGGCCAACATATATATAGAAAGTGAGAAACATCTTGTGAGTAACAACTCTCTTTATCTCTTGTTTATTTATATATATTTAACTTTTTTATTTCATTGTTTGCTCACCTATAGTTCACATGAACTTCAATGCCAGAAATCGTAGACAAACTACTGCAGTGGAAACCAACACTTGCGAAGAAAGTTGATAATTCAAGAAGCACTTCCCTTCACTATTTAGCGACAACTTCAAACACTTATATGGTGCGTCAACTATTGAGCTATGACGCTTCTCCTGCTTACATCTCAGACTCCGAAGGGTTTTATCCGATGCATATTGCTGCTAGAATGGGGAGATGCGGCGTAATTCGTGAGCTTATTGACCGTTGTCATGATATGGATGAGTTAGTAGATAACCAAGGAAGGAATTTTCTTCATATTGCTGTACAGGACAACAGACTGATGGTCGTTAAGTACGTTTGTCAGCACCGCAAGCTTGCGAAAATGATGAATGCAAGAGATAGTCGAGGGAATACGCCACTACATCTTGCTGTATCTTCTCATAACCAAAAAATAGTGAGCATTCTAGTGGAAAATGGAAGTGTACATCCAAGTGTCAAGAATAAGAAAGGGCGAACCCCTCTAGATCTTGCGATAATCGAGATCGACTATGGCTTAATCTCAATACAGGTAAACAAAAGTTCTTGCTTTAACATTCTTTATATAGGAATAGAAAATACTTACCTGAAATTCAGAATGCAAATAAATAGAAAAATTGGATACATTCACGCATATATAAATAAATATAGAATACTAATAACATATATGCATATATTGATTTTATGTAATTCTACTTTAGATTTTAGAACAGGATAGCTTGTTTTGCCATTCCAATTCTCTACTAGTCCACAAAAGATATCATATCATATATTCACAATTCAAAATTCAAAAGGTGGTTAGCGAATTAGGTTGGCCATCGATGAGAGGATAAAGAGAGAGTAGAGGAGAGAATAGGGATGTCAACGGATCGGGTTTGGGTCGGGTTTTTAAAAACCCGAACCCGAACCCAATAATCAAATTGAAACCCGAATCCGGACCCGAACCTGGCGGGTTTTAAAAATCCATACCCATACCCGACCCGACCAAAAACCCGAAACCCGAACCCGAACCCGAACCCGAAAATCCAAACCCGAAGTAATGATTTCTCTTTAGCATATTTCAAAATATATTATAGTAAAATCAAAACTTTTCAAAACACAATCAAATATAACATTAAACATTCATGCCAAACAATATCAATATCTTGATAAAAAAAAGTACGAATTCGAATAGCGAAAGGCAACAATACATAATATATAATTTATTCGGGTTCGGGTTCGGATTCGGGTCGGGTACATACAAAATCCATACCCGTACCCATACCCGTCGGATTTTATTTTCTATACCCATACCCGAATCTATATCCATTTAGTTCGAGTAAACCCGTCCCGTTCGGATAATATTTCGGGTACCCATACCCATTGACATCCCTAGGAGAGAACAGTAGTGCAGTCAGTACTTGCTAATTTGTCCTTCTAATGCGCTTTTCTTCTTGACTTTCAGAACCCGCAGGTCTGGATTTTCCATTGCTTACAACAGATTGGTGCCATCTGCGGCCCTCAACGACTAGACCGCTTAATATATGAAAACATCACCGTACCAAATCTCGAAAACGAACTAAAGAAGTACGAGAGCACAGCTCAAAATCTAGTAATTGTCTCAGTACTTATCGCTACCGTGACATTCGCTGCAGCCTTCACCATGCCAGGGGGTAACATAGCTGACGACCACCAAAATGGAGGCACGCCAACTCTGGCAAGAAAATTTGCTTTCAAGGCTTTCATAGTCTCAGATTTCGTTGCGTTTCTTTGCTCCATTATGGCTACGATTTGGCTCATGTATGCCGGCTCACTTGCCATACATCCTTCTCGCCGGGTAAAACTCATTCTGCGGTCCGAAGAGTTCATATACGTAGCGGCACAAAGTATGATGGCTACATTCGCATTGTCCGTGTACTTGGTGCTGGCTCCAGTTAACATTCTCGTCGCCCTTGCTGTCTGCATATTCGCTTTTCCTTCAGTCTTATTAAGCAATCCAGAATTTTGGCAGCGCTTTCGTCTCACAACGACGATAAAGAGAAGACTAGGATGGTCAGCGGTGTGCAAAGCCCGCTTAATAGGGCGACCTTTCGGACTCGCTACAAAGAGTTTTAACTGGTTTATCTTCCGGCCGATAGTGTATTATTTGCTAGTATATATATTCATCTTTGTGGTATCGCTGGTTCTTTCCATCAAGCATTTGCATTTTACCTAAAAGCGGGTGTAAATCTTTCATCATTATCATTTCAAGGGCACACTTTTTTATACTAGTCTTATCACTCTTTTTTACGCTAGCTTGTCTTATTTACCCCCAAAAAATTAGGTGTGCAAGTAGTATATTTGAAAATTATTTTGAGTTATCTTTGTACTTTAATAAGAGAGTACCTGTACCTTAATAAGAGAGTACTTCAATGTGTTTGGGTCAATCATTAAGCTTGCTTGGATTAAGTTAATTACACTGTCGGTTTTAGAGTCTGTAAGTTTCAGGGCACCTGTTTAATGTGTGATGAGTGAGTTCATAAGTATTTTCTTATTTAATTCACAAGTATTCTCTTTTTTAATTTACATCTTGGTCAATTCTTGATTTTTTTTTAAAATTTTTTTTTTGGGCTTCTTAAGTATGGGTGTAATGTGAGTTATGCCAATAATTCGGAAGTTAAAATGGACCTGACAGACCGACCGTCCCTAGCGCAAGTGGTAAAGGACTTGGTGGTTGATACCCGAAGTCCCGAGTTCGAATCCTAGTTAATTCACATTTCTAGTTAATTTTATTTCTAAAAAAAAAAATTGAGGCGGATAGCGTGCTACCTTTCTCTCAGAAAAAAAAAAAAAATCTGTATGGAGAGCACCTCAACTATAAGCCAAGACCCCTCAACCTTTTCTTTTTTTATTAATACTTCCTTAATTTTTGATATTTTTGAATTGAATAATTTTAGTCGAATAATTTAGAATTTCTTTGAATTCATCAATAATTTTTTTCTAATTTAATATTTTTAAGCATATTTTATTTTTAACTAATAAAATTGAAATAGTTAATAATAATTACGAGAGTCTCAGGATGCGTTGAAAGGTAGTAGTAAAATTTCGGTAAATTTGAAAGAATTATCAAATTTAGGTAAAAAATGTATGAGGACTTACTCAATTATAGGCCATGTTAAAACAGACCCCTCAACTATTTTTTTTTTCAATTGAGATCCCTCAACTTGTAACTTTTTGGACTGTGTTATTATACTTAGTTAAACTTATATAAAAAGCAACTAAATTTACTAAATGTAATAAAATTATTTAATTGTTTGACTAAAATTATTCAATTTTAAGAAATCTAAAGTTAAAAAAAATACGAGGAAAAACTTAAAATTGCCAGAGCCTTTTCTAAAATAAAATGCTATTTGTATACCAGAAAATGGGAATAAATCTTAAACCTTCCCATTAAGGATTTCGAAAAACATATTTTAGTATTACAAAATAAAGAGTAATAAAACTAGTGAAAAACAGTTGACCTTGGATGATGAGAGTATAAAATTTTTACCTACCTTTGGATGTACAAGTAGTATGCTTGGGCAATAAAGGGATTGACTTATTTATATTCCAGATTGGAATGAGAATGAGAATCTGATTCTCGTAAAACAAACATCGAATATCAAAATCAACGAATCTCATTCAATTTTAGGATCTAAAACATATAAACCAAACAAGCACTTATTGTCAATTGAAGAATTGATGAAGAAGTGAATTAAATAGAAAGTATTTTACCGATCGTCCCTAGCGCAAGTGGCAAAGGGCTTGGTGATTGGTACCCGAGGTCCTAAATTCGAATCCTAGTTGATTCATATTTTCAGCTAAGTTTATTTCTAAACAAAATAAATGAAGCGGGTAGCATGCTATCTTTCTCTCAAAAAAAGAAAAAAAAAAAAGTACTTTCTTATGGTTGTTAAAAGTCTATAAGTGGTATATATGGCTCACGTTACACCCTAGCAAATTGTAATTCATGGAGAAGTGATTTAAGTAGGAAAAACTTATAAGTTAACTCATATATATATATAGATTAAATAAGGAGTCCGTAGCTAGGCACATACTTGGACATAGAATATTGAAAAGCCTGCTGGCTAATTAACTTAAGATCCAAATGATTATAATTGACCCAAACCCATAATCGGGACCCTAAAATGGAGCCAATAAGTACAACAAACAACTGAGAAGAAAAAAAGACTTAATGCGAAATAGGAGAGTGATGAATTGAGACTAGAAGCGGCACTAGAAAGATAATGATATATATCAGCAAATAGGATACCACCTGCACAAAGATGAAAGAGCAAATATTCCCCCTATCATCATTTATACCAGGTCGACCTGCCACACGGGTTTTGCACATCCTCGACCATCCAAGTCTTGACCTTAGCATCCTTGCCAGACGATAAAGCTGCCACATATGTGGGCTTGCAAACAATAGGATCGAAGCGAAAGAGGATATGCAGACAAGAATGGAGATGGGTCTGCTAACTGGAGCGAGCACCACATACACCGACATCACGAAAGCGGCCACCATACTATGTGCGGCCACGATTAGGAAAATGGAGGAGCGGATGATGAATGCACTCCGAAGAGAAGGATCTGCCGTAAGTGAGCCAGTATACATAAGCAAAATAGTGGCTATGCCGGAGCAGATAAATGCCAAGAAGTCAGAGATTATGAAAGCCTTGAAAGCATATTTCCTTGCTAAAGTTGGTGTGCCTCCCTTTTCGTGGTCGTTAGCTTCATAACCCCCCGGCATGGTGAAAGCTGCGGCGAATGTCACGGTAGCAATAAGTGCCGAGGCAATAACTAGGTTTTGGGTTGTGCTCTCATACTTCTTTAGTTCTTTCTCCCGATCTAGTTGAGTTGTGTTTTCATCGACCAACTCGTCCAGTCGTTGAGGGCCGCAGATGGCTCCGATCCCTTTTAAGTACTGAAAAATGCACGCACTCGGGTTCTGGAAGAAGAAAAATTGAACATGATATATTTAAAGACCAATTAATAGAGTATTGAAAAATCCACAGCACGGGAGGATGTTGGACAGAGATAAACTTAATTATTTTATTCCTATGTTTTTATTAATTAACGATAAACTTTATTATTTTGAACTTTATCATTTATTGGATTTTGTTCTTATCATTTAAATTGTTTTAATGTTAATCAAGTTTAGTAGAAGGTTTTGAATAAGTTTAGATTGTACTTATCCCTATCAAGTAAAAACTCTATAAATAGAAGTAGTGGAGTGTGACCATACGAACAATCAAAAAGAAAAAAAAAATTCTTCTCCTCTAATTAATTAAGTTTATTTCTATCTCTATATTTTCATTTTTATTTTTTTATTCCTCTATTCTAATTAGTTGCAACCAAGTGGTATCAGAGCCATGAACCTAAGATCGAAGCATCATCCAGCAAGCTGTCAAACAGTATGCAACTTCAAGTTCCTCTCCTGATAAAGCATAACTACGACAACTAGAGCATACAGATGAAGGCCTTGTTCAGGTCTCAGGATCTCTAGGAGGTGGTTTCTAGAGGCTATGTAGAGCCTCCAGATGAAGCTGCACTTCAAGCAAATCAACTTACGGCTTTAAAAGAGTCGAGAAGAAGAATCAAAAGGCCCTCTTCATCATCTAGCAGGGCTTAAATGAGGCCAACTTTGAAAAAGTTTCGACGGTTACCACCTTAAAGCGAGCCTAGCGGATCCTCGCAATTATCTACAACGGCGAACAGAAGGTGAAAAGAGTTCGCATATGTACAAGCCCTAAGAGATGAAATCGAAAGCCTGAAGATGACGGAGTGGGAGACTATCTCTATCTATGTGACAAGAGTTCTCGTTGCGGTAAGTCAACTATGACAAAACTGTGAGAAATTAGAAGAGGTACTAGTTGAAAAATTCTTCGTTCATTAAATAAAAAATTTGCATATATGGTTGCAGCAATCGAAGAGGCAATAGATCTAGATGCATTGCCGATTGATAAACTCTTGGGCTCATTGCAAGTCCATGAGCAACGAATGAACAAGGAGAGTGAAAAAAAATCTAGAACGAGCCCTTCAAACAAAGCTTTTATTGAAGGAGGGTATGGAAGGACCGAAGATCGATAAATATTGAACAAATCATGGTCAAGGTCGAGAGTGAGCTCATGGTAGAGGCTACAGGCATGGACAAGGCCATGGACGAGGAGGTCAAGGAAGAGATGAGAGAAGAAATCAAGATGGTGGAAATGAAAGAGGTGAAGTAAGAGGACAGAGGTATCGATCCAATGTTCATTGTTATATTTGCAAAAACTATAGTCATTATGTACTTGATTGTTATTTGAAGATAATCAATAGATGAGAAAGTTAACCTTATTGAAACAAAAGAAGTAAAAGATCCTCTTTTGTTGGTAGCATATAAAGAAAACGAGATTGATAAGCATGAAAGGTGGAATTTGGATATTGGACCAAACAATCATATGTCTAGGCATAAGAATATATTCGTAGAGTTGGATGAGTCGGTGAGATGCGACGTCTATTTCGACGATTCTTCAAAAGTTCTAGTTAAATGCAAAGGTATAATTATGATCCATTTCAAGGATAGTAGCCATCAATTTATTTTCGATGTTTATTATGTGCCAGATATGAAAAATAATATTTTGAGTTTAGGACAGTTACTTGAAAAAGGTTATGATATTCACTTGAAAGATAAAAAGCTTTCTCTAAGAAATGATGCTAATGACCTAATTACACAAGTTGAGACGACAAAAAGAGAATGTTCAGCCTTGGTATAAAAAATAACGTAGCAAGATGATTAAAAACTCGTGAGAATGATATTTCATGCCATTGGCATTTTAGGCTTGGGCATTTTAATTTTGCAGATCTCAACATGCTATCAAATAGGAAGATAGTGTGTGGCTTGCCTCTCATTGATGATCCAGATTAGCTATGTGAAGGTTGCATTCTCTGTTGGATTATGTAAAGCCATGTTTCGAGTCGATTTCATGGTAAAAACGTCGAAGTTTTGAGGTTTCTAAATGTTGGGTACCAAAACCTGAAGTTTCAGTACTATTGAGTACCTCAGCAGTTCCTCGGGAGTTCCTCAAAATCCGAAAGCTGAAAAACTATTTTTTGTACTGTGTACCGGTACACAGTTTTCTATTTTTGTATTATGTACCAGCACGCGACTTTGAGTACCAGTACACAGTTTTCCGACGGGTTTAATATGCAGAATTTGACTCTAATTGGATTTAATCTTGTTCCAAAAGATTATGGATGGTCCAGGATAGCTAGAAAGAGAATTTTTAAGAGGATATCGACAGCTAGATGTGAATCGGAGATTCGGATGGACGGCAGCGATCGTTTACTACTTGAATTGGGGTTTAAGGTTATATTAACTCTTGTAATTAATCTTTTTGATGAAGAGCTTCATTGTTATATATACACCATAATTGAGAGAAAAACGTGGAGAGCTCCTGAGAGAGAGAGTTTTTTGTAGTCCAATCTACTCCTTGAACTTTTGTGCCGCGGATTAATTGAAGAACGCATTGAGGTGGTCTTGTCTATGGACGTAGGTCGACTCATCATTGGCTGAACCACGTAAATTTTGTGTTCTTGTCTTCTCTTGTTCCTTTTATTGCTTCGTTTCCTCGTGCTTGTGTTCTACGATCGTTCTTGTCTCTTTAACCTACGAAAGATTCTATTTTCGTTGCGCTCATGTGCTGTATGGATTTGAGGTGTGCTCGGTAACCCCATGGCCGGTTCCCCCTTCAATTGGTATCAGAGTATGTGGTTCTTTGTAGTTCGTTGACGGTAAAACGATGGAGGGGAAAGTTACAGCGACGAAGTATGAGGTTCCTCGATTTGATGGAACGAATTTCGTATTGTGAAAATTAAAGATGCTTGTGAGATCGCCCTGCAAGGAAAGAAGAAAAAACCAGAAGGGATGACAGATAAGCAATTCGAAGAGAAAGATAAGATGGCTATGGAAAACCTATATTTGGTACTAGATGATTCGGTGCTATTCAATGTGGAGACCGAGACTACCGCAAAAGAAATTTGGGATAAATTGAAGAATCTCTATGAAGGAAAGTCATTGGTGAACAAAATCTTCTTAAGACGATAATGGTACAATCTAAGGATGAAGGACAGGGCATCGGTACAAGAACACCTAAATTCATTCAACCCTATTGTGAGCAAGCTCGCGGCCCTAGACGTTAGAATCGATGAAGAAGAGAAGGCAAGTATTTTACTTTGTTCGATGCCGGAATCTTGAGATAATTTGATTATGAATTTGAGCTATGTTGAAACCCTTAAGAAGGGGTCGGTTGTTGCATCATTACTTACCGAGGAGATGAGGCGAAAGTCTAGCCAAGAAAGCTCTTCGGGGAGGCTATGATAGTACGGGGAAGACCCTTCGAGAAGGAGGGTGGTCATCGAGGGAGGTCTAGGTCAAAATCCAAGGGCAAAAAGAAAGTAAAGTGCTAAAATTGTGAAAAGTTTGGGCACGTGAAGAAGGATTGCCGGGTTAAAGGAGTTGATGATAAATCTGATTCAAGCAACTTCTAAGGTAACGTAGCCGAAGCGGATGCTAAGTCGGCTAGTTCAAAGGACGGAGATGCATTATCCGCATTGGATAGATCCAATTTTATTTATCATTGGATCTTGGATTCGGGGTCGTTGTTCCACATGACTCCCTATAGGGAGTGGCTTCATACTTATAAGCTTTGGTATGGTGGAGTCATCTATTTGGGTGGGTGACAACACGGCATGTCCGGTGGTTGGAGTGGGAGACGTTCGGATCAAGATGTTTGATGGTGTTATTCAAACGGTTTCTAATGTTCGGCATGTTCCCGCACTTCGAAAAAGTCTTCTATTACTTGAAATGTTTTGCAAACAAAGGCTTAGGTTCGTCGGCGAGCAGGATCATTTGAAGGTATGTCAAGAATGTTTGGTGTTGATAAAAGGAGAGCAAATAGGTAGCCTATACAGATTAGTGGGTGAGGCTCAAGTGGGAGAAGCGGTTGGCAAGCGCGAAGGTGGAGTCTCCGACGGTGTGGCATCATCATTTGGGACACATGAGCGAGCGCGGATTGCAGGTATTATCTAATCGTGAACTTCTTCTAGGATACAAGCCCACGCTATTGGATTTCTGTGAAGATTGCATCTACGGAAAGCAATGGAGGTTATCATTCTCTCTATCACATCAAAGAAGTAAGTCGCATCTCGAGTTAATTTATTCGGATACTTGGGAGTCGCCCGATATTTTATTGAGCGGGTGTTCTTATTTTATTTTCTTTATTGATGATTATTCTCGGAAGGCTTGAGTGTATATCTCAAAGCAGAAGTCCGACGTGTTTGAAATTTTTAAAAAATTTAAAGCTCTTGTGGAGAATGAAAAGGGTTTAAAAATTAAGTGCCTGTATTTTGACAACGGAGGGGAGTATTGTTCAAGAGAATTTGATGAGTTTTGTAATAAACATAGAATTAAGTGGCACCTCACGGTACCCGGTACACCGCAACAAAATGGTATAACGGAGCGGTTAAATAGAACACTCATGGAGAGGGCCCGGAGTATGTTGAGTACTTCAAAAACTCGACAAGAGATTTTGGGCGGAAGCCGTAAGCACGACTTGTTATTTGATCAATTGAGCACCGACAAAATCACTTGGTCTGGAAATTCCTGAAGAAGTCTCGAGCGGCAAGCCTGTTGACTACTCATATCTTCGTGTCTTTGGATGCGACGCTTATACGTGGATACCGAAGGAGAAGAGGTCAAAATTGAATAAGAACTCTTGGAGGTGCATATTTCTCGGCTACGTGAAAGGTGTTAAGGGGTATCGATTGTGGAACCCTACTACCCACAAGATTGTCGTAAGTCGTGACATTGTCTTCAATGAAGGGTCCTTTCAAGGCACCAAGGAAAAGCAAGATGATGATGCTATGGTTCCAATTGAGCTCTTTGAAGCACGCGGTGAGGTGCAAGCTGAGCAAGCGCAACAAGACGATTAAGTGGTTGAAAATGAACCAGACTTGGAGTCTCTGCAATCATTCGAAGATACAAATTCACCGGTAGAGCCACCAGCAAATTTCGGATATCCTAGGAGAGTCATTAGACCTCCTGCAAGGTATGATAACTATATCACTTTATTTACTCCTTCTGCTAACCATGTTAGTGCAAATGTTGCTTTGGCGGAGATAAATGAGCCGACTTCATATAAGGAGGGTTGTGAGTCGACCAATGCTGGAAAGTGACAATGCACGATGGAGGAGGAGATGGGTCACTTTGGAAAAACAAGACTTGGGAACTTATTGATTTGCCGAAGGAAAGGAACGCGATTGGATGCCGGTGGTGTTTAAGGTAAAAAAGGATGCAGATGGGAATATAGAGAGGTTCAAGGCGAGTTTGGTGGTGAAGGGTTATGCTCAGAAGTCGGGGATCGATTTTGATGAGATCTTCTCACTGGTGGTTCGTCTTACCACTATTCGGGTCATTTTGGCAGTCGCGGTGGTCATGGATTTGGAGCTCGAGCAGATGGATGTAAAGACGACATTCTTACATGGTGACCTGGATGAGGAGATATTTTGTTTGTCGGTTGAACAAATCGTTATACGGCTTGAAACAGGCGCCAAGATGTTGCTACAAGTGATTTGATTCCTTCATTGTGAGTTTGAATTTTGATAGGCTTGAGGCGGATCATTGTGCATATTTCTATAGATATGATGACGGGAGTTTCTGTATTTTACTATTATATGTCGACGACATGGTTGTCGCAAAAAATAGCAAGGACCAGATATCTACCCAGAAGACTCAATTAGCCGGTGAATTTGATATGAGGACTTAAGAGCCGTGAACCAAATACTTGGGATGAAGGTACTATGTGAGAGAAAAAATAGAAAGGTTTGGCTTTCACAAAAGGGTTATGTGGAGAAGGTTCTGCCGCACTTCAACATGCAGAACGCAAAGCCAGTTTCTATCTCATTTTTTATTCATTTAAAATTGTCGGCCGAGGAATCATCGGGTACGAAAGCGAAAAAGGCCGACATGACTCGGGTACCATATTCATCGGCAGTAGGAAGCCTTATATTTGCCATGGTGTGCACGAGACCTGATATTGCTCAAGCAGTGGGAGCAGTAAGTCGGTATATGCCAAATTCAGGTTGTGAACATTGGAATGCAGTGAAGTGGATCCTCAGGTATTTGAGGGGCACTGCGGATTTCTCACTCTGTTATGGTTCTGCGGGTTTGGAGTGTGTCGGATATGTGGATTCAGATTTTGCAGGAGATCGAGACAGGAGAAAGTCTACCGCGGGCTATGTTTTCTCTATGGGCGGTGGTGCTATTAGCTGGGAGTCAAAACTTTAGTTGGTGGTCGCTTTGTCGACGATGGAGGAGTACATGGCGGTGGCACATGCTTGTAAGGAAGCTATTTGGTTAAAAAAAAATTTAGGAGAATTGAAGGTGAAGTAATATGTTATGGGAGTGAATTGTAATAGTCAAAGTGCAATACACTTGGCGAAGAATCTGAAGTTTCACTCTTGGATGAAGCACATTGATATTCGCTATCACTTCGTAAGAGACGTGGTGGATGAAGGTCTTATCTCACTGTTAAAAGTTTACACCGATGCAAATCCAGTGGATATTTTGACGAAGCCGGTGACTCGAGAGAAGTTCAAATGGAGCATTACTTCTCTCGGTCTTGGAGCTACGTGAAGAGAGTGGGAGTTTGGCAAGACTACAAATTTGTGGTAATCTATGGTATTCGGCACATGTGTTTAAGTGGGAGAATTGTTGGATTATATAAAGTCATGTTCCGAGTCGATTTCACGGTGAAAACGTCGAAGTTTTGAGGTTTCTGGATGTTGGGTACCAAAACATGAAGTTTCAGTACCGGTACTATTGAGTACCTCAGCAGTTCCTCAAAACCTGAAAGCTGAAAAACTATTTTTTGTACTGAGTACCGGTACGCGATTTTGAGTACCGGTATGCAGTTCTCTGTTTTTGTATTGTGTACCGGTATGCGACTTTGAGTACCGGTACACAGTTTCACGACTGGTTGGATATGCAGAATTTGACTCTAATTGGATCTACTCTTATTCCAAAAGATTAGGGATGGTCCGGGATCGTTATAAAAAGAATTTTTAAGAGGATATCGACGACTAGATGTGAATCGGAGACTCGGATGGACGGAGAAGATCGTTTACTACTTGAATTGGGGTTTAGTGTTATATTGACTCTTGTAATTAATCTTTTTGATGAAGAGCTTCATTGTTATACACCGTAATTGAGAGGAAAATATGGAGAGCTTCTGAGAGAGAGAGTTTCTTGTAATCCAATCTACTCCTTGTACTTTTGTGTCGCGTATTAATTGAAGAATGCATTGAGGTAGTCTTGCCCGTGGATGTAGGTCGACTCATTATTGGCTGAACCACGTAAATCTTGTGTTCTTGTCTTCTCTTGTTCCTTTTATTGCTTCGTTATCCTTGTGCTTGTGTTCTACGATCGTTCTCGTTTCTTTAATCTACGAAAGATCCTATTTCCGCTGCGCTCGTGTGTTGTGTGGGTTTGAGGTGTGCTCGGTAACCCCACGGCTGGTTCCCCCTTCATTCTCGACACGTAGCCTAGAAAAAGTTTTCTGAAAGAAGTAAAGTACAAACCAAGAAAGCCGCTTAACCTCATTCACACTGATGTATGCGGACTGATCATTCCTACATCATTTGGTAAGCCTTGTTATTTTCTTACCTATACTGATGACTTTACAAGAAAATTTTTGTAGTATTTTTTGAAGGAAAACACAAAAGTTTTTAGTATGTTTAAGAAATTCAAGGTGATCGTAGAAAATGAAAGCAGCTATTCCATCAAGACCATTCGTTCAAATCGGGGTGGAGAGTTCAACTCTAATGCCTTTTAAGATTTATGTGGAGAACACGACATCCAGCATCAAGTAGCAGCGCCATCTCTCCTCAACAGAATGGTGCCGCAGAGATTAACAATTCCAAAATTGTCATAAGTAGAGGTATTGGGGTGTGATCGTATGATCAATCAAAAAGAAAAAAAGTCCTTCTCTAATTAAATAAGTCTATTTCTTCTTCTTTATTTTTATTTTTATTTTTACTTTTTTTATTACTCTGTTCTAATTAGTTGCAACAACAAGTACAGAACCGGGCCAGCATCTTCTTGTTATGATATGCTATAATTCGGTAATAAGAAGTGAGGACCGAGATTTTTATAGTGTAATTTGATGCTTTTCAGTGGTATTTTTATAGGTACTTTAATTTTGAAATTATTGGTTTAATTTCAGGGGAAAAAATGAGTTTTTATTAAAGGTGTATAGTGACTGGTCCTATTCACTTAAATGAATAGTAACCTGCGTTTTATTTTGAGGCTCGGCTTGAGGATGGCTTCAGACGTGAATCAGACACCATTTCAGACGACCCAATAGGTCGTTTTCAATTGTTCGGTTGTGCCGGAGGTGATGGCACTATCCAATTTTACGTTGGCACTATCCAATTTTACGTTCGATGCATGGTTTTCGAGAAAATATGCTTTTATCGCAGATTAGCCTTTTACTCGATGTTTTTGCTTTTTAGAATCTTCCGGTGCTCCGTTTTGGATGAAAATCCTTGGAAAGGTCCCGCTGGCCAAGATTCACGCGTTGGCGAATTTTTGGTATGGAACTCAAAGGTTGGAGGGCCAAATTGCAGTTTTTGCAAAGCGCAAATTTGGAGCACTTTGCGAAGGGGTTATCATTTTATTTGAGAAATTTTACGGTTTTTGCGAGCGGAAGGATTTAGATGAAATTAAACTCAGAGGGAAATGCGCGACTCAAATTTTGCAAAAGTTGAAATTATCTGTGCAAAACATTACTGAGGTAAAGTCGTGAAAGAATATTTGGCCGGGGGACTATGTCGTAAAGAGACGCAAAATTTTTGGTACTAAATTGCGCGGGATTACGTGAGGAGGTGCTAAAATGCATGTTGCGGGTTGTTAAGGGCTGGGTGTGCAATTCGAAGATTAGAGGGGTCTATATGCAGATTTTCATGAACTAATATATATATCTATTTATATGCATACATATATATAGTGCTTGACTGGGCTACTATCAATAGTAAACCGCTCAGTTTACTACCGATTTATTTTCGATGATAGAGCTTCCAAATCGACGATCGACACCATTGAACATGATCTAGACCATCTAAACTATTTAGAAATCAAATTTCATGATTTTTTAATATCACTAACCGAACGATCAAAGAGTCACAAAATCTATAATTTTAATGGCCATATGATGCGTTTGCTCGTTTAACGGTATAGAAGAGTCCAAATCAACTAAATTTTTTGTTAGAAAATTTTTTAAACTATTTAAAACAAGATCTAGACAGTAGATCTTAAATACAAAAATTGTATCATCACTTTTTGAAGGATATTCATTTTCATCCATTCATTTCTTGTTCACTTGATGGACAAGAGAATAATATTAAAAAAGCGTGAAAATTTAATTTTTAGATAGTTTAAATGGTTTAGATCATGTTTAACAGTGCTGATTGTCAATTTGGAAGCTCTATCATCGAAAATAAATTGGTAGTAAATCGAATCGTTTACTACCTATCTATTCTAGCAATGGGTCAGTGATACCCAAACCCTAGAGTTGCTTCCCCACTCCCAGCAGCCGCCGCGCCGTATCTCTACCCCGCCACCAGTGACCTCCCCAGCCGGCGGGGAGGTCTAACCAAGTCTCTTTATCCCTCTCCCTCTTCCTCTCTTTATATATATATATATATATATATATATATATATATATATATATATATATATATATATATATATATATATATATATATCTCTCTCTCTCTCTCTCTAGTTTTCTCCCGGGATCCTCCCTCTTGCCCTTGGGTTGGCCGCGGCTACAGACGCCACCACCGTGGGGCCACCTCCAGCGACCTTCCTCAGCGCCGCCGTGCTGTCCAATCACCTCCTCAAGCCCGAAGCCTCAGCCGAGCCCGAGCCTAGGGAGCTCGGGTGGATCTCCCCAGATCCAGTGTTGCCACCGTCACCGCGCCTCCGCCACCGGCCACCGCCCCCGGTGGAAGGGTCCATGAGTCGGGGCAAAACCCTATTGGCTGCTACCGGTCACCTTGGCCGCTAGAGAGCTAGATAAAGCAGGGCTACATGTGCTACTTCTGTTTTTGACTCGAACCTGGATTCATGGTGGCTGTGGTCTTCTGTTCTGATCAACTGTGTTGCCAGAGACACTCCGGCAGGGGAGCATGGCCATTAGCAGTACTCGTACAATGCCATGCTCACCCTCGTTGCTGTCGGATGGGCCTGCGATCATGGTTTTGGCGCTGTCGCTCTCGGAGATCTTGAACCAGTGGTTCTTGTTGCTCAAACTTCTTCGACGGTCATCTGTTGTGCTTCGGACGGTGAGCATGACGTCACGGACGTCAAGACCTTCTGTATCGTACCTTCGTTTGGATTCCAAAGTCATGGAATCATCGGTAAATCTCTGAACATTGCTCTATTATGTTTTTTGTTGCGCGTCTGGTGTTCGATGGTGCCGTAACGACGCTTTTTGCATCGTGGCTGTCTCAGACAGCATGGTTCAGGTCTAGGATGTTCGAACTTGATGTTCGAGGCTTGGGAATCCCTAAATTTGGACCTTGTGGCATTCGGCACATGAAAACGGTAGTTTAAGGTGGCGTTTGGATTGGGTACAAGAGGGGGGGTAAGACTCTTATCCCCCCCTCTTGTACCCAAACAATATTTTGGGTGGGTGGGAACTATACTTCCCACCCAACCGGGATAACCGGGTATAAGGTGGGAACAATAGTTCCCACCCAGGGGTGGGAACCCTTGTTCCATGGTAGAGAGAGAAAGAGAGAGAGAGAGAGAGATTTGTTTTAAAGTAGAATTTAAATTCTTAAATTTTAAATTTATAATCCTAAAATTAAAATTTATAATTTATAATTCTATATTTTATTAAAGTTTAAATTTTAAAATTTTAAAATTGAAATTTAATATTTTATATCTTTCAAATTTAAATTTGATCTTAAATTTAAAATTTAAAATTTTAAAATTTAAAATTTAAAAATTTAAATTTAAATTTCAAAATTTAAATTTAAAAGTTAAAAATTTAAATTTAAATTTCTAAATGCAAAATTTAAAAATTTAAAATTTAAATATAATGAGAGGGTAATATCATCATTTTTTATTTATAACTACCCACTATACTTCTTATTCCATTTTATCTATCCAAACATTATTTTTCTTACTCCCGGGAATAACCCAAAATTTTTCATCCAAACGCAAAATTGGTGTAGTTCTCGCTTATACCTGAACTTGTACCTATCCCTGGAATAAACAGTTCTTACTTATACTCGAACCAAACGAAGTCTAAGTGTATATTGTATGTGTTATCGACTCGCGAAGCAGGTTCGGCAGCTTGTTGCAGCTGTAGGAAAGCCTCGTTGGCTAGCTGGAATCTCACTGGTGCGAAATTCGGATCAGCGATGGGCCCTAGGTGGGTTTCGAAACCAAAACGATGATTTCCGGGAACCCGGTATAGTGGATTTTGATGTTTTCGCCTCCAGATCACACCACTTGGTGTGGGGCTGTCCCAATATCCAAAAGTGAGTGTTTTGGGACAGTAAGGATAGTTAATGACCTTCTGAGTGTTTCGAAACACTTCGGGGCTTAATGGAACCCCGAAATACGAAAATGGGGCTATTTCGGGCGCAATTTCTTATCGCGCGGGTTGCTGCTGTTCGCAGCAGGGTAGAAGCCTTATTGGCTGGTTTTAGAGTGAGGTTTAACACCTCTGGTCGCAGCAAGAGGGCTGCGGGTGGTTCCGGTACCGAAATGGGCATTCTGGGAGCCTAACCGATGATCTTCGGGATCTCGGTTCTCCGTTTTGACGCACTACTTATGTGGCTGCCCCAATAGTATTAAAATGATGTGTTGGGACAGCGAGCGAGGTAGGATAAGTGTGGGGCTTATTTCGGGATACCTCATGGGCTGGGGTGACATTCCGATGAGTCGATGCGACAATCGGATGATCTTTCAGTAACCGTTTAACGGGATCTGAAAATTCGATTGTTCACCTGTTTGGATTCGTATAGAATCATAAGCTTCTGTAGTTAGCGGTTTTGAGCTAATTACGGTTTCGGATGGGATTTTGCATAGGTTCGGACTGCGAAAGGCATCGACAAGGGGTCGACGATCCGACTTTATTCTACGATAGAGGTGGACGTGCTTCAATTCGAAGTCGGTAAAGTGGTACCTGCTCGGTGATTTCTGTCTCTATTATCTCCTTTTGTTTACTTGATACTACTTGAACTTTCGTACACCACTTGACTTCATAGCTAGTTGCTTTACACTTACTTTTATCTCATATTATTCTAATTTAGTGGTAGAGCGGTGTTTCTTTGTAATTGAGCTATCTATTACATGACCATAGTAGATAACCTTGACATTAGTTGACCTTACGGTCGGTGACATTTTGAGCTATCTATTATATGATATGACATTAGTTGACCTTGTGGTCGCTAACACTCCTAATTGTATATTGCATGATATAGCATTGGTTGACCTTGTGGTCGATGACACTCCTATTTGTATATTGCATGATTTAACATTAGTTGACCTTACGGTCGGTGACACTTCTAGTGGTATATCGTATGACTTGATATTAGTTGACCTTATGGTCGGTGACACTCTTACATAGAGATTGACCTGATTGGTTGGTGACTCCGTATGGATTTTCTCTCGACTATTTGCCGATGGTTTGGCTATTGAGCATATTGCTTCGATCGCCACAGCTCATGTGCATTTCACGTACACCAGCGGTCTGATCCTTCGCAGGAGGGTGTTCTTTTTTGAAAAAGTGGTCGTACTTCCGACTTGTGAGCTAGCAGCCTATTGCTAGGGTTATATGTGAGGTGGTTAAGCACAATGTGGCATTGCCTAAGGTCTTTAGACCAACATGGCGGGTTTGATTAGGTATTTTTGGACAATCTGTCAAGTTGATGCATACTTGCATTCTGTTGTATATTACAGTAGCGGTTAGTTGTATTTCTCTTTACAGTTATTTTCCTTTCAGTACTATTGCTACTGTACTTATGATATTTGTTCATGATTATGGTTATCTCTTTCATTTGCCAGTGAGTACAGCTCGCCTTCATCGGCTTGCGTTACCCACCGGGAGGGGAGACGTGTTTACATGTTCTCATCCTCCACTATTTTTCAGGTGACGCGGGCGGTGAGGGTCGGGACGATGCGTGAGGGCGGTACCAGATAGTTTTGCCCAGAGTTATCCATCGTTGACTTTAGTACCATGTATCTCTGTTTAATCAGATTGGCTTTATATTCAGATCCACATGGCTTAGTTTAGTTTGTTACTTGTTGATTATTAATAATTGTTAACTGTGGATTTAGTTATTTATTTAATTATTTTCTAGTTATGGATTTCAAATATTTCTGTGAATATCTATCTGTGTGGTTGTTGTGTGGTTGATGTTTATATAAATGTGCTACGCCGTGCATGTACAGGAGATTCCGTCCATTCGTTCAGAGGATCCCTTGTCTATATGGCAGGTCTGGGCGCGTTCGTGGGCTACCTCTAAAGGTGTTTAAACAAAAAAAAAAAATCTACACATTTTTCACTAATTTTTCTAAAAAAGATTTTCAAATGAACCCCGGGGTGTGAGATAAGGCAAATTCTTGTAAAATATGATATGATAAGTAGATATGATATTAAATAAATATTTCAATCTTATTGAATTTAAGATAGAATACTTTTAAAAGCATCAAGGTCTTGGCCGCTAGTGAAATAAAGAAGCAGAGAAGAAGAATAAGAAGAAGAAGAAGAAGAATTGACACTGTTTGCACTGTTTGAGGCTAAGTTGCACTATTTAAAACTATTTGAGATTAACTTGCACCCAAAAAAATAAAAATTATATTGTTTGAGAATAAGTTTGCACTATTTGAGACTTAAATTGCATTATTTGAGAAGTTGCGACTTAATCGGAAATAATTTTAAATAATGCAACTTAAGTTTCAAACAGAGTGACTTACTCTCAAATAGTACAATCTTATCTCAAACAGTGCAAATTCTTTTTCTTCTTCTTTCTCCTCTGCTTGTTGACATTCTTTATAGCGGCCTAGCGCGTGGTGGCCTTCCCAGAAAAAGAAAAATAAGTTTTCCTTTTTTTATTTTTCTTTCTTTTCCACTCTCTGTATCCTTTTTTGCTACTGCTCTCTCTCCCTCGCCCTCTACCGCAACCGCCACCCCTGCCCCCGCCCCCGCCCTTGCCCCTGCCCCTGCGCCCACCCCGACGCGCTCTCTCCCAGTCGTCCTCAAATCTTGTGGTCTCTTGTCACCGTCGTCGTCCACAACTATGCCTTCTACCACAACTTCACTTTTACGATCGTCCACAGCCATGCCTTCCATCGTAACTTCACTTCTGCAATCCATGCCATATTCGAACCTGCGTCGTCGTCGAGGTATCGACGGAGGTGTAGGCAAAATAGAGGAGAGGAGTGTGGCATCGACGTGGGGGCAGTAGAGGAAGAGGAGAAGGGAAAGAAAGCGGGAGAAGAAAAAGAGAAAGAAATGGGGAGAATGAGGGAGACGAAGAGGGCGAAGAAAAAAGGGTGAGAGAGAGAAATGAGAGAGAAAAAAGAATAAAGGGTATTCTGGTCAGTTTACTAAAAATTCATTCCTAGTCTTCAAAATTCAAAACAGTAGCATATTTTTGAAAAAAAAATGCAAAACCACTAAATTTTTTTATGCAAATTAGCCAACTAAATACCATAATTAAATTTGAAATTAAAAAAAATTGGTATCATGTATACTTAATCCCATGAAACTTTAAATATGAATTAATGCAAAAATTTAAGCAATGAAGATTTAAATTTTGAATTACTCTATGTTTTATTTTTTTAATAGAATCATCTGAAAATTAGAATTATCATCTATTTTTAAGCTCCTGAAACTATAAATTCTGAATTAATAACAAAATTAATGTAATGAAGTTTTAAATTTTGTTATTATTCTAAATTTCGGATTTTGGACAAAATCGTCTAGAATTTTGAAATTATCTATTTTATTTCATGAAATTGTAAATTTTGAATTATATGGATTTAATTTATTTTCTACTCTTATCTATATCAAATTATCATAAACCAACTCAGAGAAATTGAATTAAATGACTCAAAATTGAATGGATTAGTTAATATTCTCATGCACGGAAAAAACTTCAGTGGGGACCCCAACGACGCCTCGTTAAGGAGGTCTAATCTATCGTTACATTTCACTTTATCTCTATCCAAATGTTATAATTTTTTTTCTCTAGGACCTTTTTTTTTTTTGAATTTCAGTAGTGAAAAACATCCAACGAATGAATGAATGGATGTAAAACTAATAAGTGACAGCAGATTAGGGGCTCCCCAACGAGGTATTGTTAGGGAGCTCCCCACTGAAATTTTATCCCTCATGCACCCCATTGCTGGATAACATCACCAATACCAAAATAAGGCTTCACGTGATGCAAGACCCTAGTGCAGGTTGCTCTCAAAGATCAATAAGCAATGAATTCTAATTTAAATTAGCTTCAATATATATGTGTGTGTGGGTTACTATACTTTTGAAAGTGTATACTTCTAACTTGTGGACCCTTGGATCCCTACAGTTTGCTGATTGGTGGTGGTAATAATGTGAATCCAACAACCCAAAAGTTATAAGATGGTGCTTCCAAAAACATAGTAACTCAATTCTCTCTCTCCCTGTATATAAATATGCTAGTGAACTGAAGCATGGATTAATTAAAACAGAACTTAGAGTAGGAAATTGATTTACCTGCCTGAGATACAAGCCAAAGTCGAGCCCGGCTATTGCAAGATCTAGAGGTGTTTCACCATTCTTGTTCACGATGCTTGGGCGTACACTCATGTTTTTCAGCAGGAGACTCACTATAATTTGGTTCTTGGATTTCACGGCAAGATGTAGTGGCGTATTCCCTTCACAATCCCTTGCATTCATTATTCTCACAAACAATGGATGCTTACAGATGAACCAAACTATGTTCGCTCTTTTGTGCTGTGTAGCAACATGTAGAAAATTCCCTCCTTTACCATCCACTAACTCGCCCATATCAGGGCAACAGTTAATAAGCTCACGAATTATAGAGAGTCTTCCCATCCTACTAGCAACATGTATAGGGCATAATCCTTTAGAGTCTGAGAAGTAAGCCAGGGAAGTGTCATGTTCTAATAGTTTACGCGTCATACATTGGTTAGAAGTTGTTGCTAAATAGTGAAGGGGTGTGCTTCCTGAGCTATCAACTTTTTTTGTAAGTATTGGCTTCCATTGTAGTAGTTTTTCCACGATCTCTGTTATGGAAATTCACATAAACAATAAGGGACCAAAAGATTTAAAAAAACTTAAATCTAAACAAAAACAAGAGATAAAGAGTCATTTTCACATGCATGATATTTTTTACTATATTGTCGAGCTCAAAATGATGCCTAAAAATTATAAAACTTAAATCACAACGACTTCAAATGTGTTAGATTAAGTTTAATGGAGCCATTCATCTATTTGGAAGTCCGTTACCGAAAACAAAGTGGACGCACGGACAAAAATACCCTTGTATTGCCAAAATAGACTTAAAATAGCTAATAAATTTTTAGTCGATGTTATCTTCCTCTAATTCTTTGACTTATCAACCAACACTATTTAAACTACTAAATTAATTTCTCTTCAACAGATAAATCAAACTAAATAAATCGACTAATTTTTCTATTTCCTATCATATTGGATACTTTTAATCAAAGAAAGTTCATTAATTTATCAAAATTTACAAGTAAAACTATCTTCTTCTTTTTTTGTGCACCCACTTTTCAGTGTATAAGTAGCTCTCTCTCTCTCTCTCTCTCTCTCTATATATATATATATATATATATATATATATATATATATATATATATATATATATATATATATAGACTAGAGCTATTATATTTTTATAAGTACGGTGACTTTCATATTGATAAGCCGTTTCGAGATAGAGTTTCCGAATCGACGATCCATTATATAATTTCTAAAAAAAATTTAACTAATTCTGATTTTTTTACACCGTTAAAATAGGGACCGCCCAATACCGACTTTTAAAATTATCAATTTTGAAGTCTTTTGATTATAATAAGGTATATGAGTTTTGGTTTTTAAAATATTTGAATGTTTTAAATTATCAAAATTTACAAGTAGAACTATCTTTTTTTTTCTTGTGCACCCACTTTTCCGTGTATAAGTAGCTCTCTCTCTCTCTCTCTCTCTCTCTATATATATATATATATATATAGACTAGAGCCATTATATTTTTGGGGCAATTTCTTATTTATCCCTGAGTACTATTCACAGTTTTCCTTTTTGCCCAAAAATTACCAAAATACCTTTTTTCAAAAAAATCCTATACAAATACCAGGGATATTTCACGGAATTTTTGCAATTCACGGGGATGCATTTTGGTCCATCAGGGGTATTTTGGATTTTTCCTAAGTTTTTTAGGGCATTTCGGAAATTTCTCTATTTTTTTTTATAAGTACGGTGACTTTCATATTGATAAGCCGTTTCGATGATAGAGTTTCGGAATCGACGATTCATTATATAATTTTTAAAAAAATTCAATTAATTCTGATTCTTTTATACCGTTAAAATAGGGACCGTTCAATACCGACATTTACAATTATCAATTTTGAAGTCTTTTGATTATAAGGTATATGAGTTTTGATTTTTAAAATATTTAAATATTTTAAATTATTTAATGGTATAGATCGTCGATTCCGAAACTCTATTATCAAAAATAATTTATAAATCAAAAGATGATGTGTGATGCACATTACCTTTATTTCATCGGACCTATAAACAAGTTTAATTCTGGCAACTCAAGATGGACCTATAAACAAGTTATTGGAAACTTTCCCAAAAGTTTAAAATTAATTTTTTAATTTCTATTTCTAATTTATAAAAGAAAGAGAGCCAATTTTAATATGCGAATTTTGAATTAATTAGATAAGCTTTAAATTTAAAGCTAAATAAATTTAATAAATTGAAAGTTTAATCTGATAAATTCGATAAATTCAACATGAAAAGAAGAAGAAAATGTTGCGGGCATCTCCAAAATAAAAAAGCAGAAAAAATGTTGTGCACAACGTTACAAAGCAATATATACACCAAAATCAACACGATTGATTTAAATATAAATTGATCGATACATATGCAAATTTTCTTTTATTTTAAAACGGATGGAATAATTTTTATTCTTTTTTTAGATTCCGTTTGTGGCTAAATTAGGTATCTAACGTAATTAAATTTCTGCTATTGAGCTCACAATCCTAATTTAATTAGATTTTATGTTTGCATCAGATAACTTCTTAGTCAAATTCTAACAAAATATGTATAAAAAAAAAATAGTGCATGAGTTGTAGGTCGATTACTCGGGCTTTCGATCATGGCGGCTGCATGCAGTGCAGTTTGCCCGTTCGGTCCGGCATAGGATGCCTCTGGCGTGCCCCCTCCGTCGGCATGGGATCTTATCAAGATCTGAACAACTTGGAGCGATCCCGATAGCACGGCTACATAAAGTGGCGATACACCCTTTTCGTCGACGATAGCTGCCAGCCCAGGATCCTCAGACATCAAAACTCTCGCCGCTGCTGCATGGCCTTCTTGGGCCGCCGCGTATAGTGCAGTCTTCCCCTCCCGATCTCTGGCGTGCAGCACCGCCTCCGACGGGTTGGCTACGGAGATGAAGAGGGACACAATTCGGTCTGCCCCGGCCCTCGCAGCGCAATGCAGCGGCGTCTCCAGCGCTGCATTCCGTGCCTCCAGGAGGGAGCTGTCTCTTGCGCAGATCAGCGCCGCCAGCTCCAAGTGCCCAAAGTCAGCCGCGATATGGAGGGCCGTGTTTCCGCCGACGGTAACTCCCCCCGGCCAACTCCCGCGTCCTGCCCCATCGTCGGTAACATTATTATCATCTGCATCAGGAAGATCAATGGCCGTTGATACCTCTTGCGAGAAGAATCTTTCGACGCTTCTCTTGTCCCCTCTCTGCAATGCCTTGAGCAACTTATAGTCCAAATGTTGTCGTTCGCCGCCGATCTCCCCACCTGCAACTGCGGCAGCCATTTAAGCTGAAATGGAAACAAACAAACTGAGTTAACATTCAAGTGCCAGTAATTAAGATTGGCTTTGTCACTTGCTTCTAACTAGAAACAAGTTAATAAATGGAAAATGTTAGGTATATATACCAAAAGGAGTAGTAATCCCAGAGTTTACAAATCGGCCTTTCAGAGTTTTTAATATTATAAAAAAAGAAAGCTGACAAAATAAGAGTGCGACAATCGCCCTTGGAGGAAGGGATACGAGGACGACAAAATAAAAAGAATACTAAACCGTAGAAAAATAAATTATAATTTTTTGAACCACAGAATGACAAAATAAAAATGAACTACATCACAGGAGGCAAAATACAACTTTTGAACCATGAAATAACAAAATAAAAATAAACTAAACTACAATCACTGTATTTTCTACTATATACTTTTTTCACTATACGTACTATATTTATAATTATACCTGACCAAACAATCTCTGTTAGTGTGAATATATGTAATCCAAAATTTCTTTAGCTACATAATTATCAGAGCTCCAAAATTTCTTTAGCTACATAATTATCAGAGCTGTCCAATTCAAAATCACCATCATTGACCTGAAGTCATCGCATTGACGAGGGGGGAAAAATAAAATAAAATAAAATAAAAAACAAAAGGAAGTCCTCGCGTTGACGAGAGAAAAAATAAAAAAATAAAAGGAATCTGAGCTGAGAAAGGAGAAAAACAAAAAACAAAAGTAAAATTTGATTTGCACCTTAGCCTCCGTTTGGTTGGGGGTTAAGCGGGGATAACTTTAGTTATCCCTTTCTATTCCATCAAACAGGATGATTTTTGACCGGAATATTTTATTCCGGTCAAATTTTACTATTCTCGATTATTCCGGAATAGCTGGGATTAAATATTCCACCATTTTGGCGGAATAGCGCTATTTCAAACTTAATACCAAACTTAATTAAGATTATAAATTTAGTTAAACATAAATTATATGGACATAATATATTTAATTAATAATAAAATAATAAAATATCCAAGCTGAAAAAAAGTATAAGCTTTAGTTAAACATAAATTATATAGACATAATATATTTCATTGTTTTTTTGTTGTTCAAAGGTTGCATTTGTTCTATAAGTAGTAAAGTGATATATTTCACATATTTGTACTTTATCATTCTATACTCGTATTGATTCATCAATAATCGTAAGGTTGTTTAATTTTGATTGTTCAATTTTTGGCAGTTAATGGACTAGAAAATAATTTTCAAAGCTCGTAAAATTCAGTTCCTACTACTTAGAATATTTAAATATCCTTAGATTATATTTAATTAATAGCATCGATTATTATATCGGATGTCCTATCATTAAAAACGAGTCTATAAAGGCTTGTTTCTATTAGTAGCCCGGTAGCTCACAACTTTGAAAATAATGCACCAATATTATTATGAATTTAGATGAAAATGTGAATACTATGGCTAAATGGGGAGCTGTGGCCCATCCTCGAAAGAGAGTCTATAGCACAAAGGTTTTGGTGCTAATAATAGCTAGGGATGCCAATAAGTCGGATTTGGGGTGAGTTTTTAAATGCTAATAATAGCTAAGGATGTCAGTAAGTCGAATTTGGGGCTTATTTTAAAAACCCAAACCCAAATCTGGCTACCCAAACTGAAACCCAAACCCAAACTCAATACCATCAGATTTTGAAAATCCATAACCAAAATAGAATTCGACAAAGAAACCGAGATCCAAAATCGAACCCAAACACCCGAACCTAAAAGCAATTATTTCTTTTTACCAAAATTTAAAATATATCATATCCAAATTTAAATTTTCAAAGTATAATTTTAATTTTTTATCTATTATATAATATAAAATTGGTTTTGGTTCAGGTTCATGTCGTGTACAAATAAAAATGATACCTGAATCCAAATTGAGCCAGCTTTTTTTTATACTCATAACCAGAATCACACTATTTATTAGCTTTTTTTTAGTCAAAGATAAATACACCCTGTCTGGGTTTGGATAGGGTAAAATTTCTGATATCCATACCTAAGTGCAACAAGAAGGGCAAATTGAAGTGCAACTTTTTGCACTACAGAGTTGTAAAGTTAAAAGTGAGCAAAACCAAAAGGGGAAGTGGTTGGTACCCGAAGTTTCAAGTTCGAATCCTAGTTGATTTATATTTTCATCTAAGTTTATTTCTAAAAGAAAATAAACGAAACGGATAGCGTGCTATCTTTCTCTAAAAAAAAAAAAAACAAGAAAAAAACAAAAGAGGAAAAATTGAAGTTTATTTATATAAAAAATGGGTAAGTCTACAACGCTTTTACAACGCCTTATCCATCCAAGGCGTTGTAAGATTTACTAACCTTTTTTATTGGATTTTAGTTAACAAAAAAATGAAAAAAAAGAAGATAAGATAAGGGGGGAAAGTGAGTGATGAGAATTGTTGTAACATTACAATTCAAAAGGTGTTATAGACCTAACAAAGCTGAAAAAAAAAAGGATATTAGCTCATTCTTAATTTGTTACTCAGTGTCTGAAAAGTTGGACTTTCGCCCCTGTGGTTTCAATTTTATTTCACCAAAAATTTATGCAAGTAGGACGGCAAAATAAATTTTTTTAAGAAACGACGTGATGATAAAGTGAAAAATGTATTAAGCCACAGGAAACAAAGTGCAACGTTTTGAACCACAGAGTGGCAAAATAAAAATGAACTAAACAACAAGAGGCAAAATACAATATGTTGAACCATGAGATAACAAAGTAAAAATGAACTAAACCACAATGGAGTTTACAATTGCTGCATTTGCAACTGTATATATTTTTAGAGAAATGATTCGGTATTTTATTTTATTAAAAATAGAAAAGATCTTAACCGTTGATTAATGAAGGATAAAAACGTCTTTTCATTATGTAGCAGGTTAACCGGTTACCTCATGTGAGGTTATTTTTGTAATGAGGCTAAGCAAAATATTAAGAAAGTTTTGATTAATATCCCAATTGATTGATAACACAAATTTAGGTTTTAATTGCGCACTAATTTAGGCATTAATTTTAGAAAATTTAGAATTATTTTAATTAGACTTTAATTTAAATTTTAGGAATTTTAGAAATAGTAATGTTTCTAAATATATTGAATTGAAATATTTAATATTTAAATTTAAAAATTTAAATTTAAATAAGAGAAATTTTGTACTACCATTTTAACAAATTTAATGTTGATAATAACGAATTCAACATATTTAATTTGTTTAATAAACTATTAAATTTCTCTACTTTAGACATTAATTTTGTATCACAAATGTAAAAAAATTTAAATTTAGGTTAAAAAATTTAAATTCAACATATTTAATATGTTGTAACATTTTGTATCACTATTTAAATTCCACGCATTTAATGTTTTGATTTTAAAATTTTCTATTTTAGACATTAATTTTGTATCACTATTTAAAAGAACTTGTAATGTTGGTAAATGTTTTTAATTCAACTAGTTTAGACATAAATTTTGTATATCTAATTTAAATATATTTGAATGTGGGTAAATACATATTTAATATGTTTTAAAAAAAATAGATTTTATTTATTTAGACATTAATTTTGTATTACTATTTAAAAAATATTTGAATGTGGTAATTGATTAGGAATATTTGGTATAATTCAATTTATTCTTAGAATAGAATTGTAGAGGCTAAACATTTAAATTTAATGTACTTGTCATGTTTAAAAAAAATTTATAATTTTTCTACTTTAGACATTAATTTTGTATCATTATTTTAAAAAAATGTAATATTGCTAAATATTTAAATTCAACATATTTAATATGTTTAAGAAATTTTTGAATTTCTCTAGTTTATAAATTATTTTTGTATCACTAATTTAAAAAATTTTGAATGTGGGTAAATATTTAAATTCGTCATATTTAATATGTTTTTAAAAAAATTTAGAACTTTTCTAGTTTATGCATTAACTTTGTTTCACTATTTAAAAAAAATTGAATGGGAGTAATTGATTAAGAATATAGAGTATAATTCAAATTTATCTTAGAATAGAATTAGATGGGCTAAATTAATTCTAATTTCAAATTAATCTCTTAAAATAATTAGATCATATATTATAATTTAAAATATAAGCTGAAATTAAATTTGAAGTTCAGAACCTAAAAAGTATATAAAAACCTCCTATAAATCTAAATAGTATATAGAATGTGAACTTCCTAATAAATAAGTTTAGATTATATAATTTAAATTTTAAACTTATACTAAATCTCCACCATAAAATTTTATTATGGTAAACAAAATTTGGAATATAGATAAATTAAACGAATTTTTATATGAAATAAATCTAGACTATTTGTATATTTTATAAAATTGGCCAGTCTAATTGATTTGATTTATTAAGGTAATTTTGACTATTTTCACCATTAAAATTTTTCAACTTTTAGTCGATTTTTAAAATTTTAGTCTCTTACCTTTTGATTTGCAATTTGCTTACTAATTTTTGTTATTTATCTTAAGTAAATTAGTATCGATGATTTAAAAACCAAATTGAAACAATTGATTCGACTGATCAAAACATAATATATCCTATCAAGCTTTTCAGTTCAACCCACTGAACTGAATAATAAGAATACATTAGAACCATTAGATATAATAGACGTTTTAAAAATTTTAACCGTTCGAGATAATAAAGATTTTACACAAAATTTTAAATATAAAGATTAAACAGATTAAGATTATTTGATTGTATCCAATCCAAACCCGAAACCAACTAGAATCTGAATTTATTTTACGTTATATATAATCTATATAAATGTTTGATTTTATATTTGAATATTATTTTAAAAATTTTAATTTAATTTACTATATTTTAAAATATTGTAAAGAGAAATAATTTTTCGGTTTGGACTACTGTTTGGGTTTCAGATTTTTAGTTGGGTACGGGTGTGGATATGATTTTCTAAAATTCGTCGGATTTGTGTTTAGGTTCGATTTCGGTTTTGATAGTCGGGTTCGGGTTTGAGTTTTTAAAAATTCGCCCCGAATTTAACCCCTTTACATCTCTACTGTGGCTGAACAGGAAAGATAAAGAGAGAAAAAGAAAACAAAGAGAGAAATTTTTTTTGATAATATAGTAAAAATAAAATTACTGAATTACTCATGTATTAAAAGACCAAAATGCTCTTTTTTGAGATACCTGGTAACTGGTACCTTTCAGAAAGTGACCTGCTATTGCAGGTCACAATTTTAGAAAAATTAAATCCTAACCGTTGAATAGAAATGAATGAATAGTGTTGAAAAATTACAAATATAGAAGCACTACTCATATTTTTAATCATATTGTATTTATAATTATATCTCACCAAACAATCCCTGCAAGGTGTGAATGTAAACCAGAATTTCATTAGCAAAATAGTTACCAGATCATAGCTGTCCAATTCAAAATTCCCATCAAACAGAGACA
This sequence comes from Puya raimondii, assembly GCA_016920855.1. Lineage (NCBI taxonomy): Eukaryota > Viridiplantae > Streptophyta > Magnoliopsida > Poales > Bromeliaceae > Puya > Puya raimondii. The sequence goes on from JABWPP010000049.1 coordinate 9,271,586, forward strand.
AGGAATTTCACTTTGTCCCCCCTTGTTCAAAAATTTGTATTTTGCTTCCTCGTGTTGTAAGCTCATTTTCACTTTGTCGCTCCGTTGTTTAATAGTTATACTTAATTAATTTGTGATTTAGAAAATTTTTTACTCTGTCACAGTGTCGTTTTTCAAAAAAATTTATTTTGTCATCCTATTTAACATAGAATATTTTAGTGAAATAAAAATTAAATCACAAAGAGAAATTCTTTTTAATATTTTAAATTGTATGGTGGCAAAATAAAAAAGCACTGTTGATTATAGTTGATTGTAAAATGACACTTCCAGCTTTTATTTCCCCAAAGCCTCTTCAACTTTTATTTAATCTGATTTGAACTTATATTTAACTTGGATATGATTCATGACTGAACAAATTTGCTGCTCTTGATAATTTTATTTTATAGTCAAATTATAATTACATCAATTCAAATGCCCTCTTGGTTTAAAAGTTTGGAGAGCTGTCCAATTCATAATCACAATCAAAGAAAAAGAAAGAAAGCTAAGCTGAGGTTGATAGATAGTGTGACCTATTGACGTGGCGTAGCAATGGCCCTTTCTGATTAAAATTAAGAAAGCTACTTGAGCTAGTCTAGGTTGATGAGTGTGACGCCCCGGACTTTCCAGGGGGTCATCCATTCTAGGACTACTCCCGTCCTAGCACGCTCAACTCTCTCAACCTCTTGGACCTAGCCACCACCCAAAATGCTTAAGCCGGGTTGAGAGGTTAGCCCTATTATATCTTTTATATAGGACTACCAAGGGTGTCACAATCCCCCCCCCCCCTTTAAGCCCTGACGTCCACGTCAGGCTCAGACTCACAAGTACCAGGCGGTGTGAGACTCATCTCGTTAGCCTAAACCGGGAGAGCCGCGCTCTATCCATAAACCGAGGGAGTCATGCTCTACCCATAACTACACCTGGCTCAGCCGAGACTCATCTCACACTTCCGGCTGGTAATTAGTTCTGATACCAATCTGACGCCCCGGCCTTTCCAGGGGGTCACCCATCCTAGGACTACTCCCGTCCTAGCACGCTCAACTCTCTCAACCTCTTGGGCCGAGCCACCACCCAAAATGCTTAAACCGGGTTGAGAGATTAGCGCTATTATATCTTTTATATAGAACTACCAGGGATGTCACAATGAGGAGAAAAAGGAAAAAAAAATATAAAGGGGGGGGGGGGGGGGGGAGGGGGGGGGAAGTAAACTTCAATTTCCCTTTTTGTTTAAGGTACTTTTTGTAGGATCGTAAGCGCTAACCAATTATCCCAAAAGCACGTGCTGATAGGAAGGGCGCACTCATCGCATTTAAGGGCTCAGCCATAGCGCTCGCGGGTTTCGACCTGACTCAACCCACCTGGACGTTGGGTCTATTGTTGGGCCTCTTGCCGTTGGGTCTCTTGTGGATCACACCCCCACTCAACTTATTAGGCTCACCCAACTCAACTTATTAGTCTCCTGGGCCTATTGTCACGGGGCAGGAAGTTGGACCTATTTTAGTCCAATAATAAATAGCCAACAATCCCTCCCCCAACACCTGCACCGTTAATGCAGCATGTGGGAATCGAACCTGCGCCACTGGCTCTGATACCAATTGTAGGATCGTAAGCGCTAACCAATTATCCCAAAAGCACGTGCTGATAGGAAGGGCGCACTCATCGCATTTAAGGGCTCAGCCATAGCGCTCGCGGGCTTCGACCTGACTCAACCCACCTGGACGTTGGGTCTATTGTTGGGCCTCTTGTCGTTGGGTCTCTTGTGGATCACACCCCCACTCAACTTATTAGGCTCACCCAACTCAACCTATTTTAGTCCAATAATAAATAGCCAACACTTTTAGCTTGCTATGTGAAAAAGTTGCATTAACTATGTGTGGGTTTTTGGTTTTTGGTCGAAATACGTAATTTAAAAGAACTGTGGGAAGACCACTGTAGTAGCTCAAGGTAGTTGATATGTCATCATTCGTAAACTGTACTAATTTCTAATTTTATTTTTGATTTTTGTTTTTTTGTTTTTTGTTTGCCGTTTGCTGTTTTTTTTTTCCGAGGCCTTGTTGTCTCACTTATATAGCCTAATTCATACTCTTGTTGAATGAAGCGGATAGCACGCTACCTTTCTCTCTCACAAAAAAAAAAAAAAAAAAAAACTATGAGTGGGTTTTATCTTCATTTTACCACAACAGCATACCATTAAATAGAATAGCAAAATTATATTTTTTTACAAATTACACTACAAAACATATAGCATTTTACTAGCCTATAATATGAACTTTGCCATCCTATGGTTGTATTGGAGTAACATTTATTGTAAGGTTCTAATTTAGATTGTTCAATTTTTGGCGAGTTTGCAGACTACAAATTGATTTTCGTAAGTCATAAAATTCAGTTCCTAGAATATATAGAAATTAGAGAATATTTCATAGTATCGATTATCAAATTGGATGCCCTATCATCGAAAAGGAGTCTTAGAGTATGAAGGTTTTGCTGTGCTATTAATAGCATGGTAGGTCAACTCTGAAAATAATGCATCAATACTTATTTGCATTATTACTGCGGCCGGTAAAAAGTAATATATGGTATTTGGATTCAGGTACAGTAAACACATGTATAGCAAAAAAGAGAGAATTATGAATTTAGATGAAAAAGCAAGAAAAATGCTTTGCTTACAAACAGTGAATGGATTTCAGTTCTGAAATTATAAGTTATAGTTATCCTCGTAATTTGCACTTCTTCACCAATTAAATATTACTATATATGCTAGTTTGTAAAGTGGCGTATGTTAGGATTTGTGCCTTCTTTTGTATTTTCTATTGGTTGGTCCATACACCGGGTCTATAGAATAATAGAGAGGATCTTATGAAAATTTTTATTGGTAGAGTCCAATAGAAAATTTAATTGGATTTGACTCTATTCTATTCCGGATGAATTAGAAATTGAATTAGGATTCACAATTCCTAAGTTGACTAGTGGACCGGGTTAATTAGCACTATATATATATATGCATACTATAATGGACCGTATGACGACGAAAGGGAATAATAAGAGGGAAGGCATGAAAGCTTAATTAATTAGCATACGGTGACACGCTAATTAATTAAGATGGCCGGTTCCTTCGTACATGTCCGTACGACGACGAGATAGCCGTGGCCTCGTGCATGTACGGAAGTCACGCCTACGTGGAACGTTAATTAGCGTCGTCGGCTAATTAATGCACGGCGTCCGGGTGGCCTTGTAACGGGCGGAGAGAGGCAGCACGCATGCGACGGATTGAAGTCGGCGGCGGAGCGGGGGTTCTCGACCAATTGTCTGAGCGATTCGAATTCTTCGAAGCAACGGCATAAAAGATTTTGGTCAGAGATTTCTATACTTCTTAAATTTGGTCTTTTCAGTTTTACGAAAAGCTTTTTCGATGATTTTTTGAAGTTTTCGTTGGAACAAGAAAAAAGTGGGGTTCACCATATGGCTCTTGATTTTTTATCGGAGAAGACATAAGGTGTAAGCTTGTACTTCCGTTTCTTCATATAGTGGAATACATCTCTCTCGCTCTCCCCCTGAACTCTTCTTTCTGCATTTATTTTTTTTACAGTTCGTTCGATTTTCTCTATTTTTTCGTGCATCTTTGTTGGTAGCGCATAACGGACGATCCATCCGGATTCCCAACAGCGTATCTCATTCTTGCCACGATCGAGAGCCTTACTTTCGACATCGTCACCGCCGTAGGTTCCTTCATCGTCATGAATAAAGAAGAGAGGGTGAGAAAGATAACGAAACTCAATATTAGAATACAAATTATGCATATAAGGAATAAAATAATTATTTTTACTTTTTAGCTAACTATCGTTAAATCTTTCTAACTCATAATTATCTAAATTTTGATAATTAATGAAAGAGATACTTTTTCCGACGAAAGAATTTTTGAAAAGTAAATTTAATAATTTAAATTTTATAAAAATATATTTATTATTTAATACTTTCATAGTGAGTCATATACGTAATTATTGCTTCTAAGAAAGACGAATTCCGTAGCCCATCATACTCGAAAATAATTTTCCAGTTAAAAGATGTCACGGACTGTGGATGGTTCTCCGAACGTTATTCATGATTGAACTATTTTTCCCATCTTAATAAATTTATTGCGGTCGTATTATAATGTTGCGTTTCCAATCAATCAGATTTTTTTTCTTTAGATTCATCCATCCCATTATGGATATTAGAAAAATATTTTTATTATACTTTACTCTAAAAAAAAAAGTGTAATTGGCCGGGATTAGATGATGTGGTGTAAGTATTATAATATAGACTTTCTCGATCGTATAGAGAGTGTGGTCCATTAACCAAAACGTGTTACACGTTGAGGAGTTTTTGTTTTTTGTTTTTTTATCTTTTTATTTCATTTTATTTTTTGGGGGGTTGGGAGTTGAACTTTAAATTTTCATGTGATATAGCGCATTTTTACTTCTCTCCTAAGGACGAAGTCACAATGTTTTTAGCGAGAGAGGCTAAGAAATAGTAAAAAAAATTATCTCGTTTAACATCACTTTATATAATAGAAGGAAAAAAAAATAAATTTTATGCTTTTGAATGGTTTTATAGTTGACGATTATCATTGCAATAATTGTATCTAAATATTTTATTTGGCAATAATAATGAAATCTTAGTAAAACTTTATGCTCGCTTCCTTATTTTATTTAAATAATATTTTATATTTGATCAGGATGCCATGTAATTTAACAAATAAATATATGAATGAAAAAATTTATCTTCTAAAATAATTTATAATATAATTTTATTTGCAAAAGAAAAGTTAAAAGTGGTACGAAATAAGATGATTAGCAGGCTAGCCACATAAGTTGAATTTTATTTGAGGTGGATCAATTTTATCAAATTGACACCAAATTTTAATATAATAAAAATTGAAAAGTGTATGAAGACCCCGTCAACTATAGCAATTTTGAAATAACAATTTTTTTATTGAGATCCCTTATAGGTTATCGTTCCAAATGTTGAAGATTCGGTCCTATTTTTATAAAAACTCTCTTAATAGAAAAGAAAAAAAAAAAAGTACCATTCCTCTCTTTCGGCGCACCAACAGATTCCCTTTCCTCTTCTATCTCTAAAGAGATAAGAAAAAAAAAAAGTGAAAACAATACTACTCTCTTCTGGCCCACCAATAGAATTTTCTATCCTCTCCTCCAAGCATTTAAAAAGAGAGAAAGAGGCAGGAAGAAAAGAAGCAGATGATGATGAAAAAGATTTGCCAGTAATTGCCGACCATGGAAGTAAGGCCTAGTTTTGTAATATGCAGCAGTCAAAAGACCCATTTTATATTATAGACGGAAGGTCTAAAAATTCTAAAAGTACTTCTAATTTTTTATTTTTATATTATAAAATTATGGTAGCAATCATCATCGATACCGGTGATAGAACAACGTTGAAGATTTTTGGGGCATCGGGACGACCCGCTATGCATTGTTGTAAGCAGTGAAGCAATAGATCTTGTGTGGCTCTCGACAGGGGTTGCTTGGCAAAGAGATCTCGAAAAGAGAATAAAGAAAAGTATATAATGATTAATTGAAAATTTTGAGCAGCAAAATATATTTATGAGTGCTGCTAAATTTACAATCCTATTAAAATTGTAATCTTATAATGTAGCCCATCTAAAAACTATAATTAATACACTAGTTTTATCAACCTTTTTTTTTAGATTGTACACTTAGCATTTTTCTATATTTATTATTTACTAATATGTAATTTTCAAAGTTTATAGAGACATAATTATTATTATTATTATTATCATTATTATTTTCCTTTCAGCAATACAACAATCCTCAATAAAACACAACATAAGAAAAAGGCTCAAGAAAGGAGGGAGAGAAAACAAGAAATATTACTGCTGGGGAGAAGCCTCGAACATAAAAGAAAGGATTCCCCAACGTTTACCCCATTTTCCATTTTGGTCCCAATCCTTTTAATTTTGCAATTAAATTCTTAACCTTTATTAATGACACTATTAGTCCCAAACCTTTTCCATTTTTTTTTAAACTTTGGTCCCTAACCTCTTTTTCATATATGCGGGCATCATATTGAGCCCAGTTTCATTACACTCTCAATGTCTTGCTATGTGTCTTGATATTGGAAACTAAATTCAATTGTTTCGCCTTTCAGTTTTATATTTTTTAAGTTATTTTTGAAAAATTTTATATTTTTTTATTTTGAGTATTTGGTTATTTCTGATCGGATTAGGTTTAGAAATATATTATAATTTATTGTTCTCGTTTATAGTAGGATTTGGCTATCTACCTTATATATAGACGTAGCATTCAATTAATGCAATCATCCATGTCGAGAAATTGGTTCTTCGTATATTCCTTTTTTTCGTACTTATACTTCTTCCCACTCAACGTGGCTATTCCTGCATCACTAAATCTCTTAACCCGGCTATAATATGCATGTTCGGTGGTGATTAGGTCAAAAAAAATAAGAGGGTTAAGCGTGCTAGAGTTAGAGTAATTTTAGAATGAATAAACTCCTGAGGGGTTTAAAGTTAGTATCAGAGTCAATTACTAACCAAAAATATAAGATGAGTTCTATTTAGTCGGAAGTGTTGTGCGTGGAGTGCAACTCCCCGCAAGATTGACTAAAATTAACGAAACAAGTCTTACATCTCCTGATGCTTATGATGCTTATGAGTGTGCTTAGAGATTGCCTGCTTGTAGAGACGAACGTGGCTGGGTCGCGGCACGGCAAGACGCATTTGGGCCATGCCATCCAAGCCGGCATAACCGGCCCAACATTTTTCTTTCAATTTTTTATTTTCTTAATGTATTTCTTCTTCTAAATATAATTTAAATTAGTCAAATCTTATAAAATCTAAATTTATTTATCCAATAAATAATAATATACACGGCTTACTACGAATGTTAAAAATTAATCAAGATTCAAAGAATAAAAATTATCGCTTTTCGGGTCGGCAGTAGGGGTGGAAGCGAGCTGAGCTTGAGCGGGCTAACCTCAGCTCAAGCTTGACTTGAAATTAATTTCGAGCCTAAATTTAGGCGCAAGCTCGGCTTAAAATCAATTCGAGCCGAGCTCGAGCGAGCCGAATTTTAAGTCAAGCGAGCTCGAGCCCTAAACGAGCCGATTGAAATTCTTAACATCATAAAATTTATAGTTTAATTTTTTTATAACATTATCTAAAATTTGATATAAAAACATGTCTAATATCAACTTACAAAATAGATGCATGAATACGAAAATTAAGAGAAACAATTTAGGAGAAAAGAGCAAGTAAAAGAGAGGGGGAGAGAGAGTAATTAGAGTAGGATTTTGTTGATTTAGTCTTGTGGGCCAGCAAATATGCCCAATAACCTAAACTCTATATACATATAATTAAAATATATATTATATATAATTATATATATAATTAAAATAGTATATATATATATATATATATAGCTAGTCTCCTGCGCTTTCAAAAGCACAGAAGCCTCCGTGTTTGTAAGTTATTTTCGAGTCTAATTCAAGCGAGCCCGGTAATACTTAAGTTCGGCTTGAAATAAATTTTGAATTATTTTTTTCTGTTCAAGCTCGGCTCATTTAATTTTGAATCGAGCTCGAGCGAGCTAAATACTGAGCCGAACGCGAGCCGAACACGAGCAGGCTTGCTCATTTGCCAGCCCTAGTTACTGGGCCAAAGGCCGCTACTTCAACTAATTGAAGCAGTGACGCCAGCATGACGTTATAAAAAAGTTAATTATTATTTTATTCTGGTGTAATATTTAATTATAAAATATTAATTTCTAGATCAAATTAAGGAGATATAAGTTTTTAAGTTTCACTTTTTATAAAATTAATTCGTGTTTATAGAAAATAAAATAAGCTATGTTCATTTTAAGTCGTTGGATTTTTATTTGATTTGATCGAAATTTTTTTTTGCCGGTTTGATTAAAATCGGACCGGTTCATGATTGAACCGCCGATTTGAAAGGTTCGAAGCAACATTTTGACTTACTCGTTTTAAAGGTTTGAACCAACTGCTTCATAGACTGGGTCATAGTCGAAGTAATTGAACCAGTCAATTTGACCCGATTTTTAAATCATTGCTAATAATAAACTCTGAAACCTGAAAAAAGTTTGAGCGGGGAGCTTCCGAAACGAGGCATTGTTGGAGAGCCACAATCTATTGCTACGTGTTATTTTTATCTCTATCCAAAAGTTATATTTTTTCACAATATTGTTTAAACTTTTTTAAAATTTTAGTATTAAAAATACTCAACAAATGGATAGAGGCAAAATTAACAAGTGGCAACAGATCGCAGGATCGGCAGCTCCCCACTCAAGTTTTATCCCTGAAACCCTGTTCAAGACCCAAAAAGCTTAATAATTGACTCAGAAGCCATTACTCATGAATCTAAATTAGACCCCAACAGGACTCCAGAAAAAAAAATAAAGTACAGAAATATTTACCACCAACAACTTCAGGAAAAAAAAACTGACCGTCCCAGCACAAGTGGCAAAGGGTTTGGTGGTTGGTACCCGAGGTCCCAGATTCAAATCCTAGTTGATTCACATTTTCAGCTAAGTTTATTTTTTAAAAGAAAATAAATAATATTATTTCCAGCTAAGTTTATTTTAAACGAAGCGGGTAGCATTTTTTCTCAAAAAAAAGAAAACAACTCCAGGAAAAAAAAAAAAAAAACTTCGGCGAGATACAAAAGCAGCGGCAATAGAAAGACGATGATGTATACTAGTAAATAGTGCGGTATCTGGCCGAGAATGTAACTGTAACAATTCACCATATTAAACCCCCGAGGCTGCCCTGCTACGCGTGTTTTGCACATCCCAGACCATCCCAGTCTGCTCTTCAACACTCTCACCAGCCGGATGCGCTGCCAGATCGCCCAGGTAAATACTATCGAAGGGAAAGTGACTGTGCAAATTATGATACCGATAAGATTGCTGGTCGGAGCCAGCACCACGTACACCGACAACGCGAACGCCGCACCTGGGTCAAGAAGATCAGAGAGTACCGGATGAACTGCATCCGAAGAGAAGGATCGACCGGAAGCGAACCGGCGTACATGAGCAGCATGGTGGCGATAGCTGAGCAAACGAATGCTAAGAAGTCCGCGATTATGAAGGCCTTGAAAGCGTAATCCTTTGCGAGAGCTGGCGTGCCATCGGGTCTGTAACCCCCCGGCATGGTGAAAGCTACGACGAATGTCACAGTAGTGATAAGTACTGAGACAATAACTACGCTTTGAGCTGTATTCTCGTACTTCTTTAGTTCTTTTTCGGGATTCGGTTGAGTGATGTTTTCATCCATTAGGTAGTCTGGTCGGTGAGGGCCGCAGATGGCTCCGACCCCTTTTAAGCACCAATAAATCTAGATATGCGGGTTCCAAAAGAAAATACAAAGAAATATCTAGGAATTAAAGATCAAAAGAAGGGTTTGCTCAAAGGAGAGGAGAGTGATCACAAAGAGGCCAGGAAGAGATGTTTGTGGGAGGGGTTTTGATTAGATTACTCTGGAATTAACAGGCCTGAATCGAGGATCCAAAACCCAATTGGGCGATGAATGGATTAGCTCATTCACATAATTCTAGATTGAAATGAGAATCAAAATTCAGTTCTCGTAAAGTAAACACCGAATATCAAAATCAATGAATCTCATTCGATTAATTCAGGATATAAAATGGGTTAACCAAACACGCTCTCATTGTCAATTAGAGAAATGATGAAGAAGAATATTACCGGCATGGCTCACATTACACCCTAGCTACTTGTAATCCACGAAGAAGTGATTTTAAACAGGAAAACTTGTAACTTCACTCATCATATATATAGATTAAGTAAGGAGTTCCGTAGCAAGGCACATACGTACTTGAACATAGAATCTTTAAAAGCCGTGCTGGCTAATTAACTTAAGATCCAAACAAGCTTAATTGATTATAATTGACCCAAACATGGACTCTTAAATAAGTACACAAATAAGTACAACAAACAACTAAAATTAAAAAATAAAAAAGGAAAAAAAAGACTTAATGCGAAATACGAGAGTGATGAATCGCTACGAGAAGCGGTACTAGAAAGATGACGGCATATACGAGTAAATATTGTACCACATGCACGAAGATGGAACAGTAAATTAAAGTCCAGATCCTCGACCGTTCTATTGGATTTTATCTAATAATAAATTTTGATGATAACAAACAAATTTTGGATTTAATTTGTCACTTAGTAATTTCAGGTTTTAGTTGAATTTAAAGTGACTTAAGCCGAACCGGAACTAATCAAAGGTAATCATCCAATCAATTTGTTCAAATTGGCCCGGATAAGATCAAATTGTACCAAATTGGATGCAAGTGCCACAACAATAATTTTCGAGGACTTCATTGCAATTCTATCGATTTTGAGACGGTGAATCGAGTCAAGTTGATCATTTCACTTTTTAAATTTAACTTGAGCTTAATGTCAAATTAGGCATCATTTTTAATATGGCATAAATTTTTAAATTGATTTCATTATGGCATGATTTTGAAAAAATTAAAAATATGTCATAAATACGTTTTCTAATTATAGTATCAATTCAAAAGCTTTTTATAGATATAGTATGAATTCAAAAAGGTTTTAGAAATATGGTATTAATTCAAAAGCTTTTACAAATGTGGAATGAATTCAAAAGATCTTATATTTATAGTATTTATTTAAAAGAATTTTATAAATTTGGTATACTTTCAAATGAGCTTTTTAAATATACTAACATTTCAAATATGTTTGCAAATATGGTATGAATTCAAATTATTTTGCAATTAATTCAAAGCATTTGCAAATATGGTTTTAGTTTAAATTAAAATCAATTAATTTTAATTATGCTTTTATTCCATTTTTGAAGTGATAGCTAGTATATTTAAAGGAGGGCTTGGGTATTGTTTGGAATACAACTTGAGAAAAATTTCTCTAAGTCCTAATTGCTCTTTTATGTTTTAAGCTTTGTTGAGAGAATTGTAAGAGAAATTTGTAAAGTGTGATTGTAAGTGGCTTTGGTCTTGCCCTGTTCAAAAGGCCAAGTGATAGTGGTTTAATCGGTATCTCGAGGAGAAGAAGGATCGGACTGGAGTAGGCAGAAAGGCCGAACCAGGATAAATCATCTGTGTTATTTGAGTTTGCTTCTTTTCTTTTCTTACTTTTATTTGGTTGTGCAATTTTATCTTAGTTTGATTTTACTTGAGTTTTTAGTTCTCAACTAATTCACCCCCCTTCTTAGTTGCCATTTGATCCTTCATTTGGTATCAGAGCGCAGGTCTCACTATTGCAGACTAACTGTCTCGTGAGATGGCAACTTTTCATGCTACCGTTGAAGGTCAATCCATCTCCCTCCTTTCTTTACCGGGAGTAACTACACCTATTGGAAGGTGCAGATGCAAATTTTTCTACAATCCCTAGATTTTGATCTTTGGGACATTGTAGAAAATGGCTACACTTGTTGGCTTAAATGGGCTAGCATCCTGCCCTGTGGCGGGAGGCCGGGTTGGGTCGAGTCACGTTCGAAATGGCGGGAGACCGAGTGGGCAGAGTCATGTTCGAAATGGCGTGAGACTGGTTGGGCCGAGTCACAATCGAGATCCGTGGGCGCTGTATCTGTACACTTTAAGTGAATTGGTTGCATATTTCTAACAGCTCGAGCTTTTGGGATTAATGGTTAGCGCCAACGATTCGACAAGTGGTATCAGAGCCAGAGGTCACGGGTTCGATTCCCGCATGCTGCAAGTGTGTGCAGGTACTGGAGGGGGGATTGTTGGCTTAAATGGGCCAGCATCCTGCCCTATGGCGGGAGGCCGGGTTGGGCCAAGTCACGTTCGAAATGGCGGGAGGCCAGAGTGGGCCGAGTCATGTTCGAAATGGCGTGAGACTGGTTGGGCCGAGTCACAATCGAGATCCGTGGGCGCTGTATCTGTACGCTTTAAGTGAATTGGTTGCGTATTTCTAACAGCTCGAGCTTTTGGGATTAATGGTTAGCGTCAACGATCCGACACGTCCTAGTCTTGACCATAGTACGCTTGCGAGACGATGCAAGTGCAGTAAATGTGGATTCCCAAACAACAGGATCGAACTGAAAGACGATATGCAAACGAGAACGGCGATGGGTTTGCTAACTGGAGCCAGCACTACATACACCGCCATCGCGAATGCGGCCACCATACTGTGTGCAGCCACGGTTAGGAAAACGGTGGAGCGGCAGATGAATCTAATCCGAAGGAAGGATCTGCCGTAAGCGAGCCAGCATACATAAGCAAAATGGTGGCCACGATGGAGCAAACAAATGCTATGGAGTCCGAGATTACGAAAGCCTTGAAAGCGTAATCCCTTGCTAGAGTTGGTGTGCCTCCGTTTTGGTGGTCGTCAGCTTTATAGCCCTTTGGCATGGTGAAAGCTGCGGCGAATGTCACGGTAGTGATAAGTACCGAGGCAATGACTAGGTTTTGGGTCGTGCTCTCGAACTTCTTCAGTTCAATCTCGGGATCTGGTCGAGCGGGGAGTTCATCGGCCAACTAGTCCGGTCGTCGAGGGCCGTTGATGCCGCCGATGAGATATAAGCACTGAAAAATCCACACATCCGGGTTCTGGAAGAAGAAAAATTGAACATGAAATAATTAAAGACCAATTAATAGGGTACTACTGACTACACAAGTGCCAGAACAATAGTTATGCTCATCTCGAGGAAAAATTCTAGAATGCACCGGGTATATTAGTGACGTGGCATTACAAACCAATCAAAAATATCTCCTTTTGAGGTAATATGTTCTATCATGATTATAAAAAAATATTTTTATTGTACTTTTTATTTAAAAGAAAAGATGTGATTGGCTTGTCATTGATGACGTGGTGTAAGCGTGATACTGTAGACTTCCTCCATCTCGAGGGTGGAGGCCGGAGGGAAGTTTGCCCACCTTTTCACTGAGGCCACTATCCTCTTTCTATGATATGCTATAATACGGCAATGATTAAGGCAAATTCTTGTACAATAAGATATGATATAAATTAGGGGTACGATATTAAATAAATATAAAAAATTTATTGGATTAAGCTAGAATTAATGCTTTTAAAAGTACAAAGACACGTCAGTGCATTAAAATTTATATGCATTCATCAAAAAATTAAAATATTAATCATCTTACATTACATAAAATATATATATATATATATATATATATATATATATATATATATATATATATATATATACATAAAAAAAGTAAAATAAAAGTATGTATATATTTTTTTTAAATGTATGCGCTATGGATCGATATTGAACGCCCGTCCAAGGAGTGTCCACATTGGACACGAGTCCGACGCGGACACGCAGGTGTCCGACACGGACACGCGAGGCTTATAGAAGTGTTCGTGGTACATAGGTTTTAATAAATGCAAATATTTAAGCATTGAAGATTTAAATTTCGAAGCACTCTCTGTTTTATTTTTTAAAATCGTCTGAAAATTAGATCTATCATCTATTCTTTAGCTCATGAAAATATAAATATTGATTTAATAACAAAATTTATGTAATGAAGTTTTAAAATTTTCTATTCTTCTAAATTTCAGATTTTGAACAAAATCGTCTAGAATATTTGAATTATCTACTTTATTTCATGAAATTGTAAATTTTGAATTATGTGGATTTAATTTATTTTTTACTCTTATCTACATCAAATTATTATAAACCAACTCGAAGAAAATTGAATTAAATGACTCAAACTTGAATGGATTAGTTTAATATTCTCAGGCACGAAAAAAACTTCAGTGGGGAACTCTCCAACGACAACTCATTACCGAGTTCTAATATCTTGTCGGGTGTCACTTTTATCTCTATCCAAGGGGTATCTTTTTTTTTCCGCTATGATTATTTTTTTTGGATATTAGTATTGAAAAACACCCAACTAACAATTGAATGGAAGTAAAATTAACACGTGACAGCACTGAAGTTTTATCGCTCAGGCACTCCACCCCTGGATAACATCACCAATACCAAAATAAGGCTTCACGTGATGCAAGACCCTAGTGCAAGTTGCTCTCAAAGATCAATAAACAATGGATTCTAATTTAAATTAGCCTCACTATATATATATATAGAGAGAGAGAGAGTCCGGCTACTATACTCTTATAAGTACGATCGCCTTCGTACTCATAAGTCGTTTTCGATAATAGAAGTTCTGAATCGACGATCCATACTGTTAAACATGATTTAAAGTATTTAAACTTTTAGAAATCAAATTTTATAAGTTTTCGATATCATTTACCTTACGATCAAAATGTCTTAAAATTTATAATTTTTAACGGCCGGAATGAGATACTTGCTAATTTTATGGTGTAAAAAAATTGAAATTGGTTGAATTTTTTATTAAAAATTTTATTCACAATCTAAATAAAGATTAATAACTCCGATCTTAAATTGAAGAATCCGATCATCTATATATATATATATATAAATAGAGTAAAGCTATTATGTTATCGGAAGCATAAAGAAATTGGTGTTTCCGATTTTTTGGCCCTTAGATCAACTCCCTCGATCATTTTTAATCATTGGATTAATATTATTACCCAATGGGGTACCACTCAACTCTAAGGGGACCGCTCAATCCTAAGGATGACCATTATCATCCTAACAGTACAATCCTTGATCCAGGGGCCAAAAAGTCGGAAGTACCAACTCCCTTATGCTTTCGATAGCATAGTAGCTCTACACTATATATATATATATATATATATAGAGTTTTGCTAGAATACTATCGGTAGTAAACCGAGCGGTTTACTACCGATTTGTTTTCGATGCTGGAGCTTCCAAATCGACGATCGGCACCGTTGAACATGATCTAGACCATTCAAACTATCTGGAAATCAAATTTCACGCTTTTTCGATATTGTTCTCTTGTCCATCAAGTGAACAGAAAATGAATGGCTGAAAATGAATATCCTATAAAAAGTGATGATAGAAGTCTTGTAATCAAGATCAAGAGTACAGATCTTATTTTAAATAGTTCAAAGAATTTTCTAACAAAAATTTAGTTGATTTGGATTCTTCTATACCGTTAAACGAGCAAACACACCATATCGGCCATTAAAATTACAGATTTTATAACCCTTTGATCGTTCGGTTAATGATATCAAAAAAGCATTAAATTTGATTTTTAGATAGTTTAAATGGTCTAGATCATGTTCAACGGTGCCGATCGTCAATTTGGAAGCTCCAGCATCGAAAACAAATCGGTAGTAAACGGGACGGTTTACTACCGATAGTAGCCCAGTCAAGCTCTATATATATATATATAGTGAACTGATGCTTGGAATAATTTCAATAGAACTGAGAGTAGGAAGTTGATTTACCTGCTGTAAATTGAAGCCAAGTTCGACCCTGGCTACTGCAAGATCTAGAGGTGTCTTACCATCCTTGTTCACGATGCTTAGGTGTACACTTTTGTTTTCCAATAGGAGACCCACCATAGTTTGGTTCTTGGATTTCACTGCAAGATGCAGTGGCGTATTCCCTTCGCTATCCCTTGCATTCATCATTTTCGAAAGCAATGGTTGTTTGCAGACGAACCTAACTATCTCCTCGCTTTAGTTCTGTATAGCGACGTGTAGAAAATTCCTTCCTCCACCATCCACTAACTCAGACATATCAGGGCAAGAGTTTATAAGCTCACCAATTATAGGAAGTTTTCTCACCTTAGCAGCAGCATGTATAGGACATAATCCTTTAGAGTCTGAGAAGTACGCCGGAGAAGTGTCATGTTTTAATAGTTGACGCATCATATAATGGTTACCACTTGCTGCTAAATAGTGAAGGGGAGTGCTTCCTGAGCTATCGACTTTCTTTGTAAGTATTGGTTTCCACCGTAATAGCATTTTCGCGATCGCTAATATGGAAATTCACATAAACAATGGTAAGGGACCAAAATATTTTTAAAAAACTTAAATATAAATAGAAACAAAAGACAAATAAGAGTCATTTTCACATGGATGATATTTTTTACTATGTCGTCAAGCTCAAAACTAGTCTAGTATGCTAAATAATTAGGTATCTCATTAACCTAATTGAATTTCCGCTATTGAACTTGCAATCCTTATTTAATTAATTGGCTTTTAACCTCACATCGGATCACTTCATATCTAATCAAATTCCAACAAAATATGTATATAAAAGAAAAGCGGGGGGGATGAGTTGCTGGTCGATTACTCGGGTTTCCGATCATGGCGGCTGCATGCAGTGCAGTTTGCCCGTTCGGATCGACCGGCATAGGATGCCTCCGGCGTGTCCCCTCCGTCAGCATGCGATCCTCCTATCAGGATGAAAACAACTCCGAGCGATTTCGACAGCACGGCAGCATAGAGTGGAGACACACCATTATCGTCGTCTATAGCCGCCAGCCCAGGATCCGCAGACATCAAAACCATTGCCACCTTCACATGGCCTTCTTGGGCCGCGGCATGCAATGCAGTCTTCCCTTCCCAATCCTTGGCACGCAGCACTGCCTGCAACCGGCGGGCTTTCGAGATAAAGAGGAGTACAATTCGACCTGCCCCGACCCTTGCAGCGCAGTGCAGCGGCGTCTCCAGCGCTGCATTGCGTGCCTCCAGGAGGGAGCTGTCTCTTTCACAGATCAGCTCCGCAAGCTCGAAGCGCCCAAACTCAGCCGCGATATGGAGGGCTGAGTTTCCGCCGACGGTAACTCCCCGCCAACTCCCGCGTCCTGCCTCATCATCGATAACACTATCATCTGCATCAGGAAGATCAATGGCCGTCGATACCTCTTGCGAGAAGAATCTTTCGACGGTTCTCTTGTCCCCTCTCTGCAGTGGCTTGAGCAACTAACTCATAGTCCAAATGTTGTCGTTCGCCGCCGATCTCCCCACCTGCAACTGCGGCAGCCATTTAAGCTGAAAATGGAAACAAACAAACTGAGTTAACATTCAAGTGCCAGTAATTAAGATTGGCTTTATCATTAGCTTCTAACTAGAAACAAATTAATTAATGGAAAATGTTAGTTACACATTCCAAAAGCGCAGACATAGTGAATTACAAATATACTCCTACAAAGTTCAACTTTCATATATTGTCCCTGTAAAAATCATAATGTTTTCAAATATGTCCCTACCGTTAGAATCCGTTAGAAAAATTTAGTTAACCATAAATTAAATACTTAACCATGATTAGTCAATGAGATAACTTGACATTTTTATCCCTCTTATATTAGTTATTGTGGCCTTTCGAAGGACATATTTGTGATGACAAAAATGTCATTTTACATATCTGCTTTTAAAAAATAAACAGTGCCTTAACGTTAACAAACCAGAGACATATTTGAAAACATCAGAATTTTTGTAGGGACAAAATATAAAAGTTGAACTTTGTAGAGGTATATTTGTAATTTACTATATTTGCAGGGACCTGTATGAAATTAACTCTTGGTTTTATACCCCTCCTAGAGTTTACAAATCCTTTTTAGAGTTTTTAATTTTATAATAATTTTTTTTTGACAAGATAAGGATGTGATAATGGCCCTTGGATGAAGAGATATAGGATTTACACCTCTCAAATAAACCAATTTGTAAATCCCTAGTTTTAGGATTTACTTTATAGAATTTGGGTTCTTAGAAGGATACATTAAAAAGCAGGTATTTTTAATGATAGATATGAAAGGCGAGAACCTTGTTTGGGTATGTAGGCAGTTGCCTCCCAAAAAAAAAAGAAAAAAAGAAAATGGACAAGAAAGGCTCTAAACTTAGCTGCAATTTAGTTGATGCCTTCTGCCCAGTACCAGCTTTATATAGGTGGAAGATGAAGATTACTGTCTAAAATAAGTTTCCAAACACATAATACTAGCTTCTCTAGCACACGAAGACATTGAAACATGAAGAAGCAAAACTTCATTCCAAACTTGCTAACTACGCAGGCACTGTTTGAAAGTCGGAATAAGTTATTTAAATATAATTTATTTAGTACAAGAATTTTCTATTATGACTGTAAGAAAGAAGTTTGACTTTTTACTCAAAAGATCTTGATATTCAATGATTGCGTAGGCTACCATATTTCATCTACGAGATAATTTATTTTATTCGAAAAAAATAGCTAGAAGGCTGAATATAGTAATTCAATTTTAGACATTTGATCACACTCCTTATTTACCAATATGCATGTACTACAAACTTTTCAAGTAGATTTTACAGATATATCGAATAAGATATTTATACATATAAATAGAACCGTAATGTACAAGCCATTTGTTAAATTGGAGCGACAGATTGAAGAAAACTTTATTCTTATCATCCATCTTGTTCTGTGAATAAAACAAATTAACCCATTGCTCTGTAAACTAAGCCGCCACTAAACGGCGTATAGCTTGGATTGTGGTGCCTTAAAGTGTTCGCTTTTATAATTTGGAGGTCCAAAAGCTCTTAAGGCACTTCTAATGTTTTCAATATAAAAAAATTATGCTGGGAGCTTCTACTGGAGAAGTAAATAATTATATATTTTTTTAGTGACAATTTCAATGACCATTTTATTGTTGGAGAATAGAAGGTTGAAAGCGCTAGCTTAAGAATTTTTTGAACCTTCCAAAATATGGAAGTGAGTACTTTTAACCACCATAATCACAAACCAGTGGCGAATTTATTATAGCCAATTGACCCCACTGACTCCTCCCAATAAAATCTCCACATCTTTAAAGTGGAGCCCATTTGTAATTAATACCACTTCGTTGATTAATTGACCTTAATTTATTTTAATAAATGAGTAAAGGCCACCCTTTGCTCTTAGGTGACACCTTTTTTAATATTATAATTTTGAATCGTAAGTAAAGAAAGAAAAAACACCTATTAAAATATAAAAAATATTTTACACTTCTTTCAATATAATAGTGGTTTGAGTGCAAATTAAAAAATCAGTATAATAATATCATCAAGCATTGTTTCTAAAATACTAAAACACAATGAAAATATTTGTAATTCAAAATGATGCATATTTCTGCAATATTTCTTAACAACTACATATATTAATATTTTATATTTTTTATAGTTATTTTTATTTTATATTTGATTCTGCTAGAATAAATTTCTAAATCCGCCACTATCACAGATAAACATCAGTCGCACTTCTAATTAATTTCATGGTTATAGGGCTTCTAAGCTTCTAACTAGGGCTGGCAAATGAGCGAGCCGGCTCGTGTTCGACTCGCGTTCGGCTCGATATTTGGCTCGCTCGAGCTCGGCTCGAATTAATTTCAAACAAGCTTGAGCCTAAATTTAGGCTCGAAATTAATTTCAAGCCAAGCTTGAGTATTACTGGGCTCGCTCGAATTAGGCTCGAAAAGCTCGAAATATATATATATATATATATATATATATATATATATATATATATATATATATATATATATATATATATATATATAATTATGCTACTATACTGTTAATAGTATCAACCACTTACTATTAGGTTTTCGATTCTTGGATGAAGGGATGTGCGGTTAGAATGATAGTGATCCCCTAGGGTTGAGTGGATGTTAGTTGAATAGTATGATCTAATAGGTGGAAATGGTCAAATGGGTAGATCTGACGACACAAATTTTGATAGCACCAAGCGTTTGGTGCTATCGATAGCATAGTAGCCGGACTATATATATATATATAGTCCGGCTACTATACTATCTATACTATCGATAATACCAAACGTTTTGTGCTATCGAGTTTTCTGTCATTAAATCTACATATATATATATATATAGTCCAACTATTATACTATCGATAGTACCAAGCGTTTGGTCCTATCGAATTTTTTGCCGTTAGATCTACTCCTTTGGCCATTTCCATCCGTTAGATCATACTATTCAACTAGCCACCCACTCAACCCTAGGGAGCTACTATCATCCTGACCGCACATCCCTTCATCCAAGGGCCGAAAATCTAATAGCAATCGGTTGGTACTATTAGTAATATAGTAGCCTAATTATATATATATATATATATATATATATATATATATATATGCTAGGGCTATTATACTCTTACAAGTATAGACCCTTTTATACTTATAAATTTTCGGTCGTTAGATGAAGGGATGTGCGATTAGGATGATAACGGTCCCCTAGGATTGAGTGGGTGGTTGGTTGAATAGTGCATGATTTAACAGATAAAAATTGTCAAAAGGTAAATCTAACGATCGAAAACTTATGAATATAAAAGGGTCTATACTTATAAGAGTATAGGAGTCGAATTCTATATATAATTATATATAATATATATTTTGTATTTTAATCATATGTATATAGAGTTTGGATTATTGGGCCCACAAAATCAAACCAACAAAATTCTACTCTAATTGCTCTCTCTCTCTTTTTCACTTGCTCGCATAATTGCTTTTTCTATTTTTTTTAATATTATAATATTGTATTTCATGCATTCATTTTGTATATTGAATTATTAGACATTTTTTATATCAAATTTTAGATAATATTTTATAAAAATTAAACTATAGATTGCACGATGTTAAGAATTTCAAGCGGCTCGTTTAGGGCTCGAGCTCGCTCGACTCGAAATTAGGCTCGCTCGAGCTCGGCTCGAATTGATTTCAAGTCAAGCTTGAGCCTAAATTTAGGCTCGAAATTAATTTCAAGTCAAGCTTGAGCTGAGGTAAGCTCGCTCGAGCTCGGCTCGTTTCCACCCCTACTTCTAACAAAGGGGGTGACTCCAATATTACTGAAAAAGGTAAAGGAAACATAAAGGTCTTGTTTGTCATTGTCGTCATTTTTATTTTTGCAATAAAATTTTTATATAAAAGAGTGTAGGAGTGGTTGGTGGATTGTTCACAATCCTTGCATCTAAAATGCTTATTTCTATATAAAGTGAAGTGTTTATTTGACAATAACGAGCAAAAACTTGAGAATAATTGCTTTCAAATTCTTTCATTTTAAACAAGTTATCATCCATTGGTTGACCAAAGTGTTTTCTTAACAAGTATGATAATTAACAAGAAGAAAATCTTTCTGCCAGTATGTCAAATTATATATAATTAGTTTTTTAAAACATAAAAAACAGCAACAATATCAAATGAGGCCTAAAATTTTTATTTTAAAACAAAGAAAGTGACAACAATGCAAAAAAAGGCCGAAGATCTGAGTGACACGCAAATGTATAAATTATGCATCTTGTAGCAGAAAGTGCTAATATAGAAGAAGGTACTTTTCTTCGTTAATCTGCATTTCATGAAAGTAGTCTTTTTTAAATGACAAGACACAAAAAGATTGTTGTAACCCAGTAGTTGTTACTAACACTCCAAGTGTTGGAGACTCAGTCCCTGCTTGCTTGCGTGGAAACTCTCTAAAGAGAAAAAGTGAAAAAGTGAGAAAGGTACTATTCCTCTCTCTCGGTGCACTAACAGAATTCTTTTTCCTCTCCTCTATCTAAAGAGAAAATAAAAATAAAAAATAAAATAGCAACAATACCAAACAAGGCGCAAAATTTTTATTTAAAAATTTTAAAAGAAAATGAAAATAATATCAAACAAGGCCTAAAATTTTTATTTAAAAAAATAAAAGAAAAAGATCACAATGCCAAAAAAGGCCGCAAAACCAAGACACACGCAAATGTATAAATAACGCTTCTTGTAGCGTAAAATACCGATATAAAAGAAGGTGCTTTTCTTTGTCAATTTATATTCGAGGTAGTCTTTTTAAATGAAAAGACACCAAAGAGGTGAACAACAAACATCATTCTAGCCAAGAAGTTGTTATCCAGATTATCGTTCCAAATGTTGGAGATTCAATCCCTGCCTGCGTGAAAACATTCTAAAGAGAAAAGGAAAAAAAAAAAAAGTGAAAAAGATACTATTCCTCTCTTCAGGCACACCAACAGAATTTCCTTCCCCTTCCTCTCTCAAGAAAAGAAAAAAAAATAAAAGATAGTAACAATATCAAACAAAGCCTAAAATTTTTATTTAAAATTTTTTAAAAAAATTACAATAATATCACCTAAAATTTTTATTTAAAAAAATAAAAGAAAATGACAATAATGCAAAAAAAAAAGCCGAAGAACTGAGACACACGCAAATGTAAATTATGCATCTTGTAGCGTAAAGTGCCGATATAGAATAAGGTGCTTTTCTTTGTTAATTCATATTCCATAGAAGTTTTTTTTTTTAATGAAAAGATATCAAAGAGGGGAACAACAAACATCATCCTAACTTAGTAGTTGTTATCTATGTTATCGTTCCAAATGTTAGAGATTCAGTCCCTGCTGGTGTGGAAACACTCTAATAAAGAGAAAATAAAAAAAGTGAAAAAGATACTATTCCTCTCTTCCGGCGCACCAACAAAATCCCTTCCCTTTCCTCTCTCCAAAGAGAAAAGAAAAAAAATAAAAAAATAGCAACAATATCAAACAAGGCCTAAAATTTTTATTTAAAATTTTTATAAGAAAATTATGATAATATCAAACAAGGCCTAAAATTTTATTTAAAAAAATAAAAGAAAATGACAATAATGCCAAAAAAAAGGCCTTAGAATCGAGACACACGCAAATGTATAAATAATGCTTCTTGTAGCATAAAATGCCAATATAGAAGAATGTGCTTTTTTTTGTTAATCCATATTCTCTGTGACACCCCAATAGTTCCATATCGGATGGGAATAGAGTTGTCATTGGGTTTATAAGAGACTTGGGCCACTAGTAACAATAACTGGGCTTAAGCATTTTGGGTTGTTGATTGGGTCCAACGAGTTATTGTTGCTAGTGGGCTGGGTCGTTACATTTGGTATCAGAGCTAGTTCACCAGCCGGAAGTGTGAGATGAGTCTCGGCTGAGCCAGGTTGTGCAGCGGAGAGAGCGAGGCTCTCATGCTGTTGACTGTTGTGGATGGAGCGCGGCTCACCACAAAGTCGGTTTAGGCTAGCGAGACGAGTCTCACATCGCCTGGTGATGGGGACGTCAGGGCCTAAAGGGAGGAGTCTGTGACACCCCAATAGTCCCACATCGGATGGGAATGGAGTTGTCATTGGGTTTATAAGAGACTTGGGCCACTAGTAACAATAACTGGGCTTAAGCATTTTGGGTTGTTGATTGGGCCCAACGAATTATTGTTGCTAGTGGGCTGGGTCGTTACATATGGAAGTAGTCTTTTTTAAATAAAAGGACACCAAATTGGTGAACAACAAGCACTGTCCTAGCCGAGTAGTTGTTATCCAGGTAATCGTTTCAAATGTTGAAGATTCGGTGCATGCTTGCATGGATGGAAACTCTCTAAAGAGAAAAGAGGGAAAAAAAAAAAAAAAAGTGAAAAAGGTTCTATTCCTCTCTTCCGAGCACCAACAGAATTCCTTCCTCTCCTCTCTCTAAATAGAAAAGAAGAAAAAAAAAAAGATGAAAAAGTTATTATTCATCTCTTCTGGTGCATCAACAAAATTCCCTTCCACCGACTGTCCCTAGCGCAAGTGGCAAAGGGCTTGGTGGCGAGTTCGAATCCTAGTTGATTCACATTTTCAGCTAAGTTTATTTCTAAAAAATAAACGAAGCGGGTAGCGTGCTACCTTTCTCTCAAAAAAAATATACAAAAACAAAAAACAAAATTCCCTTCCCTCTTCTCTCTCTAAAGAGAAAAGAAAAAAAGCCGAAAATAATGCTATTCCTTTCTTCTTGGGCAGATGATGATGGAAAAAAAGCTGCCAATAGTTGTCGGACCTGCGAGTAAGGCCTAGTTTTGTAAAAGGCCGCGGCCGAAAGACCCATTTTATATTATAGATGGAAGGTTCAAAAATTCTAAAAACACTTTTGATTTTTTATTTTTATACTATAAAGTTACGGTTATAATTAGGGGTGGCAATCCGGCTCGCCGTTCGCGAGCCAGCTCGTATTCGGCTCGAAATGAGCTCGAAATCGACTCGCTTGTTTAGTAAACGAGCCGAGCACGAGCTGAGTTTTTCAGCTCGTTTAATAAACAAGCCGAACGCGAGCTGGGGTCAGCTCGCTCGTGTTCGGCTCGATAACACCTCGAATATATATATTTTATATTTATATAATTTATATTGATATATATAGATGAATATTTATTTATATATAATATATATTTTTAATATTTAACTTTTAGCAAAAATTAAAATATAAAATCAAATTTAATTATAAAAAGACTCATTTATATACAAAATTTTAATCATTAGATTAAAGTTTAATAGGTAAGATTTTATAAATTTATTTTTTATATATATTCAAATTATTTTTTTAAAATTTATTATTCGTGGGACAGCTCGTAAGCCAGTGTCACGCCCCGGGCTAGTTCTAGATGCGGAAAAAACGTGCCAATTTTTTTTTTTTTTTGAAAGTCTAGCCCGCGCCACGTACAGACCCGCCACAAATATAGGGTCCACTGTACACACGGGTAGAGCCTCCCCTTTATTTGCACGGCGTCCACAACATACAACAGAATCACAACCACCATTTATTTATCACAACAACACAACAACTCAAGAGATTCATAAGGTAAAATCTCCAACTCTAGTCGACGAAACTTCATCACCAATCGCTCCGTACATGTAGTGTCTCCAAATCTTGAGGGCGAACACCACTGCTGCTAACTCGAGATCGAGTGCCAGATAGATTTTCTCAATCCGTCCGTCGCATGTCGACACGGATCGCGCCATCGCGTTCAGTACTGCCGAGACATCGAATCTACCATTTTGGATCATCAGATTCGGGCCCCGGATCGCACTGTTAAGCCGTTCACTTTCCGCGGCAAAACTCAAAAACCCAAAAATACAACTAAGAACCACTTATATACATATATATATATATATATAAATACTCGTATATATATACGTATACAGATCAAAAACACAGTATCAGAGAAGAGAAACACAGATTCTAAATTTTCAAAATTCGAAATCTCACAGCCAGCTCGTGTTCGGCTCGTTAATAAACGAGCCGAACATGAGCTGAATTTTTCGGCTCGATATCTTAATGAGCCAGCTCGTGTTCGGCTCGTTTATTAAACGAGTCGACCCCAGGCTCGCTCGTGTTCGGCTCATTGACACCCCTAGTTACAATCACCCCGATACCGGTAATGAAACGCCGTTGAAGATTTTTGAGGCATCGGGACAACCCGCTCTGCATTGCCGTAAGCAGTGGAGCAATGGATCTTGCGTGGCTTTCGACAGGGATTGCTTGGCAAAGAGATCAGGGAAAGAGAATAAAGAAAAGTATATAATGATTAATTAGAAATTTTGAGTTCTGAGTGCTGCTAAAATTACAATCCTATTAGAGTTGTAATCTTATAATTTAGCCCATGTAAAGACTATAATTAATACACTAGTCTAATCAATTTTCTTTTCTCTTTTTTTACTAAAATCATATTTTTTAAAAAATTTCTTAAATCAGTGAATTAAGGGTTGTAAAGATTACAATCCTTTTAGATTGTACACTTAGCATTTCTCTACATTTATTATTGTATAATATTTATGGACAAAAGTGTAATTCTTAAAGTTTATAGAGGCGTAGTTTTTATTATTATTATTTTTTTAGAGAAAGGTAGCACTTAGCATTTCTCTACGTTTATTATTGTATAATATTTATGGACCATTTATTATTGTATAATATTTATGGACGAAAGTGTAATTCTTAAAGTTTATAGAGGCGTAGTTTTTATCATTATTATTTTTTGAGAGAAAGATAGCACGCTACCCGCTTCGTTTATTTTTTTAAAAATAAACTTAGCTGAAAATGTGAATCAACTAGAATTCGAATTCGAGACCTCATATATCAATCATCAAGTTTTTTGCCACCTGCGCTAGAGACGGTAGGTATTTTTATTATTATTATTATTTTTTCTTAAGCAATACATACCACCTACGCTAGGGACGGTAGGTATTTTTATTATTATTACTATTTTTTCTTAAGCAATACAAATTACTGTTGAGAGAGAAGCCTCCTAATTAAAGTAAAAGAAAGTTCCCAACGGTTTACCCCATTTTTCAGTTTGGTCCCAATCCTCTTATTTTTGCAATTAGATTCTAACCTTTAGAATTAAAAGCACTATTAGTCCCAAACTTTTTTCTTTTTTAAAAAAAAAAAACTTTGGTCCCTAACCTCTTCTTTCACATATATGCGGCCGTCATGTCGTGCTCAATTTCATCACCCCCTCAATTTTTTGTTATGCGTCTTGAGTTTTAGACCTAAATTCAATTGTTTCGATTTTCGTTTTTGCATTATTAGATTATTTTCGAAAAGTTTTATATTTTTTCTATTTTGAATCTTTTTATTTAGTATTTCTGATCGAATTAGGTTTAAAGATATATTATAATTTATTATTTTTGTTTATAACAGGATTCAGGTTTCGACCCTATATATAAATATAGGGTTCGGTTAGTGTAATTAGTTTTTAAAAGTTTAGATAATATTTTCGTCTTTGCTGAAAAATTGATTCTTTGTGTATCCCTCTCTTTCCGTATTTATGCTTCTTCTCTTTCAACACGGCTTACACTTGCGTCATTAAACCTCTTAATCCGATTATAGTATGCTGGGCAATGGTTAGACCCAAGAAGTTAAAAGAATTAAGCGTGTTAGAGTTAAAATAGTTCTATATTGGATAAACTCCTGAGAAGCGGGACTTTACAGTTAGTATTAGCGCGAATCAACAATCGAAAATGTGAGATGAGTCTTGACTAAGTCAAAAGTGTTGGCTTTATTGGGTCAGCATCCTGTCCTGTGGCGGGAGGTCATGTTGGGCCGAATCATGTTCGAAATGGCGTGAGGCTGGGTGGGCCGAGTCATGTTCGAAGTGGCGTGAGGCTGGTGGGATCGAGTCACAATCGAGACCCGTGGGCGCTGTATCTGTATGTTTTAAGTGAATTAGTTGCGTATTTTTAATCGCTCGAACTTTTGAGATTAATGATTAGCGCCAACGATCCGACAAAAAGTGCTACGAGTGTTAAATAAAGATTCAAAGAATAAAAATTATGGCTTTTCGGTTGGGCAGAGCACGACGCGTTCCTATACAGGCTGGGGGTTGTGTTGAGCCGCTGGTTTGTGGAAGTCGGTCCGGCACGACATGTAATTAACGAGTCTGACGTGTGGGGCCAGCCCCATCTATTTTGACACAAATAAATGTGGTCTTGTCATGCAAGTTACGTCTCTCCACGTTACGAGGCCGTAAATGAATCTTATCTTATTAATTATTAATTAACAAAGCATTTTTACATAAACAAATTCACGGTTTTGAGTTTTTGCCAAAAAAAAATTATTTTTTTAAATTTTATGGATTCCATCCGAATTTTCAGTAAAATTATTAAAATACTTTTTTTCTTTTCTTTCCTCCGGTTCATCTCCCTCCTCCTCCTTCTCGTTTTTTTTTATGCGGCGTTTCTCTTTCTTATTTTGTCCACACCTGATTCAGATATGACACAGACTACGGAGGTGCGATGCGGCAGAGGTGAGATGCCACAGGATTTGAGAACGACAGAGAAGGAGAGCGCATCAAGGCGGGGGTGGCTGCAGCAGAGTGCGAGAGAAGGGACGCGATGGAAGAAAAAGATGAAAAATTAAAGAAATTTTTTTTTTTCTCTTGAGAAAGTTAATCATGTGTTGTGATCGTCATAGAAAAGACATAAAAATAGAGAAGAAAGAAAAGTAATGATAAAGTTATACGGTTTGAAAATAAATTATACTATTTGAAGCTAAATAGCATTATTTAAAATTATTTTAGACTAAATTACACTACATTAATCAGAAGCTTCAATATAATTTTAAATGGTGCAACTTAAGTTTCAAATAATACAATTTTCAGTGAAATAAAGTACAGAAATACTTGCGACCAATAACTCAAAAACGAAAAAATACATACTTACGCCAAATACAAAAGCAGTGGCAGTAGAAAGACGATAATGTATACTAATAAATAGCGCGGGATCTGGCCGAGAATGTAACAATAGCAATTCACCATATTATACCCCCGAGGCTGCCCTGCTACGCGGATTTGGCACATCCCAGACCATCCCAGTCTGCTCTTCAACACCCTCGCCAGTCGGACGCGCTGCCACATCCCCCAGGTAAATACCATCGAAGGGAAAGTGACTGTGCAGATTATGATACCGATAAGATTGCTGGTCGGAGCCAGCACCACGTACACCGACAACGCGAACGCCGCCACCATCCCCTGCGAGGCCTGGGTCAGCAAGATGAGAGAGTAACGGATGAACTGCAACCGAAGAGAAGGATCGACCGTAAGCGAGCCCGCGTACATGAGCAGCATGGTGGCTACAGCGGAGCAAACGAATGCTAAGAAGTCCGCGATTATGAAAGCCTTGAAAGCATATTTCCCTGCTAGAGTTGGGGTGCCTCCGTTTTGGTGGTCATCAGCTTTATAACCCCCCGGCATGGTGAAAGCTGCGGCGAATGTCACGGTAGCAATAAGTACTGAGACAATAACTAGGTTTTGAGCTGTACTCTCGTACTTCTTTAATTCTTTCTCAGGAACTATTTTGGTGACATTTTCATCCATTAAGTAGTCTGGTCGGTGAGGGCCGCAGATGGCTCCGATCCCTTTTAAGCACCAATAAATCCAGACATGTGGGTTCTGGAAGGAAAAATAGGAATTAAAGACCGATTAACAGATATGCACAAGTACTTTATTATCAGGTAAATTGCACGTTTGGTCCTCAAACTATGAGCGGCGTGACACTTTCGTATCCTGAAACTTTAATTTGTTGTAATTTTTTTGTTCAAACTCTTTAAATTATTATAATCAAGTCCCACAACCTAATTTAGTAGACTAAATGTAGACGCATCGCTTATGTTAAGTGTATATACATATAGACACACACACTTAACATCCCTCGATAAATTAAAAATGTTTTCGAAAATTACGGTGCCAAAAAAAATTAGTAAAATGACCAAACTAGCCCTCCCTCTACCACCTCTCACATTTTTGTGCCTCATATTTCCCTCTACTATTTTCGCATTTTTGTTCTCCTCCTCTTCTCAGGCTATTATTCAAAATTTTTAAATTTATTTTGAATTTACCAAAATACCTTTCTAAACCTCAGATTCCATTAGCAAACTCTTAAAGGGTTTGGCGATATTTGAAGGGATTTTTGAAAATCAATGAAGGCATTTTTGTCAACCAGGGGTATATTAGATGTTTTTAAAGTTTTGAAAGGTATATTAGATATTATTCATAAAAATTAGGTGTTAACATAATTAAATGGCAAGCTGACAAAAAGGGTAAAGTGCTAACAAAGTAAAAGTTTTATGAAAAGTTAATTATTTTTTAATTTAGGGGGTTAAGTGCAGCATACGACGTATCCAGATGCATTCCAACCGGTTTCACTAGCGGTCAATGGTAGCTAGTGAAGCGATAACTAGAATAGTTAACTAAAATGAATGAAGAGTAGGAAATTGGTTTACCTCCTTCATAACGAAGCCAAAGTCGAGCTGAGCTACCGCAAGATCTAGAGGCGTTTGCCCATCCTTGTTCACGACACTCGTGTGTACACTTCTGTTTGCCAATAAGAAACCCACTACAGTTCGGGTCTTAGATTTCACAGCAAGATGCAGCGGCGTATTGCCTTCACAATCCCTCGCGTTCATCATTTTCACAAACAACGGGCGCTCGCAGACGAACTCGACTATTTCTGCTCTCGTGTGCTCTACAGCAATGTGCAGAAAACTCCTGCCTTTGTAATCCGCTAACCCGTCCATATCGGGGCAGTAGTTAATAAGCTCACGAATTACAGGGAGCTTCCCTATGCTAGCAGCAACATGTATGGGGCATAATCCTTTAACATCTGAGAGGTAAGCCGAAGAAGTGTCGTGTTTCAATAGTTGGCGCACCATATCGCTGTTCAAACTTGTTGCTAAATAGTGAAGAGGAGTGCTTCCTGAGTTGTCAGCTTTCTTCGCAAGTGTTGGTTTCCACTGCAGTAGTTCGGCTGTGATTTCTGTCGTGGCAATTCACATCAACTGTAAGTGACCAAAAGAGGGGGGGAAGAAAAAGTTGAATATAAAGATAGTTATTCTCACAAGATGTTTCTTACGAATCGTAATCTTAAATTCTTTTTTGGCTAAGGTGTAGAAAATGTTAGATTGTTATTTTCTTATTTTATTCATTTTGTAAGGTTGTGTTTTTTTAGGTTTAGGGATGTGTCTTCTAACATAGGGATGTTTCTATTTGTGAAGAGCTGTATTATTTCATGCTCTATAAATAGAGGGCGTGTGATTTATCATTGTATATCCTACTGTTTCAAATGAGACTGTAAAAAATATACTTTCGGCCCAAATTTATTTTGTCTAATAGTTTTAGAGGAGTCTCAATACCAAACAGGCCTTTAGTCTCTTGGGCCCTGTTTGGTTCGGAGATAATGAATATTGGGATAAATTTTTTTATTCCTGAAATAGCTTGTTATTTCGGGATAGTCAGGAATAAAAGTAAATTTGTATTTGATTTGTAATGTTGTTTTTCTAGGAATATCTGGAATTATGTTTGATTAATTTTATGGAATAGTAAATGATAGCGAAAAAAAAGTGATAGTTGAATTTGATATAAAATATAATTTAATCAAAATAATTTGTTAAAAAATAATTTATTATAACATATAATAAAAATAATTTATTATAAATTATGATTTAATAAAAATAATTTTTTTATAAAAATAAAATTTTTCAAATTCTACTTAAACTATTTGGCAAAATAGGTTCAATTTTTTGAAACTAGACTAGAATACTATTAACAGCACCAAATCATTGGTGCTATTAGGTTTTCGGCTTTTGAATGAAGGGATGTGCGGTTAAGATGATAGTGATCCTCTAGGGTTTAGTGGGTGGTTGGTGAAATTGTATGATCAGGTGTGAAAATGGTCAAAGGGGTAGATCTAACAGCGGAAATTTGGTAGCACAAAGTGCTTGGTGTTATTGATAGCATTGTAGCCGGACTCCAGTTTTCTGTCCCTTAACTATAGGCTCACGAGACTAATCAGTTGAATTGAGTTGAGTTGAGCCTAATAAGTTGAGTAGGGCTATAGTCTACAATAGGCATAACGGCAAGAGGTCCAATAGTAGACCTATCGTCCAGATGTGTTGAGTCAGATCGAACCCCCGTGAGCACTGTGGCTGATCCTTTAAGTGCGATGATTGTGTTCTTTCTATCGGCATGAACTTTTGAGATAGTTGATTAACGCTTACGATCCACAAACCCTTATCCAAGGACGGTCTACCGTAACTAGTCGAAACGGTCGGCCACGCCTGTGGCCAGTCATCCGCTTGATAAAGAGCTGATGTTAGTGTTTCCTGTCGGTCGACCACGAGGGTACGGTTGGTCGATCATACACTAATCAGAAAATGCATACATAAGTCCGACTTCACCAAGCAAAAAATAATTAGACGCAAAATTTAAGGCCAATTAACCTAAGATTGAGCACGAGCTTGTTTTTCATTTGAAATTGAAGAACAGCCCATTCGAAGCACAATTCTCCACTTCAATCGCAGTGATCGATCCTCGCAAGTAGCCTAACCCAAAATTTTATTTACAACTAGAAGCTTTAAGTCAAATTTTCAAATTAAATTCCTTAAAGGTCAAATTAAATAAAAATGATCAAACTTAAAGGTTCAAATTTAAAAAAAAAATCAAAAGTTTTAAAATTCCAGAAATCAATTCAAATCACAACGTATAAATTTTAAATCTTAAATTCCATAATTCGGTTAAATTTCACAACGTCCCGGTCATTAATTACAGAGGGCTTGAGCTTGGGCTGACGCTAATCAGTAAAAAAGAAGAGTTAGACGTGTTCTTTTTTTATGTCACTGAATCTTATTTCACCTATATTTTATATTTTCTTTTTTTTTGGCACATTTTTTTTAGTTATGCTTGCTTTTTCTGCGAGGACGAATTTATTATAAAAATTTAATTTGACTATTTTATTGAAGAATCTCAACGACTAGTATTATAGAGGGTAATTCAGAAAGTAGTATACTAGTATTAAAAGTAGTAAATTTTCGGCCCAGCTTGATTGAATCACGTTTCTTTAGAAACTCTAACACTAAATTTGCTGCATCAAATCTCCATTATTTAGCTCACAGGTCTAATCTAATTGAATTTTAACTTCGCATCACATAACTACAAATCTAATCAAATTCTAACAAAATATGTATAAGATAGGGCATGAGTTAAAAAAGGTCAGTTACCCGGGCTTTCGATCATGGCGGCTGCATGCAGTGCAGTTTGCCCGTTCGGTCCGGCGTAGGACGCCTCCGGTCTGGACCCTATCAAGATCCGAACAACTTCGAGCGATCCCGACAGCACAGCAACGTGAAGCGGCGATACACCTTTATCGTCGACAACAGCCGCCAGCCCATAATCAGCAGACGTCAAAACTCTCGCCGCCGCCGCACGGCCTTCTTCGGCCGCCACATGCAGGGCAGTCTTCCCCTCCCGATCTTTGGCGCGCAGCACCGCCGCCGACCGACTGCCCCCCTCCGACCGGCCTAATACAGAAATGAAGAGGGACAGCATTCGGTCGGCCCCGGCCCTCGCAGCGCAGTGCAGCGGCGTCTCGCCCACCGCATTGCGCGCCGCCAAGAGGGGCCCGTCTGTGGCGCAGATCAACTCTGCGAGGTTCAGGTGCCCGAAATCAGCCACGACATGCAGGGCTGAGTTTCCGTCGACGGTAACTCCTCGCCAACTCCTCCTGCGTCCTGCAGCCTCCATAATAACGATATTATCATCCGAATCAAGAAGTCCGATTGCTACGGCGTGGTCTGCGACTTCGGAAGACACCGTTTCCTGCAAGATGAACCTTGTAACGAATCTCTCGTCCCCTCTCCGCAATGCCTTGAGCAACTCGTAGTCCATACGTTCCAAGATAGGAATATCGGTGCCTTCTGCGTCGGCACCTGCAGCTGGGGCGGCGACGACGGCCATTTTGTAAGTCTTTCTTCTTCTCGAGCTTCGATGCTGAAACGGAAAACAAACTCTATTAATATCCAAGAGTGGTAGGAATTAAGATTGGCCATTATCACCGACCATCCCTAGTGCAAGTGGCAAAGGATTTATTAGTTAGTACCCGAGGTTCCGAGTTCGAATTCTAGTTGATTCATATTTTTAGCTAAGTTTATTTCTAAAAAAAAATAAACGAAACGGGTAGCGTGCTATCTTTCTCTCAAAAAAAAAAAAGATCGGCTATTATCACTTGTTAATTTCTAGAAAGAAACAAATTAGTTTTAGTGCTGAAAAAAAAGAAGAAGAAAAAGACAAGAAAGTCCCTAATTAACTCTTCTAAGTAGACCCGATAATCTCTATCCATACCCGCGGGTACCCACGGATTATCCGTAAATTTACAGGTATGGATACTAATTTTTCTTACCCAAAAAATTATGGGTAAAACGGGTAGATACCCGTTAAGTGATAAATATTTTGGGCAACCCGTGGATACCCGCATATATATTTTTTAAATTAGAAAATATATAATCTTTATAATATTGGCTTTATAATGATGAAAATTTTAATTAACTTTGTATCATAAAAATTTGGGATAGTAAAATATTTTTATATTATGTAATGTATGCGTTTTAAGATTTTATATTGTTTATTATATGTTATGATATTTCAAACAAGAAGTTACGTTATGCATTTAAAAATTTTATATATATATTTTGCATTTGGAAAGTATAGGAGTAAAAAAAATATATATATATTGTGGGTAACCCGCATACGCCCGCCTGTGGGCGGGTATGGATAAAGATGTTGATTATCTAAAAATTTATGGATAAATTTTATCTATATCCATATAACCTATGGGTATAGTGATCTGTCCGCGGATTACCTAATCCGTCCGTTTGCCTGGTCTACCTCTAAGTACGCAGTGGATGCAAGCCTTCTGCCTCAGTAGTTACTACTAGCTTTAATATTTGGTCCCCAGCTGTTTTTTCTTTTTCTTTTTCTTTTTTCTTTTTTCTTTTTTTTTTGGCTACAATCAGATCCTCAACCTCTAAAGGATTATATTGCACCATTAGCCCCTAATCTTTATCTTCTTTTTTTTAATTTTAATCCCTAACCTCTTCTCCCATATGCACCAGATCTCACCATCCTCAATGTAGATGATGTCAGCTGTTGAAGCTTCCCGCTTTCTTGGCGTCGAGTCAGACTTCCATCAAGCTCTTTCGGATTTTTAAAAAAATTAGTGTCGAGATTGATCCGAGGTTACTAAATCATAACTATGGACTATATGTGAAAGTAGGGCTTTATTGGAGTTGACGTTGCCTATTTGTCAAAATTAAACAGGATTTGTATGGTTGGGACCAGAATACAATAAAATATAACGATTATGCACTTAATAGCAAAAAAATAGCAGTTAGGGACTAAAGTGAACAGATAAATAAAGGATGAGTGCTACAGGCATCCCAGGTGTACTCTAAAATATATTGATGACATAATAATATCATTATTATACTCTAATCATTAATTACTAACTCTCAAACACCTATACCTATCTATTATTTCCCAATACGTATAGCTGACGTGGCACATCCTTCTTCTTTTTTAAATTTTTTTTCTATTTTTTTATTTTTTACAGGGAGTCGTCTGCGCGGTCTCCCTCTCTCTCCCCTTCCCCACCTCATCGTCTCCTCATCTTCCCCGTTCTCTTTCTCAACCTCCTCCGTCTTCCCCATCTCTCTCCGCGTCCCCCCATCTCCTCTCCGCCTTTTGTTGCATTTACTCCCTTTTTTTTCAGTGGCCTTTTGCTATTATCCGCAGGAGGTGAGATTGGAGAGATGGGAGGGTATGGGAGACTCAACATCCTGCCCTAGTTAGTATTAAACCCTAAGCATCATCATTACATTCTAAATCCTAAATCCTAAACCCTAACCCCTCCACATGGATACCCAAAGATTGGGAACAATGGTGCAATAAACTCCTTTTTAAATTAAGTATAAAACGTAGTATTATCTTGCTGCTTTATTTAATGACAAATACTAAGTCTACAACAGAGAAAGGGTTGTAAATTCTTGCTATCCCTCATTCAAGAGTGCTTAAAATTTACTAATTTAATTAAAAAAAAAGAGGAGTGATAAGAATTGTGAAAAAAAATTGGTTTTCGAATGAGGATGCTACAAAATTATGGGTTGTAAACCTCTAGCATTGCTCTTCAAAATGACATAGAATAAGCAAATTTTTAATTCAAAACTCGCTTAGTAGTATTGCTACAAACAACTTCTTGAATAAAGATTAAAAAAAAATTTAGGGAAGAAAACTCTATTAAACATATTATTATTTCTCTAAACTCAATACACATTTGACTCCTATGAACAAAACAAATTAAGCAGGCACTAAACCAATTTACTGGAAAAAAAAATTTGAAAAAGGAAAGCCTTCTTTGGCATTATTGTTTTTTTTTTTAATTTTTCAAATAAAATTTCTATACAAGTGTAGGAGATAATGGTAATCAATAGGCAAGTCTCTTCAAATTAATTTACTAATTACACAACTGTTTTGATTTGTATATCTTGCATGTAATCTTATAAAGCTTTAAAACACGAACACATATATTTCTTCTATACTAACATATAATAAAAAGTAACAAAAATCGAAGGTTGGTTTACTCTCCTCAGACTTAATTATTAAGATTGGAAGAGAGAAAAAATATTTCTTTATAGTTTGTAATCTTTCAAAATGATGCCTATGACATGCGACCGAAACGATTGTATAAAGTATAATTTTCGATTAATAAGGGCTTATATACCCTTTTCCGTGGGGATATATATTATTATTAGGGTCTATGGTCTCTTATATATTTAATTATAAATTTATCGTGTAGCATTTTTTCTATGGTGTCTTATATATCCAATCATAAACCCATCCATCCATTTTGTCTCATATATCACTATTCTGTGGGGATATTATTATTAGGGTCTATGGTCTCCATCCAGGTCTCTTATATATCCAATTATAAACCCAATTATAAATTCATCGTGTAACATTTTTTTCTATGGTGTCTTATATACCCAATCATAACCCATTTTGTCTCATATATCACCTATTCTGTGGGGATATTTATGGTCTCTTATATAACCAACTCATGTAGCATTTTGTTATCACTTAATTCTCATACTTTCGTCTGGTATTCGGCTTTGATATCAAATGTAACAACCCGACCTACTAACAATAATAACTCGTTGGACTTAAACCATCGCCCCAAAATGTTTAAGTCCAGTTATTATTATGATAGTCTATAATCTCTTATATATCCAATTACAATACTATTTTCATCCGATGTGGGACTATTAGAATATCACATAAAGTTCAGAAAATTTAATTTCCAAAATTAAAAACTTAGCTATCTATTTGCAAAGGAACTAAACCTCAGGAGGTCTGTGTACATTTTGGGACAAAAAGAGAGAGAGAGAATACAATAAAGCCTCTAACTCTTCTTGTTGTTTTATTGATGCCTTTTGTGTCACTAGTAGTTTTATGCCTTTTGTCTCAATAACATTATCATATAAACACCATAATTATTTGAATATAAAATCTATTTAAATATTTTTAAATATAGAAAATGTATAACTTTATTTAACTCTTGTACTCATTAAAATTTTGAAATAGAGATAAAATTTGTGAATGGGTATTTTATTTTTTAAAATCAAATTTCTTAGGGAAAAAATTATACGGAGGTGGATTATTTAAGTTCCACGTTTTAAGGGATTATAAGATTAAATAAAAATTTTAATTCCTACCACCTCAGATTTCTATGATAAAACAAACATAGGATTTTAAAACTTGGAGGTCTCATTCCCAGGTATTTAAAAAAAATACCATAAACTATACAGGACCTAAAAATTCTAATTTAGTTATCTAATATTTTAATTCATTTGATTTGACGTCTTTAATTACTCTTACATTTTAAAATTTGAATGTGTGGTTTACTTTTATGGACTTGAGTGGCATATTTAACGAAATTTATTCGACTACAATTCTGTTAAAGTAAGTAAAAAACTAAAACTTTATTCCGTAAGAATCATCAAATGATTTAAATTAAATTAATGAAAAAACTATATACTATGATTAAAATTTTAAAAGATTAGATAGGTAAATCAAAATCAAAGTTTAAATAAGTTTCACACCTTTTTACCTTTCTCCCTATACAACTTTTTTAAAAAAAATTAAAAAAAAATTCCTTCCTTCCCCCCTCTCCAAGTAATTAAAAAGAGAGAATGGTACAGAAAGAGAGAGAGAGAGAGAGAAAGAAGATGATAATGAAAAAGAGTCGCCCTCGCTTCTATATTTTTCCAGAGTAGGACTTGTGTGCTATCAGGGGCATGGAGGCATCCGTGCTTCTAAGCCGTTTTCGATGATGAAACTTTCGAATCGATGATCGGCTCCGTTAGGCTTGATCTAGCATATTTGAAGTATTTAGAAAATATTTTTTGCAGATTTTCGATATCATTTACCTAGTGATCGAAAGGATTCAAAATCAATAATTTTTAATGGTTGATATATGCCGTTTATAAGTTAACGGTATAGAAATATTCAAATCAGATAAAATTTTGATAGAAATTTTTTTATACT
Organism: Puya raimondii; assembly: GCA_016920855.1. NCBI lineage: Eukaryota > Viridiplantae > Streptophyta > Magnoliopsida > Poales > Bromeliaceae > Puya > Puya raimondii. Next base: position 9,309,191 of record JABWPP010000049.1, read on the forward strand.
ATCTACAACAAGATTAATATCTTTGATCGAAAATTTTAGTGCTACATCATAACTTTTTATGAGATTTTAATTTTCCATCGTTGATTTTGAGTCCTTTCGATCACTAGGTAAATGATATCGAAAAATTACAAAATTTATTTTCTAGATAGTTCAAATATGTAGATCAAGCCTAACGGAGCCGATTGTCAATTCGAAAGTTACATCATCGAAAACGGCTTAGGAGCACGGAGGCTCCATGCTCCTAATAGCACACAAGACCTACTCTATTATTCCGTATATCTTTCTGATTGACTTTTCAAGTTTGAACTATTTGGTAGGTGAGAAGTATGATCAAATGTGTAAAGTGGAATAACATATTTGGCCTTTTAAGTTATCTTTTCGGATTAAGATAAATCACTTTTGGTCAAATATATTATCCCAGCAAATTATAGATATCAAGATCTTTCAATGAGCAAAAATCAAACATCTATCTTCCAATCACAAGAAAAGTTTCATATAGGATAAGTTATTATTGAATAAACTATTCCGACGTCCAAACAGACCCTTAGTCTAATAATCTTATCAGTAAACTTCAATTTGCTTATCTGTGATTTAGCATTTTTTTTTTATATCACCATAAGGACTTGCCGTTAAATAGATTAGCAAACTGATATCCAAACCACATAATAGTAAAACACATATTATAAAATAGTAAAATACTATATTGTACTGCTCTGTGATTTGCAAAAATATTACTTTACTATCCTGTTTAATGATAGGTCCTTGTTGTCACATGATAGTTAAGTGCAACTTTTTGAACCGTGGAATGATAGAATGAAAATGCACTAAATCACGAGGTTGCAAATTAAAGTTTTTATTTTTTATTAATACTAAAAACTCAAAATGTTGTCTGAATCACTCTGTGGTTTAAAAAGTATTATAGCTAAACTAAAAGATTATATGACCCACTATTTGAGTTATTCTTATGAGTATAGGTCATTTTATACTCATAAGTTTTCGGCCATTAGATCTACTCCTTTGATCATTTCCACCCATTAGATCATATTATTCAACCAACTACCCACTCAAACCTAGAGGACCACTATCATCCTAACCAGAGACCTTTATCATCCTAACCGCACATCTCTTCATCCAACGGTCAAAAACTTATTAGTACAAAGGAATCTATACTCATAAAAGTAAAATAGCTCTAGCCTAATGTTTGGTGGTATCCTATTCCCTAGATTTCCAAACCAAAAGCATCTCAAAAAATAAAGAAAAGTTTGAGGATGAGGCAATCAATATCCACCAACCATTCCAAATCCCATCCATTCATCCACCCAACACCCCAACCCAACCCAACCCAATGTATAACAGCCCATTTCTTTCCCCTCTTTATCCTTTCTAAACACACACTACTCCACCACCCAAAGCCAAGTATATATAAAAATAAATAATAATAAAGAAGAGCCAAAGCAAAAACAAAAGTTTGATACTCATGGCTCTAAAGCTTTGGGCTTCTTCCACAGCCAATGCTCTCAAAATAGCTTGTGGGAGCAGCAGGACTCCCTTTCCTGCCTTTTCCAGATGCTTCTCTAATGGTAATATCTTCACTCCCTTTGCAGCATTTAAGCTGGCAGTCACAAAAAAAAAAGTTTCTATCAACCTTTTCTTTTTTGTTTTCCTGAAATTTTAAGTAATGGGTTTTCTTCAAAATGCTTTCTGCAATCAAGAAATGAGGGATTAAGAAGTTAACTTCTTCTTGTTGAACAATTTTGGTTGAGAAGAGAAGGGGGGGAAAATGTACACTGGGTTTTGTACAATTCTTATTGTTTTGGCACTAAATTGATTGGCCTGTATCTTTTTCTTTTCCTTTTTGTCTCAAAATTTTGTGATATCCAAAAAAAAAAAAAAAATTGTTGTATGGTTGCAGTTTTAGATGGGCTTAAGTACACTTCTTCTCATGAATGGGTTAAGCATGAGGGTTCTGTGGCTACCATTGGCATCACTGACCATGCCCAGGTGAATAACTATTCCTCTTCATCCAAATCTTCAATCATTTTGTATATATCTATTAAAACAATCACTCAAAATCTCTCGCTCTGATGCCATGTTAAACAGCCGTTTAACCTAAAAGCTTAAGTTTCCAGAAAACGGCATTTGAATGTCGTCACATTTAACAACATCCTATAAGATAAGATGTGTGACGCCCCAATAGTGTCGCATCGAAAAGTAAGGAATTATGATCGGAAATATAAGAATCAGTAACTCTAATACTAATAATTTGGTTAAATATTTTGGATGGTGGTTTTAGTCCCAATAAGTTATTGGTGCTAGGGCGTATTTTCTTTGGTAAAACGTATTTATAGTCGCCGATATTAGGACTTCTTATTCCGTGTACTCTTCACTTGAACACTTTTTTTGGCCCTGAACTTTCACATATATTGCACTTTTGCATCTGACTTTTTGAAAAAGCTAATGACCTTTTTCTTATAAAATGGCTGGTTGGTGTAAACAAAGATGGTCAGTTTATGCTGTCAGAGACTAGAGTGTAACATATGTCGATTTTTCCGATACCATCCACACACTATACTTTTCGCAACGGGCGAAAAGAAGTAAAAGAAGAGTTTCTTTAGCATGTTGTGAATTACATTTTGTGCTCAGGGCCATCTTGGAGAGGTGGTGTTTATCGAATTGCCGGAATCCGGCACGTCAGTAAAGCAAGGAGCCGGCTTTGGCGCAGTGGAGAGTGTGAAAGCCACAAGTGATGTGAACTCCCCTGTTTCTGGTGAAGTTGTTGAAGTCAATACAAAGCTAACTGAAACACCTGGCCTGGTAAATTTTCATCAACAGTATAAACACCCAACCTCTTGATTCTGATTGAGTCTCTTTCATGTTTCTTCTTACAGTGTCCATTATGATTACTCTTTATGATGATGTGTTACATCCTATATATAAGTGATTGATTTCGCCTAAGGAACATTGATGAGAGGAGGAAAAGTAATGAACACCTTAAAGTTTATGGAAGCGATATGTTAGTTTCAATGTTTTCGAAGTGGCAGCATAAAAATCGCACCTGCTAAATACGCACTTAAATTTGGTGCTAAGATTGTTAGAACTTTAGTGAGATAGATGCTATTGTTAATTGTTTGTTTTTCAGATTAACTCGAGCCCGTATGAAGATGGATGGATGATCAAGATTCGGCCGAGTAGCCCTGCGGAGCTTGACTCACTGTTGGGTCCGAAGGAATACACGAAACTTTGCGAGGAAGAAGATGCTCATTAGGGCGACAAATTATGCGCTGGTTGTTTACTTTTACTAACTGGTTTTTGCGCTTAATGTTGAGATATTACCAGTCATATCCTGTGAAAAATTCAAATGAGCATTTGCTATTCTGTTAATTATACTTGAATATATTTCAATCCTTCTTATTTTCGCCTTCTTGGTCATTTTCTATTTACTTTTCATTGAATGTTAGATTCCTGAAATGTTACTATGCCAACATTATGTGATTAAGCTAATGCTATGTTTTCGCTAATACTTTTCTCAATCAATGCTTAGTTTGATTTGATTGTTGTTGACTAAAATTACTTGTGAAAGAAAAAGCATAGTCCCATTTAAGTCAGAATTCAGTAGCAACAGTGGTCTAGTTAAAAGTTAGAAAAGCATACATGTAACACTCCAATAGTCCCACATCGGATGGAAAGGACATCTGATTGGAAATACATGAGGCCTCACACTCTAGTAATAATAACTGGGTTCAAGCATTTTGGGCCAGTGGTTGGCCCAACGAGTTATTATTATTAGCGGGTCGGGTTGTTATATTTGGTATCAATGTCGAATACCAGCCGAAAATGTGAGAGCTAAGCGTTATACAGGACGAAGTGCTACACCACGAGTTTGGTAGGAGCTACCTCTTAAACCTAACTTGCATTGTCTGATAGTTCTGATCTATATTTTTGTATAACTGGACTTAAGCGTTTTGGACTAGTGGCAGATCATTACAATACAATTAGCTGTAGTTCCAGGTAGTATTCTTAGTTATGAAACTAAGCATGAGGGTATGTTTCCCTCTGAATTAAGACACTTCAGAATTAATAAAACCAAGTTCCAAATTCAAATTAAATTTCATTATGTGATGTAAAAGAATAAAAAGCTCTTCTCCAGTCGATATTGCAGCTTGTGTGGCTTTGTTGGAGCTTCTATGAAAGTGTTATTTGAATAAAGTGGTTTGAAAAAGCACCCAAATTTTACATAGTTTATATCTCTATCGCGCATATGTGCAATAAATCATCAATGAATTCTAATATCAGAACAAATAAATCTCCTAAATAATAGTAGAATTTCATTGAACCACTTTAACAGTTTAACATAACAATAATGTGCTTATGTGGATGTGCACATTTTGGAACATGTAAACCTTCTCCTATGGTTTGTTAGTTCCATATTGAAACTGGGAGTTCTTTTGAGCTTCAATTCACAATTTCACCGAGCTCGACTTCCGATTCATAAGGATCGAAATAAAAAAGATCAAACAAACTAAATATTCGTTCGAGTAAACATCCTTGATTAAAAAGAAGGGCTACGATAATGATTGACTCTAAAATGAAGAACAGCTATATATTCATTCTTGTTTATGATGTTCAGAATGACAAGAACACTGAAATCTATTGGAATCTGTGAATTTGCTTTACAATTATGAATTCGAAAGCTTTGTAATTCTCGCGAGGCAGTTATCGGTGGGCCGAGGATGAGGTAAGTATCTCACTGGGCACTCTGGATTTAGCCTTGTGAGCCTGCACAATGAAACAGATATGAGTCGCAGGATAGCATTTTTCTTCTTAGTGTTGAGAGCGATTCGACCATCAAAGGAATAGTTGATCATCAATGTAAGGCCCGCTTAGACTTACTGCTTAGACTTACTAGAGCTTCTGTAGAAGTGCTCTCCAGTAAAGCTGTTAGAAAGAGCAGCCCCCCGGTAACAGAAGCTTCAAATTAGAACTTACGCGTTGAGAATTTGAAAACTCATTTTAGTTTTCTGCCACAGCAAAAGCTCTAGATTTTTTCTATTTATCAAACACGTTGCTGCTCCTTTTCACGGTCAAGAAGCTATTCTAGAACCAGGCAAAATAGGCATTAAGTTAGATTAATGTGATGTTGAACACCACTTTACTAAGTTTTCCAGTATAATTCATCTTTATGGCATCACTGAAAGTAATTTCCAAAATGTCCAAGATCTTCTCAACTATAACTTTTTATTCAAAACTAATTGCCGCGTAGATTCCCCAGAAACCGAACACTAAAAAACAATAAAGCAAATTCGCGATATGCAATTTACAGAACAACATGACACACATTGCGAAAGAAAAGAAGGTTAAGAAGGACTCACTTATAGCCCAGGAGAAAATGGTGGAGGAAGACGGAGATCTCTAGTTTCGCAAGCTCATTTCCAGGGCACAATCTGCTTCCTGCTCCGAAGGCGAGAAAAGATCCTGCTCTGGGTGGGGGACCCTAAACCAAACAAAATCATTCTTTTTTCTTTTTAAATCCATTAATGAGCATAATACTTTCATAATCTTATGAAATAATCCATTGTGTAAGTAAAGATGACAAGGGAATCATTGTATTATTACTTACATCCCATCTAGATGGATTGAACTTCTTAGGATCAGGGTAAACTTCAGGATCCATGTGGACACTTCTGTACCAAAGCATAACTCTCCAATCTTTTGGTATAATATAACCTATGAATAGAGGGGCATCAATATTAATCCCTTATATTTATTAAGCCACCATGGTTACTGATTTACTACCTTCTAACGTTCGTAAAAGATCAATTTGTTTGGACATATGGTATCAAAGTCATCTTAAGCAAGGTTTTAAGTGTCCATCAGCACAACACATGCCCACTGTGCCGTATGGTGCCGACAAGTTATCGGTACAATACAATTCCTCTTAAGCACGATCTTTAATATCCAGCTTACGCTCTCTAATACCATATTAAATAATACGAAACAACAGTTATTCTCCAAAAGTTTAAGTTAGTAGAGAGCGGTGTTTTCAATAACTATATTCAACACTCTCCCTTCACGTCTACGTCTGGACTCGAGACTTTTTGGTAGCGCCATGACGTAGATTTGAATTAAATGGGAGGAAATCAATTATGCTAGGAGCCTGGCGTCACTCGAACTCAGGATCTTCTACTCTGATATCACGTTAAATTAAATAAAATAACCGTTTATCTCGAATAGCTTAAATTATCAGAGAACGGTGTTTTAATATTTCAACAGTCTCTCTCACGTAACAGTCTCTCTCACGTAACAGTCTCTCTCATGTCTGGACTCGAAATTTTTTGATAGGTCCAAAACGTGAACTTGAAGTAATGGAAGAAAATTAAATAACGATAGGAGCGTGGCGGGACTCGAACTCAAGACCTCCTGCTCTGATACCATATTAAATTATATGAAATAGCCGTTTATTCTCCAAAAGCTTAAGCTGCTAGAGAATAGTGTTTTAATATTTCAAAAGCTGGCACGGCTCAAAACCCTCTTTTCTTCGAAATTCGCAACTATTTACACTAATAAAATGCAAAAGATTTGATAAGAATATACAATAAGTAATTAGAATATATTAATACCAAAGAATATATATATATATATCATGCTATAGAGTGTCGGCACATAGGTACTTTTATGAAGGATACACATCAGCACGATACAGCATGCACCGTGTCATACCGTGCCAGCAAATTTTCGGCACTGCCGCGTACTATCGCAAATCCTTGATTAAAATACCCCACACCTCTATATAACTACATGGGTTCGATTCCCCACACTTCCAACAAATAAAACAAGAGCAGTTTATGAGACTAACCATTAACGAAGACATCGGTAGTCGCCTTTCGGAAGGACACAAATGAAATGTTAACTAGACGTAGCGTCTCATCGATAACCTTCGCAAAAACAGAATTAAACATCTGAGAACCACAGTTCATAACAAATAATCCCAATGTAGATATTAACATAATCAAGGTAAATATCTGGTCTAACCTGTGACAGATACTCCATTTTTCTGACCTCCTTAAGTGTCAGCCCCTCCTGCGTCGGCAGTCTGTTCCTTCTAATCTCCTCTTGCTCTGCCTGCAGGCATTCAGCTTGTTAACATCGCATTTAACAAAGAATTAACAAAGAATTACGAATTAACATCGAAGTTAAATGTTTCAATTTGATTCTTGAAAACACCTTCGCTCGTTTGAAAATTTCCGGGTTTTCCTGCAAAAGCACAGTGGCCCACATGGTGATATGTCCCGAAGATTCGTGACCAGCATTCAGGTACATAATCAATACATCGATGATCTCCTCGTCGGTTAATTTTCTACCGTTCTCATCGACAATCTCCATTAAATTGTCCACCATATCTTTTGCTGTCGGATTCGAATACTTTCTGCTCGTAGCTCTTCTTTCGTCAAGAACTGTTTGGAGAACTTCCACCAACCTTTTCCGAGCCTGTGAACGAAGAATCGATATATAAACAACAAAGATAAAAGACAAAGTGGTAAAACTAGGATTGATACCTTAAGGGCCGTATGGTACGCAAAACCCGGGAAGTTAATAGCCATTGCTCTCACTCCGTAGTTGAGTTCGGTGTATACTCTCTCCAAGGATTCCGCTATAACATCACTCTCCTTGTTGAGAAATATCTTCATTATAATCCGAAAAGTAAGTCTCCGAAGCTCGGTGAGGAACTCAAACTCTCCCATCACTGCCCATTTTTCTAAAGTCGAAACTACCGACTCTTCAATGAAATGAAGATACGTATTAAGGGCTTCGTAACCGTTGATCGGAGTCGACGTTAATCTCCTTAGCCTCTTGTGTTCTTCGTGAGATATACCGATGAACGATTTCTTCCCGATGAGCTCCAACGTCGCTTTGGGCCACCCCGTGACGAAATGCTCGTCGTCCATCAAAACTTGTTTGCAGGCGTCAGGCGTCGTGATCATTATAGTTGGAGAGCCAAACATGTAGGCTCGGTATATCCCGGTCCGACCGAACCTGCACTAAGTTCGAATCAGTAACCTTTTTTTTTCGTTCTTCATGTCCTAACTAGTTTGAAATCATAACAGTATGACAGTGTGACACTAGGAAAGCTAATTTGATCATGCTTTTTCGTGCACGGTTTAGTGGCGAAATTTTATTCGATATTTCGGGTTGATATCAGCTTTTTTCCTGCACTGTTTAATGTTTCAGATTTAAATTTCAAAAGAACTACTACTACTACTTCCAAACAAATAAAGATAAGCAAAGGAAAGATTCAGAAAGAAACAGATCATCTTTTTTTTTTCTTTTGAGCAAAAGAAGAATAAAAACTTTTTCCTACTTTCTCACCTAAAGTTCTAATAATAGTAATAAGATCCCAAATTAGCAGGCCTTTTCATTAGGTGGTTTCGAAAGGTGTTTTCGGAAACTTATTTTGGATTATATTAGACTAAGATTTTTTTTATCAATAATGAACGAAATAGCCGCCTTTTCTGTAATATTCTTTGTCTTTATCTTCCCGTCACGTCGTCCCCTCTCTCTTAACTCTCTCAGGAAGGTTCTATCTTTTCGAAGTGATCGTTTATCCTCATCGATACAGTAGAACCGTATCAGATCTATCGTATCGGAGAGAGAATAAACAAAGAAATTGCCATCAAAAGAGTCCACTAATAAGAGACTAGACAAAAGCCCATTTGAGCCACTATCTTGGCCCCCACTCTAATACTTTCTCTTCTTTGTTCTCCATACTCAATTCCCTCTAAATTTTTTGGATGCACCAAAACAAAGAGAGCAAATATACTTAAAAGGATTAAATGAGCCAATAATTAAAACAAAAAAACAAAAGGTCCCAACCAGAAGAAAAGGACACAAACCACCCAAAATCCCATGCTTTGTGAGCCTCCACCACACTCCCTCCAAAGCTAACTCCAAAATAATTTGATAAAGGCTAAAAATAAAAGTGCCCAATTTTTTTTTTTTTTTTTTTAGAGAAAGGTAGCACGCTACCCGCTTCGTTTATTTCTTTTTAAAAATAAACTTAGCTGAAAATGTGAATCAACTAGGATTCGAACTCGGGACCTCGGGTACCAACCACCAAACCCTTTGCCACTTGCGCTAGGGACGGTCGGTAAAAGTGCCCCATTTTACTGCAAAAATATAATGCTTTGTTTGCAATACAACATCCACTAGAGTACTACACTCTAACTTCTTTATTCGTTTGGACTTTTGCGTAGATCAGTTCTCTTTCAAAATAGCTTCTCTATTCCAAAAAGTAGCAATCAGTTATTTAGCAAATAATTTTGACGTGGTACAAAGTTGAAATAAGCTTTCAACCTGAAACTTCTAATATTTGCATTAAATTAACTATTCCTAAAAGAATTAAATATATATATATTTACTTTTAAAGTTAAATAAGAAAAAAAAAGGGAAAACTTTTAGGAAAGTTAATTTAGAAGTGGGGACAAATAGGCTTTTTAACTTTATATATTCCTTTTATATTCCTTGTCCCAATGTAAAAGTAGTTCCCTCCTCAAATCACATAGTTTACTTCACCAACTTGCAAAATATAATACAAGTAAATAATATATAAAAAGGATTCATTAGTTCCAAGGTTTGATTTGGCCCCACAAAAATTATGGCAATCATATACTTTGTTGAATCTCATCCTATTTACACCTGTTCCTGTGTACACCACAAGGTGTGTGATTATAATAATGTCCATAACAAAGCAAAGGTAAAAGTGCTTTCTAGTAAAGCTATTAAAAAAAGTAGGGTAAATTACACATTTGGTTCTCAAATTATAAGTGTATAACAGTTTGGTCCTCGGCGGTTGTAATTAAATCCAACAATTAAATTTAGCTGACTAAATATTGACGTATCGACAATATGAAAGTGTTATACCAACTTAATCATTATTATATCATCAATCATAATAGTGCTACATTAATTTTATATTAGCAACGTATTAATATTTAATCAACTAAATTAAGTTGTGGGACTTGATTGTAATAATTTAGAAAGTTTAACTTATAAATTAAAACAAATTAATATTTGAGAGTCAAACTGTCATGCCTCTCATAGTACGAGGGCCAAACATAAAATTTGGCTGAAAAGGTACTTCACAACTAAAGTTTATATATATATATATATATATATATATAGATTTTAGGGCTAACTTATGAGCACGAAGGCATTCGTATTCATAAGTCGTTTTCGATGATAAAATTTTTAAATCGACAATCTATACCGTTAAACATAATATAGAATATTAGGCCCCGTTTGGTTCGAGGGTTAAAACGGGGATAACGAAGTTATCCCCGCTATTCCGCCAAACGAAACGAAGTTTGGCCGGGATATTTTATCCCGGTCAAACTTCGTTATTCTCGGTTATTCCGGAATAGCTGGGATAAACTATTCCATCGTTTTGACGGAATAGCGCTATTCCAAGCTTAATTCTAAATTTAATTAAGATTATAAATTTATTTAAACATAAATTATATAAACATAATATATTTAATTAATAATAAAAGAATAAAATATCCAAGCTAGATTTATAATAAATATTATTTAATTAATAATTTATATATTAATTTATTTACTAATTAACTAGATAATTAATTAACTATTTAATTTATTACTTTAATAAATATTTAATTAATTTTTTGAGTAATTAATTCATTATTTTAATTAATTTACTAATTAAATAATTAATTATTTTGTTTAATTAATTAATATTTTGAGTAATTTAATTATTTTCTTAATTAATCATCTGACTATTATTAACTAATTTATTTATTATTTTATTATTTTATTTTATTATTTTATTATTTTATTAAATTATTTGTAATTAATTAAATTATTAATTACCAATTAATTTATTTATTAATATTAAGGGTTTTTAGCAATATTCATAATTATTTAGTAGATTAAATAAGTTAAATTATTACTTAATTAATATTTCGTCTTAATTAATTAGATAAAATATTTTTGTTTAAAATTATAATTATTCTTATCCTCGCAATTCCAATCAAACCATCCAAACACTATTTTCCTTATTCCCGAGAAAAATCTACTTTTCATCCAAACGCAAAATTGATTTAATCCCCGCTTATACCTCAATTTATACCTATCCCTGGAATAGTCACTTTTTGCTTATCCCCGAACCAAACGATACCTTAAAGTATTCAGAAATTAAATTTCGTAATTTTTCGAATTTATAATAAAGTCCATCAAGTGGGGTATATAATGAACAGTCAAAATCCAGCAATCTCCTAAAAATAAGGGATAAGATTTTTTAATTCAAAATCAGAATTATTAATTTTAATCTATGTAGTGAATATAATTTTCTATTAAAAATTCAACTGATTTCGATTCTTTCATACTGTTAATTTAGAAACGTTCTATACCGACCGTTAAAAATATTTATTTTGAAACTCTTTGGTCGTATAGCATATGATATCAAAAAATTATAAAATTTAATTTTTTAAATATTTAAATACTCTAAATTATATTTAACGATATGATCATCGATTCAGAAGTTATACCATCGAAAACAACCTAACATTTACTTTACTTCTTTAAAATATATTCAAAACAAACAAAAATATTATCATCCCGATTTTCATTTCTAAAAAAACTCGAGTTCCTCTAAAATAATCCCTAGCGTAAAAATGTTATTTAACAAACTATATATAATTTTTTATACATGCTGACGTAATATTTTTTAAATTATTTTTTTCTGATTGATTTTTAAATTAACTTTTTTATAACTGCCGCCCAATTAAAATGCTCGGCATCGCCGTCGCTTTCCTGTGAGGCGGTTTTTGTCGTTGGATAAAGAATAAATAAATAAATAAATATATATATATATATATAGTGGAATAATAAGACATGGGATTTGGGGGGCGAATAACGCTAGCATCGTCGCACGGAATAAGCACGACTTTCAAAGCACTCGTCCTCCCGGTTCGCGGAAAAAACCGGACCCGGCCGTTACCGTAACCGACTTATTCCGGCCTTTTTTAAGCACGACTTTTACAGCAGGCATACTCCGCAGGAGGAAAAATTCTAAAATGCACCGGATATATATGGTGACGTGGCGTCACAAACCAATCAAATATTTTTTTTTGAAATATATGTCTCATCATGATTATAAATTTTTTTTATTTTACTTTTATTTGAAAAGAAGAGATGTGATTGACTTGTTATTGATGAGGGTCGGAAAGCCCAAAGCAGCAACGAAAGATTTTTTTCTTTTTTTTTAAGAAAGAAAGAAAGGAAAAGCGAGCTGAACCGGGTTCAATCGGGACTTATTCTTCCGGCGAAGGGTCCTTATTCCTCCGGAGAGAGAGAATAAGCACGACTTTTGAAGCGGCCGGAACAGAGCAAAAGCCCTCGCGCCAAAAAAAACGAACCGCACGGAAGCGAACCGGAGGCGACGAGCGCGAATTTTAAAGCAGCCGGGATCGAACCGGGCGAACACCGAGCGCCGGAGAGGACGAGCGCGAATTTTAAAGCAGCCGGGCCCGAGCGAGAGCAGGTCCGGAACTGAACCGTAAAAAACAAAAAAAAAAAAAACTTCAAATACCATCCCTATAGTTTCGTGATTTCTCGCTTTAGTACCCTGTGGTTTAAAACGTATCACTTTAATACCCTATGGTTTGATTATTATTTTTTTTGTTATTTTTTCGTTAATTTTTTCGTTAAATTATACAAAAAATTTTTAAATATTCCACCTATAATTTATCGAATATTTACTTTACTATCCTGTAGTTTTAACTTTCTCATTAATTTAACGAAAAAATTAACGAAAAGATAACAAAAAAAAATAATTAAACCATATGGTACTAAAGCGATACGTTTTAACCACAGTGCACTAAAGTGAGAAAGCACGAAATCATATGGACGGTATTTGAAGTTATCCAAAAAAAAAGAAAAAAAAAGGGAAGAAAGAAGCAGTAGGGAGAGGGAGGGAGGAGATGCTGACCGTCGGACGAAGGAGCCGATGAAGGAATCCGGATCGTCGGACTTGAACGCGCGGAGGAACGCCCACATGTTGCCGACCACCGGCCACCCCATGTCCCCCGGCGGCAGCCTTCCCCACCTCCCCCCTCCCACCCTCCACCCCTGCACCCACTCCTGCGCCCTCCGCATCCCCACCACCATCACCCCCACCACCACCACCGCCGCCACCGCCGCCGCCATCTCTATCATCGTCTCCTTTTTCTCAATGTCCAAATTTATTTCAATTAGTAGCCGTAGTAGTTACAGATGTTGCAGAGCAGAGTGTATCTATTTGTAGTAGTAGTAGTGGTGTGGTCTTTTGGGGGAAAGGAAAATGAGGGGATGAAGGGTTTCTAGAAAAGGAGAGGGAAGGGGATGGAGGAGCGGTTTGTGTGTGCCGGCCTGGGTTTATAGAGAGAGGGGGAGTGGGAGGGAGGGGAAGACAGTTAGAGGGGATTTTGTTTTGTAGTGGAAGAGAGGGGTGATGTCTGGTGCTTCTTCGTGGGCTTAATTCCACTTTTGGTCCCTAACCTTTGTCCATCCTTCACTTTGGTCCCTAATCTTTGTTTCGTTTTGTTTTGTTTTGTTTTGTTTTGTCTTGTCGGGTATAAATATCCGAAATTTTATCCGGATTTGAATCCGAACAGAGCAGGTTTATTTAATATTAAACGGATATAAAAATTAGGGATAACTTCAAATGCCACCCCTGTGGTTTCGTGCTTTCTCACTTTAGTACCATGTGGTTTAAAACGTATCACTTTAGTACCCTGTAGTTTGATTATTCTCTTTTTGTTAATTTTTTCGTTAAATTAATGAGAAAATTAAAACTACAGGATAGTAAAGTGAATATTCGATAAACCATAAGTGAGATATTTGAAGTTTTTTCTATATAATTTAACGAAAAAATTAACGTAAAGATAACAAAAAAAAGAATAACTAAACCACAGGGTACTAAAATGATACGTTTTAAACTACAGGGCACTGAAGTGAGAAAGCACGAAACCACAGGGGTGGCATTTAAAGTTATCCCTAAAAATTAAAAACCCGAGAAACTCGAATTCGGATATTAATTTTGTCTGTGTCTGACCCAAACTCGAGTAAAGTTTATAATATATAATATAATATAAATATCTGATGTTCTATTTGAATTTCTATTTTAAAAATTTAGGTTTTAATATAATTTGTTTTGAAATATAGTAAAAGGGATTCAGGTTTGGATTTTTTAAAAATTGGCTCCGAATCCGATATGTTAACATTCTTAGAAAGGTAGGAAGGTTTTCGCTTTGTTTAATTTTTTTTTTAAAAAAAATAAATTCAAATAGAAATGTGAAGCAAGCAATTAAGCTTTGAACTTGAAATTTCGGATACCAACCTTCTAACCCTTAGCTAACTGTGCTGGATACAATCCATAATTTTATTTTATTATTTTGTCTCTAATGTTTATAATATCTCGGTTAGTTCCTAACTATCCAAATTTTTGTTAATTATTTAACTTCAATAAAATTCTGTATTGGCTTGGTCGCACGTCAGACTCGACACCAAAAATACCAAGTGCTCTAAATGAGATTGTAGGCGTCGTATGTGAGGTCGAAATAGTTGTACCGTGATGCGCGCATATGGGAGAGGAGGCTGAGGACCAAATTGTTAGAATAGGAAAAGATTAGAGTCCAATAGTGTAATTAATTCTAAAAACATTAAGAATCAAGTTGCCAAAAATAAAGAGAAATGATAAAGATAAGGATAAAACTTGTGATTCTTGAATTGGCATGTTGTAAGATTATAATCCAATAAGGATTGTAATTATAGCATTGCTCTTCTAAAATGGTTGGGAACCAAAGTACAAAATCTAAAAAAGGTGAGGACCATGGTGCAATAAACCCCTGACTCTTTTTTCCATGTGTGGGTGTACACCTCACTCTACTACACCACCCCGCATAAGCATACAGTGCGTTGCAAATTGTGAAAAAGGTTAAATTCTCGCGCCTTTTTATGAGGCTTGATTGTATATGAATAATTTGTTTAATATTTTTTCTAGATTAAAATACAAAACAAAAAAAATTATAAATATTTGTTTCTTATTTTATCTTTGGCTTTTTTGCATAAATCGTACACTGATTTTAAGATTTTATAAAAGTGGACCATTTTTTGGCCTTTTTGCATGAAAAATTCGTCAGTTTTGTGTTTTGCAAAAATGAGTCATTATTTTAGATTTTGCAAATTTGATCCGAATTTTCAGTACGCTGACAAAATTTTCTCTCTCCTTTTTTTTTTCTTTCGTTTTTTTTTTCCTCTCTGACCCTCCTCCACCTCACCTCCTCTGCGGCCCTCGGCGACGGTAATGAGAGCGGCGCCACCTTCTCTTCCTCTGCCTCCGTTGGCGCCGGAGGAGGAGGACCCAAAATGCACGCGGGTGAGGGTGGAGCGAACGGAGTCGATGAGGTCATGGCTGAGGCAGTGCTTGCTGTCGCCCATGAGGGTGAGGACGAAGACGCACCCGCGCTTCTCCAACGAGCACATCGTTGAGTCGGCGATAGTGCCATGTGCTTCTTCACATATAAATGGTTCTCTCTGCAAATAGAATTATTCTAGAAAAAATAGCAGTTTTGCCGCAGCAAATGAATCACTTGAGATAGTGGGAGTCGATCTTAACATCGATCACCTCGATCTTCTCCTTCCCAAGAACCTCCTCCTCCTCCTTCTCGACCCCTCCTTCTCCTCTCTCTCCCCTTCCGCCGTCGCCGCCGCCGCTAATGCCGCCATCGACGACGACGACAACGTGGCTGCAGGTCTCAAAGCGCAACTTCTTCTAAAACAGTGTAATTTGATCTTAACAGTGCAACTTCGTCTTCTTCTTCTTTCTTCTATGGTTCTACCGCAGCCACCGCTCTCGCCGGAAGCGCTCTCTACCGCAGCCACCGCCTTCGTCCTCTACTTTAGCCACCGCCCTCACCGAACACGCTCTCCCGCCCCGTCGTCCTTAAATTCTTCGGTACCCTCATCGCCGTCGCTATCCGCGACCATATACTCCGCTGCAAGCTCACCTCACGGAGCTGCATGTCACAATAACTGACGATGATGATAATTACTAGTATAATCTACTTACGCACTCTATGCACTACTAGCAGTGGAAGATAAAAGTTTAAATTTTAGAATTACAATTTAAATATATTGAATTATCTTTAATATTATATGTTGTTAATTATTAGTCTTACATTTATGATTTATATTCTTTCATGAGTTGTACATAACTATTTCGACTTGAACTGAATGGGAGATACAATTTGGGTTAAATTTATATATATTATAAACCTTAAATGTCCTAAAAAGCTAATTTCAGTACTTGAAAAAAAAATTAAAAAAATCTATGTCAAATCTTGCCAACACAGAGGGCCGTGCCAGTGGTACGACAATTCTTATTGAAAATTTAGTTAAATAAAAGTTTGGGCCAATGATACAATTAATCCTAGTTAAAATTTTTAGGGTGAAAATAAAAGGACTGGGATTAAAGGATTGTGTAGGCAGTTCCATGAGGATAATTTTCCCATGAGGGAAAATGAGAAGGATTTATGTAGCAAATTATTATAAATAGAGAAGGATTTATGTAGCAAATTATTATAAATAGATCAAATGTGATAAACCGGCTCATTAATTCCACTAAGATTTCACATCTAAATTCAAAGTTTTAAAATTTTGCGCCGATACGAAAATGTGGTAATAGAACAGGCATAAAACTAAAGTAAATTTTATGCAAAGAATAATTAAGTTGACACAGCTAATTAAAATAGTGCTAGGCTGCTATACTATCGGTAGCACTGAGGCTTCCGTGCTACCAAATTATTTTCGATGATGCGGCTTCCGAATCGACGATCGGTTCCGTTAGACATGATTTACGCTATTAAAAATATTTAGAAACCAAATTTTATATTTTTCGGCATTATTTGACTAGTAATCAAAAGATCTCAAAATTGACAATTTTAATAGTTGATTGATACGTTTGTAAATTTAACGGTGTAAAATAATCCAAGTATGATGAAATTTTTATAGAAAATTATCTTTACTATTTAGAGTAAGATCAGTACCTCTGATCTTAAATTCATATCTTTTATCACTATTTTTATGA
Source organism: Puya raimondii (assembly GCA_016920855.1). Classification (NCBI taxonomy): domain Eukaryota; kingdom Viridiplantae; phylum Streptophyta; class Magnoliopsida; order Poales; family Bromeliaceae; genus Puya; species Puya raimondii. Next base: position 9,326,328 of record JABWPP010000049.1, read on the forward strand.
AATTTTTATTTTCAGCCGTTCATTTTTTAACTACTCGTTTGATAAGTAGATGATGTCGAAAAATTATAAAATTTAGTTTCCTAATATTTTCAATAGTGTAAATCAAGTCTAACGGAACCGGTCGTCGATTTAGAAACCGCATCATCGAAAACAACTTGATAGTACGTAGGCGTGCCTCCGTGCTATCGATAGTATAGCAGCCGGACTCATTAAAATGTAAGGTCTTTCTCTTTTCATTATGTTGTATGTTGTAATTTAGCCATTATTAAAAGCATCCCTGCTTTATTATATGTAAATTTTTTTTCGTATACGAGTTCTCAACAATTTTTTTTTATTAGATTCTTTTTCTTTATTTTCTTTCTCCTTATATTTATTCGTGCATGCACGCATACACGCGCAAATACACACACACATATGTATATTATGTAGGTGTATATATATGTATAATTTTTACTGTACATAAATATACATGTGATGTAACTAGCTAAGAAGCTCCTGGAATTTGAAATTTCAAAACTATATAAGGCCCACACAAAATGTATGTGGAAAATGGAGGGCACAGTAGTGTGTTATTTGGACTATATGTGAAGTGCTCTCATATTATACCTAGTAATTAAGCATGTTGAAGAATCTACACTTTTCTTTTAATGTGTTGTATCTTTCACCACTTCTATTGTATGATGTTGGATAAGATATGTAGTTTAACATGTGTTGGCATTTGATTTAACCAATTCAAGTTGTCTAAAGTCACACAGTTTTCATATGCTTGGAAAGATGGAAAATTCATGGAAAAAGGGAGAACAAAATCAGTGCTACATTTGACTTTGCTTGTAGAGATAATTATTGTAAATATAAGAAAAATCATAAAGTAATCAATGTTAGAGATGATTCATGTTGCAACAATAGAGTGTAATGTTGATACTTGAAGTGTTTCTAATAGCGCAATTAGGAAAGAAAACTAGATTAAAGTTTTTTCAAATATATTTTTTTTATAATAAAAGTAAAAAACACTAATTTCGAGCTTCTGTGGACTACTGAATCTCATTTCTGATTCCTATTGCAATAAAAGTATCAGACTTTTTAGTTTGTCAAAGAGTATATTGGAAATAATCGTTATTAAAAGCATAAATATTGGCAAGTTAGAACAAGCACTAGGGAGATCATTCGCTGTATTCAAGTTACAACGTAGTGCAACCGAAATATAAGCCAAAATATAATCCTACTCTCAAGGTAACCTTATCTATTAACTTATTTAAAATGTAAAATATATATTTTTGACTTTGTAGGTTGTCTACATAGACAAAATAGCAAAATCTGTCAATCTAATTTTCAACTGTTCGATATCTCAAGTCCGAAATCTAGTTATTTCACATTTCTATTTGAGTTTATTATTTTTAGAAAAATGAACAAGGTAGGTAGCTTACTACCTTTCTTTCAAAAAAAAAAAAATTAAAAGAAAAAAGTTTATAGTTTTAACATTCTTAACATAAATGTAATTTTTTTAAACTTGCATGCATTTTTAATTATGTCGTATTGATAGCTACATCCAATCAAACGGCCACTAAGCTACTTGGGGGTGACCAATCTCCAAAAGGTTGACCGGGTCAAACTGTTGACCGAATTAAAAGCGCCTTCGGTTTGCGATTCGGCTCCTTGGATGACTGTCGAATGCGCCAATATGAAACGATTCGGTTGAGAAGGGATCGACTCAACCGGATCCTTTTTCAATGTGTAAAATGAACTAAACTCAGGAAACTTAGCAACTAATTCGGCTGGAATTAGAGACGAACTAATTATATTTCATTGAACTAATCCGGGTGGAACTTAAGCCGAACTAATTATATTTCATTGAACTAATTCGGCTGGAACTTGAACCCAACTAATTATATTTCATTGATTGTGGGAAGAAAAGTTACAGGAATTGTGGAGCACTAAGGCTCGGATTACAATGAAACTAAAGACTAAGCTATAAACTACAGACTACTCCTAGAAAAATAATAAATACTGGGAATAACTCTAAAAGGTTACAAGCTATCCCTACGAAAGCAGTAAACGCTGGGAATAGAAAGAAATTGAAAAGTAGTGGCATTGTCTGCGGAAAGACCCTTATTGCAAGAAACCTTTAGCTATTTATAGAATCTCTGCAGTCTTCAGTTATCATGCGATTACTCGACGGTTCGCGTCGTGGAGATTGCTCTAGCCACTTTCTTGTTGGTTACGGAACTGCTCCCCAACTTTTCAATCGTTCCCGCCCAATATTCGTTCGTCTTTGGGCGATTCTTTTCCGGCTCCTAGTGCACCACATGTCATCTTTTTATCCACGTGAACTAAGCACATGAGCCGAGTCGTCTACCAACCGGCACTAATTTTTCTGCGCCAACATAAGCAAATTTTTTTTTGAATAGTGCTGCTATAGAAACTCCCAAATGTATCATACAATACTATTGATGATATAACAATATTATTATTATATTCTAATCATTAATTACTAAATCCCAAATAGTATTATTAAACTCGAAGTGCAATCATTACACCCTAACTCTTAAACCGTAACCATTTTATATATAGAAAAGTCTACATGTACAACCCCTTTTCGGATGTACATTCTACAACTAACAAATCAACGGCTGAGATTAAATGTGCATTAATGATGGTTATAATCTCACCCTCTTCTTTAACGGGAGCATTCTCTCTCTCTTTTTTCACTGACTCTCCTTTTTTTTTTCTCCCGCTCTTTTTTTTTCCTTGCTCTTTTTTGTTCCTGCGCCACCTGCGCCCGCGCCCGCGGCCCCCCGCGCCCGCTCAGGGCGGCGGCGGCGAGCGGCGGGGCCCGCGGCGCCGGCGCCGGGCCCCGCCGCTCCCCCCCGCCGCGGGCCCCGCCGACGCCGTCCCGAGCCACGCCGGGCCTCCGGCCGGCTTCGCTCGCCCCGCCACGGGCCCCCGTCGTCGTCCTCGTCCTCGTCCTCCTCCTCCTCTGAGACCTCCTCCTCCTCCTCGTCGTCGTCGTGCTCCTCCTCCCCGCCTCCCCCCGATTCCGAGCGCTCCTTCGAGTTCCGCCCTATGCCGCGCGCCCCGGAGAGAGGTGACCGGATCCGAGTTTGGTTGGGGAGAAAGAGTGCAACAAGAAAAAATGGTGTAACGAGGAGAAATAGTGCAACAAGGAGAAATGGTGCAACGAGAAAAAATAGTGCAACGAGGAAGAAGAAGAGAAAAAGAAATGGTGTAAGAGTGTAATTTCTGTCTCAAAGAAATGGTGTAAAAAATTTTAAAACAAGTTTGGTTGGGAAGAAAGAGTGCACCAAGGAGAAATGGTGCAACGAGGAGAAATAGTGCAACAAGGAGAAATGGTGCAACGAGGAGAAATAGTACAACGAGAAAGAAGAAGAGAAAAAGAAATTGTGTAAGAGTGTAATTTCTGTCTCAAATAAATGGTGTAAAAAATTTTAAAACAAGTTTGGTTGGGGAGAAAGAGTGTAACAAGGAGAAATAGTGCAACGAGGAGAAATAGTGCAACAAGGAGAAATGGTGCAACGAGGAGAAATAGTGCAACGAGAAAGAAGAAGATAAAAAGAAATGGTGTAAGAGTGTAATTTCTGTCTCAAAGAAATGGCGTAAAATTTTTTAAAACAGTGTAACATTATTTTAACAGTACAATTTCATCTTTTTCTTTCTTTTTCTATAATTTTTTATTTTTTCTGTAGAAAAAAATATTATTATTTTTTTTTCTCTTTACAATTTTTTTTGTCACGACCCACCGCCTTCGCCGGAGTGTAACTATTTTTTTCCCTCCCTCGCCGGCGTGCTTCTCGGCCCTGAGAAGCACTTCTTCTTCGTCACCGGCGGCGGTGGGGACGGCAGGTGGAGGAGGGTCGGAGAGGGAAAAAAAAAAAGAGTCGCGGCGCCGCACCGGCTCGGGGACGACGAACACCACGCCCGGCGCCGAACGCAAGTTCGCCGAACACGAGTACGCCGAAGAGGAAAAAAGGGAAAGAGAAAAAGTGTAGGATGAAAAAAATTAGGGAGTGAAGTTATCATCACTTTTTTAGTTTTCTAAACCCAATTAATTCCAGCCGTTGGATCTAATAGTTGTAGGATATACACCCATATAGGGTTGTACGTGTAGCACTACTCTTTTATATTTATCCCTGCAAAAGTCCAGTGCTATTCATATTATCCCTCTGGTTTGTTATCATTATAGCACTATTTATTTTTTAATAGAAGATAAGTAAAATGACATTTTTGCCATCACAAATATGTCCCTCCAAAAGTCCAAACTGTTAGAATTATATAGAAATATCCTCCCAAAAATCTCCAATAGTCATCTTCTCCCTTTCTACCATCACAAATAATATAAGAGAGGTAAAAAGGTCAATTTACCTCATTCACTAACCAGGGTTAAGTATTTTACCTGTGATTAACTATCTTTTTTTAACGGATCCTAACAGTTGGGTTATATCTGAAAACGTTAGGACTTTTGTACGAATAAATATGAAAAGTTGAACTTTATAGAAATATATCTGTTATTCGCTATGTTTACAGAGAGTTGTATGCAATTCACCTTTATATATATATGCCAAACTCATGAGTAACATAATAGAGTACTCAAAAAAAAGGGTACCCAAACATTTGTTTTTGGGATAACTTCAAATATCACCCCTGTGGTTTCGTGCTTTCTCACTTTAGTGCCCTGTGGTTTAAAACGTATCACTTTAGTACCCTGTGGTTTGGATATTCTCTTTTTTTGTTATCTTTTCGTTAATTTTTTCGTTAAATTATACAGAAAAACTTCAAATATCTCACCTATGGTTTATCGAATATTCACTTTACTATCCTTTAGTTTTAACTTTCTCATTAATTTAACAAAAAAATTAACGAAAAGATAACAAAAAGAGAATAATCAAACCACAGGGTACTAAAGTGATACGTTTTAAACCACAGGATACTAAAGTGAGAAAGCACGAAACCACATGGGTGGTATTTAAAGTTATCCCTTTTTTTTATGCATGCATAGAATTATAAGCTTCCTCCTGACAATGCCAAGTGGGCTACACGTGTGAGACCTCCATTGGTCCAAAAAATTGGTGGCACGTGTGGGTGGTGAGTTTAAAGTTTCAAACCTATCATGTCCCCCAAAAGTGGGTGCACCAAATATGGGCTCTCTCACACCAAAACGAATGGTCCCCCTCTCACTTTTGCTTCTTCAACATTCATGCATGAGTTGATCAAGCTCACTTAATTTGGTCCAATTATGTTGCTCCTTAACCTAACCAATTCCATCATGGCTTAAGTCACTGCACTCACTGATGACTCACTCACTCACTCACTACCCCTTTTAGTGATATACACTGTTGGCTTAAAGGGGCCAATATCCTGTCCTGTAGCGGGAGGCTAAGTTGGGCCGAGTCGTGTTCGAAACGGCATGAGACTGGGTTGGACCGAATCATGTTCGAAGTGGCGTGAGACTGATTAGGCCTATTCACAATTGAAATTCGTGGACGCTGTCTCTATACGCTTTAAGTGAATTGGTTGCGTATTTCTAACAACTCGAGTTTTTAAGATTAATGGTTAGCGCCAACGATCCGACAAGTGATATCAACAAAGAGTTTTTTTTTTTTTCTATAGAGATACTTGGGATACCTCATTTTTTAATACTCCATTATATTATTGATATGTTGGTCTACACACGTGGAGGGATTAGGAGTTAGGGTTTATGATTTAATAATGGTGATTAAGATTTAATAATAGTGTTTGAGGTTTAGTAATTAATGATTAGAGTGTAATAATAATATTGACATGTCATCAACAATATTCTAGGTTACATTGGAGGGTAGTTATAGCAACACCCATTTTTTATTCGGAAAAAGGAGAAAACTTCAATTTCTCTCTTTGTGGTTTAGCGCATTTTCAATTTGGTATCCTGTGGTTTAAACTGTTTCATTTTGGTATCACGTAGTTTTACTTTTATTTCGCCTAAGTAGGATACTAAATAGATATATTACACAAAGCACAAAATGCCTATATGAAAATATAGTTTTATAATTTGTCATCTGTGGTTTGTATAATATATTAATTTACTGCTCTGTGGTGTATAAATTTTATCGATTTAGTACCCTACTTAACAGCGAGATAAAAGTAAGGTACCAAACTAAGATAAAAGTAAGATACCAAGTTTTAACAGCGAGATAAAAATAAAATCACATTATAGCAAAATGAGATAGTTCAAGTCATAAGGTGCTAAACTAAAAATACGCTAAACCATAGACAGTTCAAGTCAAAAAAAAAAATTAAAAAAATATTTTAATTGTTATAATTGAGGTAAAGACGTATAGAACTTTCTTAAGTGAACTTATTAATTACATTGTCATTTTGATCGGATGTCATTCATATAATCCTTCATATAATCCTGTAATGCTTTAAAATTTATATAAAGAAGTCTATTTTTTCTTTTTCAGTTTTGATAATTAAGTTTGATGATTGAAAAAATGGTTGAGGCAAACTTAAATTTTTTACTTTTTTTATATGTTGGAATACAAAAAAAAATAATTTCTTTTGTATTTTGAAGCTTTATCAAACTATCTGCAATACATACAACAAAAATAATTGTGTAATCATTTATTTTAGGGATAACTTCAAATACTACCCCTGTGGTTTCGTGCTTTCTCACTTTAGTACCCTGTGGTTTAAAACGCATCACTTTAGTACCATATGGTTTGGTTATTCTCTTTTTGTAATTTTTTTCTTAATTTTTTCGTTAAATTAATGAGAAAGTTAAAACTACAGGATAGTAAAGTGAATATTCGATAAACCATAGATGAGATATTTGAAGTTTTTTCTGTATAATTTAACGAAAAAATTAACGAAAAGATAACAAAAAAAGAGAATAACCAAACCACAGGGTACTAAAGTGATACGTTTTAAACCACATGGCACTAAAGTGAGAAAACACGAAACCACAGGGGTGGTATTTAAAGTTATCCCTTTATTTTAATTAAAGAGAGGAGTCTAATAAACTATTTGATAAAGTTTAAGGGGTCTCATTACCAAAACTGAAAGTTCAGACACTTATTTACAAAAGAGCTAAAGTTCAAAGAGAGTTTATATTTTTTTCTGAAAATAATATAAATGCATAATAAACCAACGGATAATAAATGTTATTTAATTGTAAATTATATTTTGTCACATGTCAATTACTCAGCGTGCCTCTTAGCAAAAACAAAAACTTTTTTCCAGTGATTTAAAAATCAAGTCGAACAAAAATCAAGTCGAACTAGGTGGTTCGACTAGTTTGAGCGTGACTCAGTCTGTAAAAAACGATTCGATTCAATTATTTTTGAACTGGATAAGTAAAAAAAAAATTTGTGAATTGTTCGAACCGGCAATTCGATCATCGAACCAGTGAACGATCTGATTTAAATCAAACCAGCTGGTTTTTTTTTATTAAGTTATATTAAAATCCTAGTGACTTAAAATCAATTTAGCTGATTCTAAAAATGTAGATTAGTTCTATAATTAGCATATATTAGTATTTTATAATTAAGTATGATAGTAGAATAATAATATATATATTTACTTTTTTATATAATAAAATTAAAAATAATAATTAAATATTTTTAACGTTATACTGATGTCACTGGTTCAACCATTGGTTAACCAACTGGTTGAACTAGTAACCCTTGACCCAGTAATATTTTCGGGTCGCACTTCAACCCGATTTTTAAAACATTATTATTATTATTATTATTTGCTTTCACTTATTATATTATACAGATATTAATTTTATAGAACACTAAGCCGGCCACTTAAGATTTTTTTTAATAATTCCACAAAAAAATATAAAATGGAAAAAAAATAAAAAAAATTTCTCACACTAATTATTAATGATATCTATGCCTACTCATTATTATATTTATATCTAATTAATTGAGTATCACTAAACATGTTCAACAAACCCATTATATACATAATTAGGTTGAATTATGATATCAAGCATCATAAAATAATTAAAGATAATATATTAAAACGGATTAAGACTAAGCTCTAAATTAAATAACATAGTTTTTTTTTTAATAATGAAGAACGCGGTTTCCATTACATTACATGGTCAAATGATTCTGTGAGTGATTAAAAAAAATTTAAGAATATTAAATGAGTCTTATGTTAATTTTAAGAGGTTGATTGTGTCATGGTATTAAAAATTTGGAGCTTTAAATGTAAATAAATGTAATTTGACTTTGATGTTGACTTGAATCATTTATTTCTTTTTTGTATTTTTTTTTATTTTGGTTTTGTTTTTGTGCATGACTTGAGATCTTGTAAATAGCTTAAAAATAAGCTCCCAACTCTTATTTAAGAAAAAATGAAAAAAAAAAATCATGTTCTTATTGCGACGCCCAGTTTCTAGAAAAGTCATCCATTTTAGAACTATTTTTATTTAAGAAAAAATGAAAAAAAAAAATCATGTTCTTATTGCGACGCCCAGTTTCTAGGAAAGTCATCCATTTTAGAACTATTTTAACCCTAACACGCTTATCCTTTTTAACTTCTTGGATCTAGTCACTGCTCAAAATACTATAACTAAGTTAAGAAATTTAGTTCTATTATATCTTATATATCGAACTGTTTCAAATCTTGGGAATATCACAAAAAAAAAGTAAGGTTAATTGTATACAGTTTCCTATAAACATATCGAATAGCAGATATATTCCTACAAAGTTCAACTTTTTATTTTTATCCCTGCAAAAGTCTTTACGTTTTTAAATATACCCTGCTGTTAGGACCGGTTAGAAAAATATAGTTAACCATAAGCAAAATACTTAACCGTGGTTAGTGAATGAGTTAAATTGATCTTTTTACCCCTTTTATATTATTGAGTAAAATACTTTTTTGGGGTGACATTTCTGCATAATTCTAACAGTTAGGGCTTTGGAGAGATATATTTGTGAGGGCAAAAATATTATTTCACTTATCTGCTGTTAAACAAATAAACGGTACTCTAACGGTAACAAACGGATAAATATGAATATTACTGAACTTTTACAGGAATAAAAATGATTATAGGGATATATTTGCTATTAGATATGTTTACAGGGAGCTGTATGCAATTAACCCAGAAAAGTAACTAGAAAAAATTACAGCAATATGCTCATTATGGTAGAAGGCCCAAAATAAATGTTCAAAAAAGCAAACACCATGAATTGATGGGCTTATCCATTATCCACAAAATCAAAAGGAATCCAAGAATATATGCTATTTGCTATGTATTACTCAATGTGAAATATGTCACACCACTGAAGAATTATATACAAAACTATCAAAATAGAAAATACTTATCTTTGATCCCTTTGTTATTTGATTTTTGTAATTGAGTAACTAATCCTCATATTTTGCCACATACTCATAGATTATTACAGTAGACTTTTCTAAAAAGAGAAGGATTGTTACACATTTAGGAACTGAGATTCTGCACCAAAGATGGAAAGGTTTGCAGGTCGACAGGCCGAATGTACGAAATCAATATCAACTTGGATCTATACTCTTCGGCTCCGTTGCCATCTTTAGTATCAACAGCATTCGCAAGAATTGGACTTTCTTTTGTTGGATAGAGATCGATTCTGGAACACACCGCAAGCTTGCAATAAGTGACTCCCGAGCAACATCTCGAGAAACCATCGATGTCGAAGCAGTTGTCGCCATAAAAGAACTAATCTAAGCATGTTGATTTTTCATCTCTTCATAACAAGCAAAAGATTGTCATAAAAGAGGAAATAACATAAGCATATTTAGCATCTCATTCTGTAACGACCCAACCCGCTAGCAATAATAACTTATTGGGCCTGAACTATCGGCCCAAAATGCTTAAGCCCAGTTATTATATAGACTGTTCAAATTCAAACACAGACATATATAGATCAGAATTCTCAGACGATGCGAGATTCTAGAGGTGGCTCCCACCAAATCCGTTGGTGTAGCACTTTGTCCCGCATAGCACTTAGCTCTCAACCTGGCTCTGATACCAATTGTAACAACCCAACGTGCTAGCAATAATAACTCGTTGGGCCCAAACCACCGACCCAAAATGCTTAAGCGCAGTTATTATTACTAGCATGTGAAGCCTCGTATATTCTAATCAAAATCAATTTTCCACCCAATGTGGGACTATTGGGGCGTTACAAACTCCCCCTATTTAGATCCTGACGTTCTCGTCAGGTTCAAACCCAGATCACAGATAGACAGATCAGGACCAGAATTATCAGGCGATGAGATTCTAGAGGTGTCTTCTACGGGTTCAAGAGATGGCTCCCACCAAATCCGTTGGTGTATTATTTTGCCCCACATAGCACTTAGCTCTCATACTTCCGGCTGGTATTCGGCTCTGATATTAATTGTAACGACCCAACCCGCCAGCAATAATAACTTGTTGGGCCCAAACCACCGGCTTAAAATACTTAAGCCCAGTTATTATTGCTAGCGTGTAAAGCCTCATATATTCTAATCAGAATCAGTTTCCCACCCGATATTGGACTCTTGGGGCGTTACACATTCGATGAAAATGGGCGACGAAAATAGAGAAAATTAAACTCGGATGACAATAAACACTTATAGGACGAAAAGATATCTGGAAAAGAGGATGTCGCTAAGATAACAGTGTTGAGATAGATAGAATCAGAAATGATTTTATCCGGTACAAAAATGATTTCATTCAAGAAAAGATGCTTTGAAGGAGGCAGAGACCAAAGCTTACTACATACAAAGTAGTGAAAAAGGACACCCATAGCACTTATGATTAGATTGGTAATATGGCGGCCGAAAGCACCACTTTTACACTATAAAAAGGTTTAAAAAATTAAAAATATTTATAATTTTTTCACCTTCAATTCTTTAAAATTATGATTGCAATCGCAACATGAGAAGTATGTGGCTGCAATTGCAACTAAACTTTTATAATATAGAGGAAAAGGCATATATAATTTATCTGAACTATTGACTATTTTGATTTAACTATCCAATCTTTCAAAATTTTGATTTTACTCCTCAATATTTTATTTTGTTTGATTTGAGTCAGTAAACGACACTTTGACTTTAAAATTTGAACGTGTCGTTCATCTTTACAGATTTAGTTTGTATATTTCATACAATTCTTGTAACATAAATTCGTTAAAATAGGTAATTAGCTTAGATTTTGAAGTCAAAATATCGTTAACTCAAATCAAATAAATTGAAAATTTGGATAGTCGATTCAAAATAGTCCATAGCTCAAATAAATTTCTATATTTTTTTTAATATAAGAGAATAAAAAATTTAAATATTTTAAAATTTTTGAATTTTCTATAGTATAAAAATAGTAATTTAGCCATCATATTATCAAACTAGTTCTTAATCTGACGGAAATTTTCACCAGAAGCATAGAAAGTGGAGTTTTTTACATTTAGCCCCCTTAAAAAAAGTTTCTATAAATAGCCCTACAAAATTTATATTTATAAGATTGGTCATATCCCCGCCACGCAAGCGCCACGTGAGCGGCAGGCTAGATTAAGTTGAACAAGGTGAACCATTCACCGTGTCCAAGCACGGTGAATGATTCACCGTGTTCTTCCTAAATCCTAAACCCCAAATATTACGTAATATTTAGGGTTTAGGATATTTCGTAATATTTGGGGTTTAGGGTTTAGAAAGAACTACGTAATATTTGACGTTTAAGATTTAGAAAGAACTACGTAATATTTGTGGTTTAGAGTTTAGAATATTACGTAAAATTTGAAATTTAAGATTTAGGAAGAACACGGTGAATCATTCACCGTTTTCAAACACGGTGAATGATTCACCGTGTTCAACTTAATCTTACCTACCGCTCACGTGGCGCTCGTATAGCGTTTGCGTGGCGGGAATATGACTAATTTTATAAATATAAATTTTGTAAAATTATTTGTAAAAATATTTTTTGTTGAGGAGGCTAAATGTAAAAAAAGCCCATAGAAAGTAGATCAGCTCAACACGGAGAAAGCTGCGGGGCTGATTCCATCAACCCTGCCGATGAGGATGTAGTCATGTCAGAGAGGAAAGCATTCAGAAAAAAATTTAGAAGCAGAACTTACTAAAAAAAGAAGAGGCAGTGAAGAGACTGAAGATGAGATTCTCAAGTCATTCTCTCCATCATGACTTTGCCTGAAAGAAACCTTGCGTGTCGAATAACAACGACTGTCGAATATAAATATTAAATATATATATATATATATATATAGAGTCCGGCTGGTATACTATCGGTAGCACGGAGGACTCCGTGCTACCAAGTTGTTTTCGATGATGCGGCTTTCAAATCGACGATCGGCTCCGCTAGACTTGATCTACACTATTGAAAGTGTTTGGAAACTAAATTTCATAATTTTTCGATATCATTTACCTATCAAACGAGTAGTCGAAAAATGAATGGCTGAAAATAAAAATTTCATAAAAAATGATGATAAAAGGCTTAAATTTAAGATCAGAGATACTGATCTTACTCTAAATAGTTCAAAGAATTTTCTATAAAAATTTTATCAGATTTGGATTGTTTTACACCGTTAAACTTACAAACGCATCTCATCTACCATTGAAATTGTCAATTTTGAGACCCTTTGATCACTAGCCAAATAATGTCGAAAAATTATGAAATTTAGTTTCCAAACACTTTCAATAGTGTAGATCAAGTCTAGCGGAGCCGATCGTCGATTTGGAAGCCGCAACATCGAAAACAACTTGGTAGCACGGAGGCCTCCGTGCTACCGATAGTATACCAGCCTAGCTCTATATATATATATATATATATATATATTATAGTTTAAGCTTTTAGAAGCAACAGTTGTCTTTTGAAATTTAATATGATATCAGGATAGGAGACATCGAGAGTGAGTGTTGAATTTAAATATTAAAAAATAAGGGTTAATTTCATACAGGTCCCTGTAAATATAGTGAATTATAAATATATCCCTATAAAGTTCAACTTTCATATGTTGTTTCTACAAAAGTCCTGATGTTTTCAAATATATCCTTCTGATTTGTTACTGTTAAAGTACTGTTTATTTTTTAACAGAAAATAAGTAAATTGACCTTTTTGTCATCACAAATATGTCCCTCCAAAAGCTACAACAGCTAATATAAGAGAGGTAAAAGTATCAAGTTATCTCATTAACTAACCATGGTTGAGTATTTAACCTATGGTTAACTAAAATTTTCTAACGGATTCTGACGGCAGAGATATATTTGAAAACATTAAGACTTTTACAGGGACAACATACGAAAGTTGAACTTTGTAAGGATATATTTGTAATTAACTATGTTTGCGGGACCTGTATGAAATTAACCCAAAAAGTAAAGTCTGAAGTTCAAATGTGAGAATAGAGTGTTGAATATAAATATTAAAAAAATATCGTTCTTTGATAGCTTAAGAGTTATGCTAGCCGCACACCCCATGTGGAATGTATAATCTACACCTCCCCTATCCAGTGGGTGGAGGAGGTACTTCACTTATAATGTTGGCATGAGATTTACACCCGGATGGGGTGTATTAGTAGCATTTATCTAAATTTTAGGAGAAGTTTCAATTTGCCTCCATACGGTTTAGCGCATATTTAATTTGGTGCCTATGGGTTGATGTGTTTCACTTTGTTATTCTGTAGTCTTATTTTTATCTCACCGTTAAAATTTGCTGTTAAATAAAATACTAAATTGATAAATTTTATAAATCGCGAAAGAGTAAACTAATGTATTTTACAAAACCACAAGGTGACAAATTGTATTATTTTACTACCCTATATCTTCTTATAGCCACCATGTGGTTTGTAAAATATATCAATTTAATATCACACTTAACAACAGTTGTAACGGCGAGGTAAAAGTTAACCACATGACAAAAAATTAAAACATTTCAAGCCACAAGGTACCAAACTGAAAATGCACTAAATCACAGGAGGTGCAAATTAAATTTTTCCAGAAATTACAAATTCACTGAATTTTTTTTTTTTTACAAATCAGGGGCCTCTTTCAGAATGGCCTATAGTTAGGGGGGTTTAAAGTGATAACAAAAAAAGAAGGCAACTTAATTCAAAGAATCTATCAATTTCATTTTTAATGATAGTAAGAGTTCACAAATCGACAATTATGCCGAACTTCCCCTTCAATACCAGTAAGAACATTAATATTCCCCATCTTAATAATTGACTCAGTATAATGCTGAAAAAACAGTTCTTGATCTTCTGCATAAGCCCACACCAGACTCAGCACGCTTTCCTCGGCGGCGTCCTCCTCGGATGCGAGCACGTTGTCGCTGTGCAACAGCCCCTTGCCGCGAAGCAGGTTTATGTAGTACAAGTTGTCGAACCGCCGCGAGGTCCTCGAGTCGAGGGGGACGACCTTGTCGTCCCCTCCCGACTCCGGGCATATCGATCGGAGAATGTGGAAGAAAATCGAGCGTCTTTCGTCGTATTCTTCGTACGAGGGCAGGCCGTATATTCGGTCCTTGAAGCTTACGCAACGCGATCTTCCGATCGTGTGGCTACCTGCAGGTGACAAAGTTTCAAGGAGGTTACACTTGGGGACTGTTTAGTTGCACGTAGTTGCAACTGCACTGCAGCTCCAAATTCAGTGTTTATTTTGATGCATTTCAATTCAACAGCTGCAGTTGCAACTACACAAGGCAGCTCAACTGCATCATTTGGAGAAAGTAATTTTAAACAATCGAAGATTAATAGTCAACGGAATTGTTAACTTCCACAGAAACCCCTACAAAGCTGATGAAACAACTCTAAATAAAATGAATAAAAGCTGAGAGTGCGTGAATCAATAAATAAAAGTTGGGCAGTCTATTTCAAAATGGCAAATAGTTGAGAGGGTCTCCCTACAATTTTATCTGAACAGTAATGCAGTGTTAGTAGTAATCTGATTCACAGGAATCAAATTCATGATTATGTTGAAATAACTAGGAATAATGCATAGTGCGAATCAAACGTACAATTTGTATCTGGTTTTTCGAGCACTCCTATAATAAGATGTGTGTTTGAAATAGGTAAAATTTTAGACAAAAGAAAAAAGGGGTAAATTTTACCTGAGAGGCTAACCAAGTCAACAATGTCAAGGCCATGATCTTTGAAATTGGAGATGAGCATCTCAAGGGAAGAGTTTGGTGCAGGTATCATCTGATTTGTAGTGCTAATACTTGCCGCCTTCAAAGAGTCCTTCCTCCCCAAGTACGCCTCCCAAGTAGGACCACCTCTCTATAAAAATGAGAGCAAAAGTTTTAGGTTTAATTAGAACACCCAATTTCCATGATAAAAGGTTCTGATTAAAAATTTAAGCTCAAGGTTCGATAAATGAGGCCGCTCAACAGGGTGTGGTCAAGCCCCAGAGAATATTTTATCACTAAAACTAATACATAATGAATAAACTAACTTTATGGTGTAGATCGGTTGTCCGCAAACCTTATAATAAGATATATCATGTTGACATAATCTAAACACAGTATAATAATAATGGTTAGTAGTAAAAGATGGTCTACTGTTGAACAACTGTCAATTCATCCTCATTCCCTGTGTTTTTGATAAAATTGGTTGTTAAGAGTAGTTAAAAAATTTATTATTTTATATGTCAGTAGTTGTAGCACGGTTGGTAGAGACATGCTCCTCCTTGAAGGTGGCCACAGATTTTAAAACCTGGCCTCAAGCCCCAGAGAATACTTCACCACTAAAACTAATACATAATGAATAAACTAACTTTATGGTGTGGATCGGTTGTCCACTAACCTTATAATAAGATATATCATGTTGGCACAAGTCAAAACATAGTAGAATAATAATGGTTAGAAGTAAACAATGGTCTACTGTTGAGCAACTGTCAAATCATCCTCATCCCCTGTGTATTTGAAAAACTTGGGTTGTTAAAAGTAGTTGAAAAAAATTATTATTCAATTTGTCAGTAGCTGTAGCACAGTTAGCAGAGACATGCTCCTCCTCAAAGGTGGCCATAGTTTGGCTTCACATGCGATTTTAGCATATTGTGACTAGTAATAGGTCCTTGATTGGCATGCAAAAAAAGGAAAATAAAGAACTAATTTTAGGCCTCTTTTGGTATTTTTGGTATTTTTATTTTAAAAAAAAATTGAATTTCATGCAAACAAATAATCCATGCAATATGGTCGAGAAAGGATTATATGATGGAGGTGGCCAAGGTAGCGGGAGGAGACACAAGATGCATACATATGACTTTAAACAAGGTAATTTAGTAAGGATTTAAGTGTCGTGGCACAGGGTCGTGCCGGAAACTTGTCGGCACGGTACGGTACGGTACGGTATGTGCCAGGCCGTGCCAATGCGTGCCGGTCACAAAACATACATGTGTGCCGACACATAATGGCATGAAATATTTATTTTCTTTAGCAACAAAATATTCTAACTGTTTATTATGTATCTTTATCAAATCTTTTCAACTTTATTGAGAAAATTACTTACTAATTTAAAGAATAGAGGGTTTTGAGTTGTACCATCGGCACGAGAGCTGTATCGTGCCGATATCTTGTTGGCACGATACGGCACGGTGGATATGGCTTGTGCCGATGGGTACTTAAATCCTTGTAATTTAGTTTACCAAATGGAAACATAGGTTATGGATTCTGACATAACTAGAATATAAAATCACCCGTGCATCTATCGTACTGCCATTGCCACATCAACCATCTTTGAACCAAAAGTAAGAATCTAAGATTCATAGTTCATACTCCAAGAGTCATCAAGAATGCCACAAACCAGATGCCCCCACACAAAAAATCGCAACTCCTTTTATGTAGAAGTTAAATCAAAAGCACTTTAGATGTAACAGTAAGGATAACTTACTAGCACAAGTTTTCGCGTTAATGAAATATGAGATTTCTTTAAAGGCTAAAACTGTTCCATGAAAATCCAGCCTCTAGCCGCAATGTGAAATTAACATCAAATTAGCATTTCCAGAATATGATATGTAAACAAAAATTACCAACTTATCTAAAAAGTTTTATGGGTAACACTTACTAGATGAACTGCATCCCTTGCGGCGATTGCTAGAATGTCGGCACAAGACACTGTTAATGGGCATGCCTCCTCCAACAAAGCCTTTATAAAATCAATCACCTCAAATCCTCGCAACGAGTTCTTATTCGGCACAGCATTCTTCTCGCTGATTATACCGTCTGCATCATCGAGAAGGACCGACGCATCACACCCCTGCAAGAGGCAAAAAGCACTTTCCCTAATCAGCTCTAAAGACAAACTGTAATAGTCCGAACCAGCCTACGTAGTATAATCAGCTTGATGAAATGGTCTTTTAACCATATGAAGTCTGAATGCTCAAGCTTACGTTGCTGTGCCGCTTTGCCTAGCTTCTGCTTTAGCTTTTAGCTACAAGAATCTCTAGTAGCGTGTTTGCAAACTGAAAAGTTTGGAGATCCTACTGGGGCAGCAAGATGAAAAACGATACTAAGCCCTAAAAGCAGAAGCTCCAATTAGAGCTTACCATCTGGGGATTTAACATAGCACGTCTCTTACTAAAGCTACACAAAAAGTACTTCATCAAAGATCATTAGACAATACAGGAGGGCAAAACAGGCCCTACTACTGGTGTTCTAATCCGTATAAATATATGGTGCATGATAAAAACGGCTGACACAATGCATGACAGACTGATAATATGAAAAGGAGACGGACCAGAACAAAGCAGTCGTGGAAGTGAAGGCGGAGGAGGCCGGCCGCAATGCGCGGATCCTGATACAGCGCTCCCTCGACAGTATGCCTCACAATTTCCTCTGCGAGGGGGCATGACTCCTGGTAGTAGTATGGGGAGAGCACACCATCAGCTTCAGCTAAGCACAGAATAGTTAGTAGCAAGAAAATGAGTAGAAATTTAGCCATAGGATAGACTTAAAAGGATTAAATCGATGATAAGACAAAAGAGGGAGGTTTGATTATATAGTGCAAGACCCACAATATCCTTTCAATGCAGTTATAGATGACTCAATCAGGCCCCAGCCACTTGCCAACAAAGAGTGGGTATGAGAGGATATACCAACTCCAACCACATCTTTAACATATATTATGTTATCCCAGTTGCGTATATTACGTTATTCCACTTGTACTTTCATGTGGTACAGGAATTTGTGAAGTGACCAGGGATTGAGTAAATCAATGTTGGTCAAGATACATTTAGTTTTATATTAATGTCAAATAGATTGAATTATCCAATAGCTTTTACAGATAGGAGGATGAACTACTGTTTTAATCTTATGCAATCTATAGCTTTAAATCAGATAAATAATTGACAGTAAGAAGAGTCATGATAAATATATATCCATCTAATGATGTAAGGAGGATAACTACTTGCTCGATTAACTATTAATTAAGTTGTGCTAGTTATCTAATATACCATTGTGCTGTGAAAAACAACCACTCTATTGTCCTGTGTGGTCAAACTCTAGCTCAATATAAGCCAAAATTAGGCCGGATAGGCCGGTAGAACCTGATATTACCTGAACAGCCTCTAACCTAACATATTTCTAAGAACTTGTTAAGCAGAACACTTCAAACATCCAAGTCAAACCATCCAGTTATTTGACAATTTTAGTCAAATATATGGTATTATATTGCAAACAAACAACTCTTTTCAAGATATTCGAATAAGGAGAGAAGGGGAGAGGGAACATATTTCTTTTCCAGTGCCTAAATTCTACCCTTTGCTGCTGCTCCTTTTCCCATTTTATGCAAATCTATCAAAATATTTACCTGAGATTCAACATTAGCAAGCCTTACAAGATCTGAGAAGACGCTAAGCAATTCAAAATGTGGTGTAACAAAATAATATTCTGAGGTTCCAGGTGTAACAAAATAATATTCTGAGATTCAATAATCAATGTTTTCACATAATCCGCTTATAAATACTGTTCTTTCCCTTCCTTTATAAAGAAATACAACAAGACTTTTTACATTTTTTTTTATACATTTCAAGTCAAAAATTAATGCTACACAAAGTCAGTAGCAGTGAACAAGACAACAAGACCAGGTAGGTGATCATTCTTCTTGCTTGGTCTTTAACATATATGTAAGTCTTTGGTGTAGTATGGTTGAGTGAGTTCGCTTGATCTTTACAATTTACAAGTTCCATAGATTCATCACCATTAACAATATTTTCTGTAGCTAAAAACCCATGTTAGAGCCGAAGCAAAACTCTCTGCCGAGATAATTTACAAGCTTACCAGGAATCACGCACATTGGCCTCTGTCAAAAAAGTTGCCCCCTGCATCAGAAGTTGGGACTATGTTAATGTTACACATGAAAAAGAGTTGTAGCAGTTAGAAATCTTAATATCCTAGATAGTTCCTAATAGAAAGGCATCAAGACAATAAAAGAATTTTAGTTCAGGCTGCAACCACATTTCTCAAACTGCTCAAGTGCTCTCAGAATTATGGAGAATCTCCAGCTACCCAAGACTCTGCGGGCACTTGAGAGAGAGAGAGAGAGAGAGAGAGAGAGAGAGAGGAGTGGAGGTGCAGCGACAGGAGGGCAGGGGTTAGTAACCAATCAGACTGAGAACATACGAACTATTCTGACCAACATAATTATGAAATCTACTACATAGCCTCATATCTGTTATTTGTTGTCTTTAACCTATTTGTTTAATAATTAAAACTTTTATGGACTTCACAATAAACCTTCGTAGGATGCAATCCTATTTATGAAGTTTACTACTTACAGGCTCCCAAATCATAACTCTTATTCAACTAAAATTATAGCTTAATAGTATGAATGTATGATTATCTGAAAGATGCCCTCATATATCCATTAAGAAAGTTGTCTATACCATTTCTTAAATCAGATTAATAAGTGACAATAATATGCACACCAAAAAAAGGTTAGATAATAGAGAAATAGTATTATGCTACTGGAGAGAGCGAGCTAAAAAATTTGGGACTTACATAGAAAGTGTGGAGAAGAGGTCCAAAGACTTGGGTTCCACTCAGTTTAATGTCAGAGATGCTCTCTGGTACTCATCTTCCTTCTTTCTTTCTCCCTTTGGTGTCAACTCTACTGAGATTGAACAAAAGCAACCAGGTCAGCTAGTAAAACTTCTGACATAAGAAAACTGATTAATATACTATGGCAAATAATGGTTGGTCAAGAGGACTAATGTCAACTCTATTCATTGTTACAATAATTGCACATGTTCTCCACCAACAATAACTAATCTTTTCTGACGACTAATTAATTAAGCTTGTAAATGTAACATAATAGTCTAGCTGTATCAATCATGCCCTACCTTTGGATGTTGCAGGTTATACGAATCAAGAACCTGTATGCCCCACAAGAAGATAGAACTCTGCATGAAATATTTATTATAAGGGGTCATTTTCATATATATATATATATATATATATATATATATAGAGTAGGGCTATTGTGCTATTAATAGCACAATAGCCCTTGTGCTATAAACTTTTTAATCACCCATCAATTTTGATGGGTGGTTAAGATGAGAGAAAGGAGAGAAATTGAAGAGAAATTCAAAGAGAAGAAAAATTGAGACATCTAACTTCTCTCCAATTTCTCTCCTCTCTCTCATCTTAACCACCCATCAAAATTGATAGGTGGTTAAAAAGTTTATAGCACAAGGGCTATTGTGCTATTAATAGCACAATAGCCCTACTCTATATATATATATATATATATATAGAGAGAGAGAGAGAGAGAGTTGAGCTGGAATACTATCGGTAGCAAACGGGCTTCGTTGCTACCGATTTGTTTTTGATGATTGAGCTTTCGGATTGATGATCGGCACCGTTGATCATGATCTAGACCACCTGAAGTATCTAGAAATCAAATTTCATGTTTTTCCGATATTGTTTTCTTGTGCATCAAGTGGGCATAAAATTGAATGGTTGAAAATAAATATCGTTCAAAAAGTGATGATAGAATTTTTGTAATCAAGATCAAGAGTGTAGATTCTGTTTTAAACAGTTTAAAAAATTTTCCAACAAAAATTCAACTGATTTGAATTCTTTTACACCGTTTAACGAGCAAATGCCTAGTATCAACCATTAAAATTATAAATTTTACAGCCCTTTGATCATTAGGTAAATGATATCGAAAAAACATAAAAATTGATTTCCAGATATTTCAAGTAGTCTAGATCATGTTCAACGGTGCCGATCGTCAATTTCGAGGTTCGATCATCGAAAACAAATCGGCAGCAACAGAGCCCGTTTGCTACTGATAGTATTCCAACCTACAAAATCATCTCTACAAATGTACACTCGTCGTTTCAAGTCTGAATTTTCACATACACCCCTCAAAAGTGCAGTTTCTTTTAAAATATCCTTTTAGGCAGTTATCTGAGCATGAGGTGATAGGGTGATGTTGATTTTCTACACGGAAAAATTATTTCAAAGGAGGCTTTTTGTAGCCACAAGGGTATAAATGTATAAGAAATTTAAGGGTTTGGCAGGGATGATGTGTGTGCGTGTGAACTGTGAAGAGATGATTTTGAAGGGATAAAATAATAAGGAATGCAAGAAAAGCTACTTACCATCAAAATGTCAGAGGCTAGTAGGTACATCCCCTTCTTCTTCTCCAGTTTGTGATTTGTTTATCAAAAAAGAAATCAATGATCATCAGCAGTAAGGACACAAAAGGTCATCCGAGAGAAAAGGACCTGTTAAACAAATAAATGTTTCACACATCTAACATCAACAACGATTATCAAGAAGCCGACAAACTTTAGAGTGTATGAAAGCAGAGATATCAGAAAATTCATATACAAATATATTCTTCAAAATATTGTAGTTTCTTTCCAAAATATCCTCATGTTGGAAGTCATTAAATTCACGAGGTGAAGTTGGTTTTCTAGTAGAAAAAGTTTTTCTACAGGAGGGTAACTCTGTAAGTACAGGAATATATATTGAAAAAAGAATTAAATTTTTGAACAACATCTAAGAAAATTCAGATTTCACTTAGCTATATATCTATATAAATGATATTGAAGGGTTTATACAACTATAAGGATACCTCTAAAATATGCAGACATCTTTCTTTACCTTCTCCAGAATACTAGGACATCCATCGTCAACACCTCTTTTAGCCTGATACAGGTCTTAGTTCATCATTTATTTTACCAGGAAGATCAGGTAAAGCATTCAAGCTACTATCAATCCGCAGCTCAATCCAACCAAGTCTCCTCTCAAGTTTGAGTACGCCAAGATGCATTATCCGAACATCAACCTGAGCGAGCTTTGCAAAAGCTCGTAGTAAAATGTAATAATCAGCATGTGCGACATATATAAGCCTTCCATCTACTTTCTTCCTCTTGTAGTGAAGATAACCCTCCGTCCTCTTTTGAGCCCTTGGGGGCAGATAGTGAAACCCATTCTCTTCCATTTCTTGTTTCATCCTTTCTATTGCAAAACTCTTTGAACAGGTAAGTCTCCCACTAGAGTTCCTGCGTGGTCTCTTTAAATCAAAGAATTCAGTTGCAGGTGCTTCATTGCTGGATCTCTTTTCTTTCAAACAAGAAAATTCAGCCTTTACATCGTCTTGCTGATTATCATCCTGTAATTAGATGGTTAAACTAGTTACCACGTAAATTAATCATTTAATTGCATTACTTCTCAATATTAAAGCAGATTGTCAAACTTGTAGTAATAGACACTCTTAGAAACCAAAGATAGGACGGCGTGTAAACCATTCCCATGGAAGGCATAAGCAAAACAAAGGATGTTGCTATTACCTCTTTCTTATTATATATATCCCACAATCTTTCTATTAACGTCTCCTCATCATAAGATGTTGTTATTCCAGTAAATGCGACATCCTTGCAATACTTGAGATAAGATGGCAAGTCTTTTGAATAGTCTACAGCAAAAAGGCTAAAAAATCAGGCGATATAATGTGCGGATAGCAAGTATAAGAGCATTAAATCTCACTATGACAACCGAAGCTGCTTAGTTCAATCATCAGAATTTTTGTATCACTATCTAAATAACTTTATTTAATTATATTGTATATAGCCTGTAATTAGATTGATTAATTTTTCAAGAGTACTTAGAACATCATCGATTAGGAAATATCACAAAACACTCACTTCTTTTTAGCAGCAATATCTTGAATTGCTCAGAAGCAATACATCAGATGACTCATATAACTTGAACAAGCACTAGTCTCTACTTGGGTACACTATTAACCTTTATCAAATATGAAAATTTGACACTGAAATGTAATAGAAAAACAACATTTGAGTGATTTACAGTATACTTACCATGTCTAACGTTGATCTTGTCATATGCAGCTTCAAGAATGCTCAACAACTCTTTAGTTTCGAACTCAGAAGTTTTATTATCCATCAAGTTCTTTACTGTTGATGAATTTGTAGTCGATTGACATGCTGTAGAACCCTGATCTGCCACTCCAAGCTTTTGTCTAGAGCTCGAATTTGATTCATCCACATTTTCTTCGAATTGATGGCCACATGAAAGAGAATCAGCAATATCAGATAAACCCATTTCCCAAGTCCCTTGACCATGTATATTGTACAATATTCGTAGTGTTACTATTAATATTGACATCACACAAACGCGAGTTGGAAGCCTAGATGCATTACTGGACAACCATAATTCTGCAGGTAATGACCATTCATAAAGGCGGCACGCATGCTGAAGAATTTTCTCCACCGGAAGAGACAGTTCATGCAAGTAGCGGCGGGCAATTGCATAAAAGTTTACTGAAGGGAGACGTAGGCCAATACTTTGTGCAATTGAAGCGGCCGTTTCTTCTAACTGCCAAGGTCCGATAACCCTAATGGGCCTGAACAGAAACCTAGTACTCAATGGACAATCACTTGACGGAGTTCCAAGATACTTATCCAATTCAACAAAGGAAGTAAGGTAAGGAAGCTTTCCCTCTATCGCCCATTGATAAATATCGGTTGGTAGCACTGCCTCACGTGCAATATGGCAAACCAGAAAACAAATAGCCAGTGAGGAATATATAGGTATGGTTTTTCTCAATGCACGAAAGAAAATATAAATCACTCGCCGTCCATACGAATCATGGGGTTCCGACCTGTATTTCGCTATGATGTGCCTAGAAGGTTTTCGTCGGTCTTCTGCAGCCGAAAGTAACAAGTCAATTTTAAATTACAAGTCCTTAGATAACAACCATAAAGTAAAGCACTTCTAAAATTTTGGGATGTTGGATGTCCAATTGTAGTTAGTTTACGGAATAGCATGCAATTCACTTTCTTTTTCTTTCTTCATAAGAGAAGTAGCACCAAAATATCTCAAATAGGAGAAAAATTCCACCTTGTTCACAGTTCTAAATTTCGGGATGTTGAATGGCCAATTTAATAGTTAGTTCAGGGACTAGTAGTGCAATTCACCTTCTCTTTTTCTTTCTTAATAAGAGAAGTAAAATATCTCGAATACGAGTAAAATTTCACCTTGTTCGCCATGCCAAAATTTCGGTATCTTGAATCTCCAAATTAATATTTAACTTAGGAACTAGTAGAGACTAGTAGACCAATTCACCCTCTCTTGTTCTTTCTTTAAAAGTAGCCCCAAAATATCCCGAATACGAGTGAAATTTCACCTTATTCGCCATTCTAAAATTTTGGGATGTTGAATCTCCAATTTAATAGCTAGCTTAGGGACTAGTAGTGCAATTCACCCTTTTTTTTTGCTCTATAGAGTAGTATCAAAATATCTTAAGTATGAGCAAAATTCTCACCTTGTTTATCATCCTGCGAAGGGGTGGCGGCCGCGGCGGCGGCCTTGGACTCGGTGATCACCTTCCGCGCCCAGCCCTCGTCGAGCACCTGAGACGCCGCGACATAGCGGAGCCATATGGTCCCTGCGAGCCCGCAGATCAGCGGGCCGACTCCGAACTGCTCTACGAGGGCCTCGCATTGGCGCTGCAGCATCACCTGCAACCCCTGCACGTACCGCGCCCGGATCGCCGCCCCCGCCGCCTCGGCGTCCGCGCCCGGCCCCGGCCCGGCCCCGAAGTCCCTCGGCTCCTCTCCTTCCTCCTCCTCGAACGCGTACGGCCTCTCCCCTCCCCCCTTTCCCCCTCTCTCCTCCTCCTCACTCTTAATGGAGGCGACGGATCGGGCGAGGGAGCGGAGGAGATCTTCGCGGGAGAGCTTGGGGGCGGAGGGGGCGGCGGCGGCGGCGGAGGGGCGGGAGCGGTGGTGGAAGAAGCTGTAGAGGGCGCCGCGGCCGGAGCCGTCGCCGATGACGTCCTCGTCGGCGCAGCCCGTGTCGACGACGTCCTGGCTCTGGGATCCGCAGTGGCGGCAGTAGTAGAAGCCGTCGTCGCCGCCGTCGAACT
The DNA here is from genome assembly GCA_016920855.1 of Puya raimondii. NCBI lineage: Eukaryota > Viridiplantae > Streptophyta > Magnoliopsida > Poales > Bromeliaceae > Puya > Puya raimondii. The sequence goes on from JABWPP010000049.1 coordinate 9,351,692, forward strand.
CCGACGCGCCGCACCCGTCGCAATGGAGGACGCGGCGCTCCGCCGCCTCCGCCGCCGCCGCCATGGGAGCCGCGGCGGAGGAGGGGAACGGGGAGCTCCATGGAGGGTTCGCCATGGGAGGACGCAGAGAAGAAGAAGACGACGACGAAGAAGAAGGGTTTATTGGGGCCGCTTTTGTTAATGCTTGGGCTCTTTTTTAAACCGGACCGGTTCGACGAACCGGTCCGGGTCAAAGAAACACTTCGGTTTTTTTTCCGGCTCAAGATATTGATTGGGAATATGAAATAGGAGGATTTGTTTGTTTTTGGTGAAAATTTGTATGAAGACCCCTCTACTACAGACAATTTTGAAATGCAACCCTTGTTAAAATATGGTTTAAACTATCAAATGTAATAGAATTATTGACGAATTTATTTTATTTATTAAAACGTACCTTTCAAATATAGTTGAGGGGGCTTCATAAAATTTTTTTGCTAAAATAAAAGTTGAGTTGCTATTTCAAATATCCTATAGTTGAGGGGTCTCCGTACAATTTTACCATATTGTTTAGCAATTTCTAGTACATCACCTTCTCCAAATATCTACTTGTTTCGTGTTTTTTAAAACAAAAACAAAAAAAAATCTACTATTTCATTTTGTTCTTTGCGTTGGATTCTTTGGAGATTCGTACGACGAAACCCTAGTTTCGGGATCGAGAAGCGTCGCGTGGATCCTCGTGTTTCGCTGTTATGGTACGTGAATCCTTCGCGTTGATCGTCCTTAATCATCTAGGGTTTCGGATGCTTGTTGTGTTTCCCTGAACTTTTCGTGAATTTTGTGACATACGATGAGTTTAGAGCGTTTCGGTATGAATTGGCACTGAGAATTGGGGGTTTTAATCGTTTTTTATGTGGATTTTGGTTAATATTTGCTTGAATGCTAGATGTATGTTAGTTTTGTTGGTAGGAAGAGGATCTTACCTTGTTCTTACTTGTGATTCAATAAAATTAAAGTTTCTGATCACGATTTAAAGATGTAAACAAACAAATTAGATTATTTATTTGGTGGAATTTGGTTTGATATGAACCAGCATTAAGAATTGGGGTATTTGTTCATTTTTTATATTGATTTGATTTGGTATATAGCATTGGTAGAGAATGTTGGTTAATTTTTGCTGGGAATACTCTACACTTTATAAATGTTGTTAATACTCTATACATGTTAATTTTTGCGCGGAATACTCTATATATGTTAATGTTGTTAGAGGGAGAAAATTTAACTGCTTGTGATTCAGTGAAAGAAAACTTTGGGATACAGATGTAAAGAGATCAGATAAGTTATATGGTGGAAGGGGCATTAAGAATTGGGAATTTGGTCATTTGTGATATGGATTTGATTTAGTATACAACATTGGTACTTGGTAGAGAAATTTGTCATCCAAATGCTGCCTATCATAGTATGATCCGTACTTGGCTGAGTAATTAGATGGCCTCTTAAAGTTTAATATACTAACTAATACATAATCCTAGGTTCCATTTGGCCCAACTGAAGCTTACGCTGAAGTTACTACTCGTGTAGAGCTGTTTTGAAAAGCACTAATAGCTTTTTCCATTATAATCTCTTCACTGCAGCAAAAGTAGAAGTTTCAAATTAGAGCTTTTATTTATTGGGCCTAAAGGCTCAATTTAGGTTCCCAGGATAGAGAAAGCTCTAGAATCCTTGCTTGCTAAATGCTTTTGCTTTTTGAAGTAGATAAGTTGCTCTAGTAGCAAGCTCATCTAAAGGTAGCAAGTTCTCTGAATTAAAAATCTCAGAAAAAATCTTCTCTGATTGGTGTCTTTGTGCCTTGTGTAGGAGAGCACGCTAAACTACAGTTAATGTGAAGTATTTTGGTTGTCTTATGGTTTAGCAGCATACTCCTTAAATTAGAAGGCAAAACCTATAGGACTAACATATAAACTACAATGGTTATTGTTCTAAATGCTGAACAGTTAAACAATAAAAAAGGAGCTTGGTTACATTAAAAATGTTGTAGACAGATATGCGATTTAGTTGGCAAGGATAGAAGAAATAGCACAAGTGTTAAGTAGGATGATCATCATTCATGAACAAACTGCAGTAAGATGGTTTGATGTATATACTCTATAGATAGTAGCAGGCAGTCCACTTGATGAGCAAATCAGAATGCAATCAAAGTTACCCTAACTAGGGAGCAATTGGTAAGTCTAAAGAGGACCTTATTGCCCCTGATTAATGAATTATCTATCAAAAATTGATGGATCAATTCCTTGGAGCCTAGGTTTTGATGCGTACAGTATATCGCTCCCTTAATCTTTTCTGTGTTGCATACTGTGGCTTGTCAAAGGAACCTACCGATTGCATATAGTTCATCCTTTCGTCATTGTTCTTTTACAAAAGCCAGAATCAGTATTTTAACCAAAACTCTCTTACCATCAAACCTTTCAGGCTTGGCATATGGCCCAGATTTCTGGTGCTTACCTTGCATAATCTATTTGTTACAAGATTGAATCATGTCAAATATTTTAGGAACATTAGTAAAAGCACATCCTTTTGGAGTGATCGGGGATGGTACATGGAATGATACGTTTTTTTTGCACCTTATACATTCAGCTCTCTCATAATATTTTGGTAGGTACAGACCGCACAGCGGGGCACGTTTATTCTGACCTATATGTTTGTAATAGGAAAATAATTGTCTAATGGTTTTCTTTGTCCTTACTCGTCCGTTTGTTACGATGCTCTGGGAAACTGATTGAGCATTTATTTGCCAGGCTTTAGCCTGTTGATCTATTTGACGTACAAATTTGCCGCTTTAGTGGAAGATCATATAAGCAGACAATGGGGCGTCTATCGCGGAGTATGGCCGTTTGTTTGCACAGTGGGAAACTCGCTCTTCTGGCAATTCTGGTCTCTGGTGGGATTGTGTTGCAAATCTTGGTCCGTATATCCCTGTTCTCAGTCTCAGCTTTCTATTGCTGATTATAGAAGCAATGAATATATATATTTAGAGACATTGATCGTTATAACTTACTGTTTCTTATTTCAGGCTTGTGCTTTATACAATAACTGGTGGCCAATGCTAACAGGTGATTCTTTTTTTTTTCCTTTTTTAATTCTTGGCAAAGTTCCTGTTTATTCTTAACAGAAGTAAAAGTTTTACTAATAATGGTGCGTTGATCTTGTCACAGTATTGATGTACTTGATTCTTCCCATGCCCTTGATGTTCTTTGTTGGCTCAGACAGTTCCTCAATAATGTCGAGCGGCGGCGACGGGTTAGTGCTTCATTTTCACAGATCTCTTTTCATATTAAGGATCTTTTTGTCTTGCCTGGTGCTTTTGAATTTTTGCTGTTCGAAGAACCTCTAACTGCTTTTTTCACTAGAATCAATCAGCTTCTCACTTTCTGCAAATACTCTTTTTTTTTTAGAGAAGCTGTTTAAGAAGCCAGGTCAAATAAAAACCAAGGCTGAGCAAATTTTAGCAATTTTATCCGTGATTTTGACCTTGATTTGAAATTCCAATTTCATCCTCACATATTTAATTATGACAATCTAGTTCCTGACGTTTCTTTTGCATAACAATTATGAGCCCTTTTGTCATATGCTGTCTTAAAAAGATGCCACGGTGGCAGCACCGTCGCTAGACTTTGCTTAGTTAAGATTGGAACTTTGCGAATAAATCTGAAGGGGTCAAACTTTGGGGTTATAAATGTTAAAAGCCAAAGTGCGGGGATGAAATTTTTGTAACATCAAACCTCAGGGACTAAATTCTTACAGTGTGAGCTTCGAAGGACGATTGAACCAGGGTCAAACTCCAATGAGGCTACAACTCGCATATTAACGTTTCATATTTGTTGTGCTGATTCATACGTATGTTTCGTTCAATGTCGTGTTTTACCAGTTGGGTGAACTTCACAAAGTTCTTGACGGGGGCCTCGGTGGTGGGGAGCATCGCGATCCCCTCCATCCTAAAGCACGCGGGTATCATCGGATGGGGGGCGCTGTCGATGGAGCTCTCATCTTTCGTGGTCTTCGGCGTTGCGATCCTGTGGCTCCTTCAGACGAACCGCGAAGAAGAGTACAGTATGCTCTGAGCTGTAGGTTTCCCACGGTTCGCGTTCCATCACGCACCATTCTCGATACCTTTTATGCTGCAATTTTTTTTTTCTTTTAGCTCGATGATTCTGCTGTAGATGCTCGATGTACATTTCTGAATTGTTGATATTTTCTGCGTGTGAGGATCTCATTGATGCACTCTTAGGTATATTGTTTGTAGGCAAATTCTAAATGCATTGTGGCGACACTTCCGTTGATAAAGATTGTGTTTTTTTCTGCGTTTGTTTTTGTGTAGAAGCTATCGGAATATTTACGGACTCTTCTATGCGAGTAATCCAACATTTTTTTTTGCATTAAGTAGATATGCATGCAGTTGAAAATGTAGCGGGTAGATGCATATTAAATCTGTTTGACAATATGTAGTTGAGATTGTGTTGCAACTACAAATTCTTTTGGTTGCTTGCAATTCGAAGTTGCATTTGCAAATTATGGTATTTAAATGTATAAATGGTGAGATTATCCTTCAAAAGATAAGAGGATAGTAAAGTACTATTTCCAGCTGTTGCAGTATGTGGAAAAACCATACGACCCCTAAGTTGTGTAGCATTTTTTTTTTTTTTTTCTGAATCTTAGAAAAACCAGTTCCAAATAATTACTACTACCCAGTTACGTAGTTAGCCTTATACAGTTTTTTCTTCTCTTTTTTTTTTTTTTTTTCAACTTTTTGGGAGATGGGAACCCCTAAGACTACAATTTGGCTTTTTTTTTTATTATGGGAAAACTTCAAATACCAACCCTGTAGTTTCACACTTTTTCATTTTAGTGCCCTGTGATTTAAAGTGTATCATTTTAGTACCTTGTGGTTTTAATTTTTTCTTTTTTTTTGTTCCTTTCATTAATTTTTTCGTTAAATTATATAGAAAAAACTTCAGATAATCCACCACTGGTTTATCGAATATTCATTTTAGTACCATGTGATTTTAACTTTCTCACTGATTTAACAAAAAAAAAATAAAAAAAAAGAAAAACGAAATCATATGATACTAAAGTGAGAAAGTGCGAAACTACAGGGATGGTATTTAAAGTTTTTTTCTTTTTTTATTCGTCATCTTCACAACATCATCTCTACGCCGAAAAGCTGCGGAGACATCATCTGTTCCAAACAGAGTAGATACTTCGCAGGACATGAAGTCTATAGCTTTTGATGCTGCATGAAGCGGAAATCTACTTGGAGCTGAAAAGCAAAAGCTTTTTAGGCTTTGTTACAAAATAACCTCAAAAAAAATTATATTTGACCGAATAATCTCAACAAAACTATATCTGGACAAATAATTTTATTTTTGTCGTGTGGTGCTAGAGTGGCAGAGTGAGCTCCGAAAACAATGAATTATTCTCCGCTTCAGTAGAAAACGATAAACGATTTATCATATCTTATGAACTGTTACAACTCACACTAAAACGGTGCTAGATAAAGCAGTAAAACCTTCATCGTATTTATGAAGACGGTGAATGATTCATCGTGTTATTCGTGACCCTCCATAACTCCTTTTTTATTTTGCTGTGATGAAAAATTATAATAAAGATTTTAATAAAAAAACAGTTGAGGCCAAGAATTTAAGTGTCGTGGTACGGAACCGTGCCGAAAACTTGCCGGCACAATACGTGTCGGATTGTACCAATGCGTGCCGGTCACAAAATATACATGTGTGCCGACACATAATGGTATGAAATATTTATTTTTTTTAGCAACAAAATATTCAATTGCTTATTATATATTTTTATCAAATCTTTTGAACTATATTGAAAAAATTATTTACTAATTTAAAGAAAAGAAAGTTTTGAGCCGTGTCATCGGCACCAGGGTTGTATCGTGCCGATATCTTATTGGCACAACACGGCACGGTAAATACGGCCCGTACTGATGGGCCCCGTACTGATGGGCACTTAAATCTTTGGTTGAGGCTTTTGCTTTTGGAGATGTCACATTGAAGTAGATAGTAACAACAAAATTCTGTAACACATACTATTCCTATAATGATAAGATAATAAAGATGAGATAATACAACTATTTACTTGGCTCCTAGGAGTTGGATACATTCATAGAGACCACTCTAGCTACATATTCACAATGACATAGATAGAATACACATTACTTTCTTGCTGTTACGCATGTTAACAGCATCGCCGATCCTTATGAAGCTTACACAGGAGCTCTCTTCCTAAAAAGTGCCTGCAAAATAGTTTATAAATCATATTCAGAAACCTAAAACCGTGCAAATTCGAGTGCACTCTGCTTTTACATTAACATAAGATCATCATATTACGGCAAAAAAATTTCTCTTGAACAGAGAAAAACTTATCCTTTTGATTTCGCTCTTTGAAGGCTCAGTATCTCGCATGCTCGTATTTCCTGTTACTTAGATTGCTAATAATGAGGCAAAAATATGTATATATATATATTCCGAGAGGTAGCAAAGTTTCATCGGCAATTCGTTGTCATAACCTGGATGTTATTATTGAAAATTAAGCTTAATATTCTATTACCGAACCAGATGGAACTATATATACTTTGTAAAATGTCTAACTTTTCTAAATTTCCAGATATTTCTTGCCATTTATTACAGTATATTGCGAAAGAAAACTAAAAGGGTAAGAGAAGGCACTAGAATGGAAAGTATCAATATCACAAAGTCGTTATCTGGTTATGTTTCATGTGTTTACGAGATATATAGCTTGAAACTGAGGTAATGTTCTTGAATTTTAATCGCAGTTACAGAGAAATGTAATTGTTGATCTTACCTTGGTTTTTCTTGCACATCTAGCCAACCTGTCAAATACAGATAAAATTTAATTAAAGCATGAAAAATAACAGCGGGCATATGAATTTACATGTGAATTTCTAACAAAGTTATTGCCAAAATAATACTACCGTTGTGAGTTGCAAGTAAATAAGGAATCAAAATGATACTAATTTTCCAAATTCATAATCGGCAAAGTACGAAAAGAACAAAATTAGGTAGTTAATTCAGAATAACAGATATAGAAAATGAGTAGTTCGCTAATTCGTCGGTCAAAGAAGCACCACGTAGAAAATAGTACTGGGCACATCCTATGCTCAACTCCAGCTTCTGCGTTGAAATTTGAACTGCTCACATAATTTGCCTACCAAAGGACACAAAATTCCATGCATATTTCTCTTAAATCATCACTTGTAAACTGATGGATGCATCAAGAGGATATAAAGGCTTACTTTATATGGAGCAAAAATGGCCTTTACATCATTAAAAACCTCATCAATTGGCTTTGTGGCATCAACCTGAGAACTTATCCAACACGTAACTCAACTGTTAAAATCAAGAAGCACTTTTCATCCATCCATGATGGTATACAAATGAAAGGAAGGTAACTACAAAATTACCTTTCGAACCTTTCCCTTTCGCTCATAGTATTCAATAACAGGTAGAGTGGACTCCATAAAAACTTTGAAACGCTTCCTAACTGTTTCAATATTATCATCGTCTCGTCCCTACAAAATAGCCAAATAGTAGGCATGTCGAAGTTCCGTAATGTAATGACAAAACATGCTTGGAAAAAGTAAAGAGACAAAAAAGAAACCTGGTTGCGGTTTAGAACCCGCCGCTCCAACTCCTCTTGTGGGCAGTCAAGGAACAGAACGAATTCAGGCTCAATTTTCATCTGTTACATGAATAAAAAACAAGGTATATAACGAACAATATTCTGGAACAAAACAACACACTATGGACATATACACATAATCAAAACTTGGCTGAAATGAATAAAATGATAAATACTGAATGAGAGCATTACAACACTCTCATATGTCAGACGATTCTCTTCATTGCGAGGAAATCCGTCAATAAGAAATTTGTTGTTTCCACTTTTAAGCATAGCCTGCTGTAACAGCTTAACCACAACTTCTGAAGGTACAATCTGTCCTTCCTTCATCATCGTCTGGATCATGGCACTGAAGAAGCAGAGATCAGCAAGACCAAAATTGTGTTTTAAGAAAACTGGCACAACACAAAAAGCTAAGATCTCTTTTCAACGTAAATACTCATGCAACAGAAGAAAATTCCCCCGAAAATTAAAGGACAGAAAAAGACTACTTAATAATAGTGCCAAAAAAGACAACACCCCCCCCCCCCCCCCCCCCCCCCCCCCCCCCCCCCCCCCCCCCCCCCCCCCCCCCCCCCCCCACCCCCCCCCCCCCCCCCCCCCCCCCCCCCCCAAAAAAAAAAAAAAAAAAAGATAATCTTTTGAAATGGCAAGTGTTACTCAATACCCATATGCGGAACCGGATTTAGTTTCTGCACGCAGAAGGTCACCAACACTAAGATGTGTGAACCCAAAGTGTTTGGTGATCTTTTCACACTGTGTGCCTTTACCACAACCAGGACCACCTGTAGAATTATGTAAATAATAATGTACCAATCAGATCTACAAGTTGTATAAAAAAATATGCTGGAAGTCATAGAAAACAGAACAAGTTTTAACATACAATGGAAGAAAACGAAAGCTGCATTAAGAAGTCATCACCATTTTATGTATGGATCAGCTAAGTAGTGTGACAACGATTACAATCTTATTTACATTTTATTTGTTCTAATCAGAATTACAAACAGATAAATTAATAAGGTACATATAGTTTTAGTTTTCCTTTCTTTCTTTCTTTCTTTCTTTCTTTCTTTGTGTGTGTGTGTGTGTGTTGTATGGCATGCTTCTGGTTTGTCTTAAATTAATTTGCTTCTTAACATTACCTTGAACAAAGAATAGTGGGAACTCATATGTCAGGAGATTATATAACTGTCATTTGATAAAGCGAGAAATTCATACCTAAGACAAACACAACTGTGATCTTCTTATCACGAAGAAGACTCCCATCTGAATTCTGCAGCAAAACAGCTAATTATCATCAACTTGTCAAAATTTAATTTATAAGGAAAACTAATACTTGATTCTTCTGAGTAATGTAAAATTGAATCTAAATGTATTATTCCGATACTTCATAATATTTTCTATCCATTTCAGCGTATATAACGGACCTGCACTTATTCTGGCCCATTTAACTTCTAAAGAAATAATATTAACCTTTTATATTCCATTTCTTCACAGCATCATCTAAATGTGGTAGAAAGTAATCTGTTTATAGATAGGAGCAGCTATCATCAACTCTCAACAGTTCCGACTTTCCAAGATAGTAGGTTCCACCTACTCTGTAATTTATCTTATGCTGTCAATAATGATTTAGAGGCTATATAACTATGCAGTTGTGGATATGTAGTATACAGTTGTAGACATCTTGTTGCACTCACCATCAGTCAAGTAGCACATGTCTCATTAGTAAACCAAGAGAGATATACCAAGTAATATTTATGAATCCAAACAGGCCCTACAAGTATTAAACATTAATCAATCACATGGATCACTTTTGTTTTATCTATTTAATAGATAGGTTGGCTTTCAAGTTAGCAGTTTTAACCTGCTAAATAAATTGGTCCATTTTCAGGTTAAGTTGCATCTTTTAATAAATGTGTTCGCATGGCACTTATGAGACATGAACATGAACACTCCCCCATAACTTATAACTTTGCAAATTTAAAGGTTCTCTCAGAAAATTAATGTTCGCGGAGGTGTGTTTATGACTGTTGGATCAAAAACACATCAACAGAGCCAGCCCTACAGTTTTCACTGCTATCAAGTATCAATTTTTCATAACTTTACAGATATGGATGGCGTAAATCATACATAAGATGATAAAGTGATGTTCACTTGTATGGTATTCAATGAACCTTCATGCACTTAATCATATATCCGTAGAATTAAAGCGCTACGAACTTTAGGCTTATCGAGTGATATGATAAATGAGTCAACTGCATAAGAAAACAGCGCAATATTGTTCAAGTAACAACAATTTGTAGATGAAACCAAAGTGCTGTATGACTTAAAAAAATAAAAAATAAAAAGATAGTACCTTGTCTTTATCAACCTTAGTGCCCATGAAACTCAATCAGGTTTCTTACTAACTGATCTGTAAAAAGAAAAGCCATAGCAATTAAGTGAAAAGAAAGCCTAAGAAACCAAAGATTGTGATTTGTTACTTCATAGAAAGAACAATCCCGATGTAAAATATATTCATAGTAAAATATCAAAATCGGGTGTCAACAAGAGATGAGCGTATCGTACTGTCCTGGTCTGCCTGATCAAAATTTTCCGTTGATCCACAGCCTATAATTGCACAAAATTATTGCTACTATATCCTTCGACTTGAAATATATCTATTATACCCCAATAGCTGCCCCGTAGTATACATATTACACCCCAACAGCCCCGAATTAGATAAAGATGGGACTACGAATAGGTGTATATAAGGAATAGCACTCTAGTAAACGACCTTAAGCATTTTGGAACAGTAGTTTAGGCCTAACAAGCTGGTAATACTAGTAGGCTGGTTTGGGTTGTTATATATGTAGTGTGATTCCTATACAAGTTTCATTTATCAAAGATTCTTACAAAGTTGAAGAGTAAGAAAGAAGAAAAATACAACAAAGAACCAAGTAAATTCTTAACAAAACCACCAACAAACTAAGACAGCGATAATTGCACAAATTTACAAAGCATAAGTTTATTCCATCATGCATCGATATTGAAAGAAGAAATGATGATCAGAGCCATTGAAGATTTGAAATTCAAACCAGATTTAGGACTCTCGACAACACAATAGTTTCTCAGGAATCTAGTATTACGCTAGCTGGTATAACCTACCGTGACAAGTCACCTAAGGGCACTCATATCTAATCTCTATTCATATCAAAAGATAATCCCGTCAAAACAAATCTATAAAAACACAAAATTTTCTCAAAACATCAACTAGTACTCCATCATACAATGATCTGAACCATGAAAGATTCAAATTTACACCAGATTCAGCACTCCCCGAGGGTATCAGACACGGAAAGAGCGAGATGTCTGATTACTAAACTGGTATAAGAATATCATAACCTACCGCAAAAAGTCACGTAAGCCCACTCATATCTAAACTCTAATCAGTTCAAAAGATACTCCCATCGAATTTTACCTATAAGGAGAGAAAATTTTCTCAAAAATCAAGTGGTACGCCATCACGCAACCCAATTTGAACAGAAAAACTTGATCTTAACCGCAAAAGTATGAAAATTTTTATCAGATTTAGCACTCCCCAAGGGGATCAAACATCAGAAATGATACAAAGGAAGAAGAATAACGATGGCGAGATCCATACAGAGCGAGATATCTGATTACCCAACAAGGCAGTCAAATTATCAAAAATTTATCTACAAAAACACAATCCTATCTCAATTATACCACAAAACCATGATCCGAGACTCTAAATAGTCGAAATTTATACCAGATTCAGCACTCTCCGGCGAGATCAATCCGATATGCGAACTGTACACACACAACAACAAGATATATATAGAGTGAGAATCGCACACAAGGATCGGAATCGGAGTATTAGGGGGGGAAGTGGGGGATTCGGAAGTGGAGGGGGAATCGCATCGGATTCGAAGGGGATTGGGAGGTGGAAGAGGGGATCGGATACCTCGCGATAGGGCGATTAGGGTTTTGATCTCGCCCCTTTTTCTCTCTCTTTCTCCGATTGGGCTCGCGAAGGTGCGGGAGAGAGAAATGGTGGTAAAGCGAAGCGAGAGTTTTCTTTATATAGAGGAGAGGCTAAATAACACAAAGCCCCCTTTCAATTTACGGTCTGCTTAACCACCCCTTATGCAAAAAAATTTCTTAAGGTAAACTTTAATTTGCCCCTTGTAGTTTAACTCATTTTTACTTTACTACTTTGTGGTTTAAAATTTTGCATAACCACCCGTGGTTTAGCTCATATTTATTTTGTCACACTGTGATTCAAACGTTTATAATTAACTTTCTTGTAATTTTTTAAAAATCGAGTCAAATAGCGAATCGAAAATATTATTTATTTTTATCTAAAAGTCAGTATTTTATAATTAAATATAGTATTAAAATAATCATATATATAATAATATTATAAATACTAATTAATATTCATGACGTCATGTTGACGTGACTAGTTTTACCGGTGGTTGACTTACTAGTTACTAGTTGAATTTTATTATTTTATTAATTTGTGCTAAAAAACTAAAATAAGCTAAATTGATTTTATACCGTCAAATTTTAATATAACTTGATAAAGAATCCGGCTAGTTTGATTAAAATTAGACAAGTTTACCGGTTCGGTTTTTTGACTTATTCGATTTAAAGGGTTGAACGGAATCATTTTATAGACTGAGTCACGATCTGACCAGTCGAACCGGCTGATTTTGGTATTTAAATAATAGCTAAAATACAGAAAATTTTCATGTAAATATTTATATTTTTTACTTGCCCTTCCTAACTTTCAAAAATCTATATTTTACTTTCTCAAAATTTCAAGTTAGTGCATTTGGCCCCCGGATTCCGTCAATACTTCATTCATTTTCTTATAATTTAGACAGAAAATGCTCTTATAAATTAATATTTTTTTCTTATAGAACAAGTAAGTAAGGATAATTTGGTTATCCGCTGTCTCTATTAACGTCGTACCCACTTGAAAATATTTTTAGAATTTTAAGGAGACATAAATATAGAATTTTAAAAGTAAAGAAGAAAAAATAAAAAAAGGCTAAATTACAAAAATCTCTCTGTAAATACTCCTTTTTTTATTTTTTCTTTCTGACCTTCAAAAATTTATATTTTACCCTCTTAAAATTTTAGAAATGTTTCAGGGGGTGCGGCGTTAATTGAGAGGGCAAAATGATCAAATTATCCTTACTTCTTCTATAAAAAAAATAATTTTTAATATATTTCTGTCATTTTGAAGAATATTTTCGTATAAATTATAACAATTAGACATAAAAGTGATGGAACCCTGATGACAGGGGGCTAAATACAATAACTTGAAATGTTGAGCGGGTAAAATATAGATTTTTGAAAGTTAAAGAGGAAAAGCAAGAATGCGGGTATTTAAAAGAGGATTTTCTGTAATTTAGCATTTAAAGGGTGTTTTCTGTATTTTAGCCAAAAACGTCCCTCCCATTATCACACCCACTTCCACGCCCACCATGCCCAAACCCTCGTCCTCTTCCTCCTCCTCTCCCCATCTCCATCGTCTCCTCCGCCACCGAAACCCTAACCCTCCTCCTCCTCCTCCTCCTCCTCTTGTCCCCATCAACCGCTTCACCCTCCCTCTCCTCGCCAAGCTTGCCTCCCACCTCGCGCTCCCGCTCCACGCCCGCGCCCTCCACGCGCGCGCCGCCAAATCCGCCCTCGACGCCGACCTCGTCGTCCGCAACGCCCTCCTCCACATGTACGCCTCCCTCGGCGACCTCCCCGCCGCGCGCGCGCTCTTCGCTTCCGCGCGCGAGTCCGATCTGGTCACCTGGAACTCCATGATCGACGGCTGCGCCAAGAACGGCATGCTGGGCGCCGCGCGCGACCTGTTCGACGAAATGCCCGAGAGAGATCGCGTCACCTGGAACGCCATGATCGCCGGATACGCCGCGGCCGGCGACGCGGCCGCCGCAAAGGAGCTGTTTTTGGCGATGCCGGATAAGGATGTCGTTTCCTGGAACACGATGATTAGCGGGCACGCGAGGATCGGCGACGTTAAGGTCGCGCGGGAGCTGTTCGACGAAATGCCCGAGAGAGATCGGTTCACTTGGAATGCCGTGATTGCCGGGTACGCCGGAATTGGAGATATGGGCGCCGCAAAGGAGCTGTTTTTAGCGATGCCGGATAAGGATATTGTCTCTTGGAACACGATGATTAGTGGGTACGCTAAAGTTGGTGATGTTACGGCCGCGAGGGAGCTGTTCGATGAAATGCCTGAGAGGAATTCGGTGTCGTGGAACGTCATTTTGGCGCTTTACGCGAGGTTGAAGAAGTATAGGGAGTGCTTGAGGTTGTTCGATTATATAATAGCGGTCGGAGATGTGAAGCCCAACGAGGCGATTTTCGTCAGCGTCTTGACGGCTTGCGCTAATTTGGGCGAGCTCGAAAGAGGGAAATGGGTCCATTCTTTGATTAAGGATGGATGCGAAAATATTCAGCTTGATGTTTTGCTTTCAACCGCGTTATTGACCATGTATGCCAAGTGCGGGGTCATGGATTCGGCGAGGGAAGTTTTCGATTCGATGGAACGAAGGAGCGTTGTATCGTGGAATTCGATGATTAGCGGATATGGCCTTCATGGCGAAGGTAAAAAGGCGCTCGATTTGTTCATGGAGATGGAGAAAAGGAGAATAAACCCTAACGAGAAAACCTTTGTGTGCATTCTTAGTTCATGTGCTCACAATGGGATGATTTTCGAAGGATGGTGGTGTTTCGACCGAATGATTTGGTTCTACAACATCGAGCCCAAAGTTGAGCACTTTGGTTGCATGATGGACCTTCTCGGTCGAGCCGGATTGCTTAAAGATTCAGAGGAACTTATGAAGAAGCTAAACCTTGAAGGGTCCCCAGCTTCACTCGGTGCTTTAATGTCAGCCTCAACAAACCATCGCAATTGGAAGCTTGGGGAGTTTGTGGGTAAAAAATTGATCGAGATGAAGCCCCAAGATATCGGGCCGTATGTGCTTTTGTCGAACATGTATGCTGCGGAAGGTCGGTGGGATGATGTTGAGAAGTTGAGGGAGGTGATAAGGGAGAAGGGTTTGGAAAAGGATTTAGGGTTTAGCTTAGTCGGTGTGGATGAGTCCGAATCTTATTTTGTCGGCGAAGAAAAGGTAATTTCAGAAGGCAAGAAGAGCATGGTTTTCTCTATGTTGAGTGAGATGGGTGCTCGCTCGAAATTATCTCATCAAAGGCACCATAAGAGCAAAAGAGCATTAATATCTACAGGTTGAGAATCGCGGCATGAAACAATCAAGGTGACATTTGTGATTATTTATAGCATGAAGGTGATATGATCCCTGGGAAAGAGGAATCAAGAAGGATAAGCCGGTACGAAAACCTACAATATACGAAATTTTTCGCTAGCGAGGTGGAGAAGTTTGAGGGAGATGATGGGGGATATTTGAGTGAGCAACTTGCACTGTTCAAGAAGAGGATGATGCTCTCTTTGCGTGCATAAGACTCGCGATTTTAATGGATGAAACAAGATCTAATGGGTCATTTACATCTGTTGGAAGATAAAATATCGTGATATACCGCATCCGTAAGTTTAATTTAGAGGGAATTCTATCTTATCTCAAATCATAAAGCGGTGTCGAGCAGCTCCTCTGCTTCGCGAAGGAACACAGGGGAGGAAGTTGAAATTAGCTTTTAGGTCTGAAGGAATATCTGAACAGATTTACTTTAAATAGTCTACTTTAAACAGTACTTGTGCATAAGCTCCAGCCCTGCCGCTTTTAGCGTGAGAAAGTGGAGGCAGGATGTCACATAAGAAACTGGATGGTAAACAGTGCCCTATTAGTGAGGATTATTTGTGTAGCAATTGCTGTAATTTGTTCCCAGATCCGATGTACAAAATCAAAATTATGTTCTTGTAGAGCTTGCAAACTAAATAATGATCGAAAATCTAGTTTATAGATTTTGGCCTATCCATTCTTGTTGTTGTATGTTCTGAACTGCATGAGGTGATTTTGCTATAGAAACTTAAAAGTTGAGGGAGATGATTACTGTTATAAGGTTGGATTAATTTAATGTGGGATATGATCAAAGTGTCTCATTCAAGCTGTGAGATCATAGCAGTTGCCATTTTCTGTGAGCTAAATCTGATATTATTTTTTTCCCTTTTCTTTTCCTTAAATCTTTTGTAAATTCAAATATTACATAAGAGTTATGAAATTCTTGGTGAAATAATTACAGCAATTTTGAGACTCGAAGCTTTCCCTGAGCTTTCCCCGTCTCTCCCTGAGCTTTCCCCGTCTCTCTCTCTCTCTCTGCTCCCCTCCCAGAGCTCTCTGCCGCCGCCGCCCGCCGCATCCCTTTCCTTCGCCTCCTCCTCCGCTATGCCTCCTCTGCCGCCGGCGCCACATCCTACTCCTCCTCCGCCGCCGCCGCACCCCCACGGTCCAATCCTACCTCCTCGACCGCCTCGCCCCACCGCCACCGCAACTGCTGCAACCACCACCGCCTCGTCGAGCCTCCCTCCGAGGTGGTTTCTTCGACGACCTTGGAGTCTCGTAGGGAACCCCACCATCACCACAAGGGGTAGAAGGGGAGAACACGATGTACCATTCACCGTATTCAAACACGGTTAATATTTTACTGTGTTCAACTTAAAATCCACTTCCAACATGACGCTTGTATGGCACTCACGTGACAGAAATTGAATCAATTTTGTAAATATAACCGAGCGTCCCTACCGCAAGTGGTAAAGGACTTGGTGGTTAGTACCCGAGGTCCCAAGTTCGAATCCTAGTTGATTCACATTTTCAGCTAAATTTAATTCTAAACGAAATAAACGAAGTGGATAAATGCTACCTTTCTGTCAAAAAAATTTATAAATATAAATTTTATGAGACTATTTGTTAAAAAAAATTATTAAAGAGCTAAATAAAAAAAAAATCTGGTTAGGACAATAAACCTACTAGCTCAACGTGTCAGCTATGAAATCACTGGTTGTACTTCAAGATCAAAATTTTCATTTTTTGGTTTTTATTTTCGGCTAGAAGTAGCAAATTCTTTTTTTTTGAGAAAAAGGTAGCACGCTACCCGCTTCATTCATTGGATTGATGAACTAAGCTAAAGAGCTTTTTCAAATTCGATAAATGTTGATTGATCGTATATTTCAATTCCATGATGAGTACTGTTTTACCCACTCCAGCTCCCCAAAATTATCCGATTTTTCTCTAAACCAATGCCGTACAGCCCATAAGCTTTTTTCCAGATGAAAAAAAGGCTTCGTAAAGATAATATCGTTTCTGATCTTCCGGATGAGCCACCAGCAATCTACTAATTCCTTCAGTCTATTTATCGTGGGATGCACATCTTTCCTACTCATCCACCTGTCCCATAAAATAGCAAATCCTATCATCTGTCAAATGACTCTTTTGTTTCCCTTTGTTTTTTCACATGTTTTATTATTATTGGTCAAATGTGTTGGCTTCTTTCTTTTTCTAATCAAATGCCTTGTGACAAAAGCCTATGTCGTGGGAGAAATTTGTCTAGACCTGGTCTACCAAATCATCTGTCAAATGACTCAAAATGCATTGTAAATCTTAAAAAAAATGTTACTTATAAAACTCGAGAAGGGACGTACATCTAACACTCCTAAATTTTAAAGTTTTAAAAGTTCTTTGAATTATTTAATATTAGGAATAATATTAAATATACTTTTTAAAAAATTTAAAATATCTAATATATTTTTGGTTGATCAAATGCTTCTATTGATTTGCAAAAATTTCTTAAAATATCTCCAAACCCCTAGGAGGGTTTACTAATGAGATTTGATAATTTCAGAATAAATTTAAAAATTTTAAATAATAGTAAGGGATAAATAATCAAAAGCACCTTTAACATATAAAACAAATTGCTCTTCATAAGAGAATGGTGAAATTTTGGCCATTGGATAATAGAGTGTAAGGCGAACACTTATTTGGCAAGAGAGTACTAAACTTCAAATACACTGTACAGGAAGGGTTTCTATGAAATGTTTCATAGCAAATGATAGGGACTTCGTATCCATACTCGAAATTTTATCTGAATTCAAATCTGAACGGAGTGGATACATCCGATGCTAAATGAATATAATTTCGAATATGGATATAAAAAATAAAGACCCGACGGATTTGGATTTCGGTATAGATTTTGATCGACTCCGACCCGAACCCGAACCCAATCCGGACCCGAAATTATTTTATATTTAAATATATAAATATTTAATATTATATTTAAATTTGAATTTAAAAATTTAGATTTAATATAATATATATTTTGTAATATTGTAAAGAGAAATAATTATTTCGGGTTTGGGCTCGGGTTCGGATTTCAAATTTTTTATCGGATTCGAATTTGGATATGAGTTTTTAAAATTTGTTAGATTCGAGTTCATATTTCGGATTTGATAGTTGGATTCAGGTTCCGACTTTTAAATGCTCCGAATCCGATCCGTTGATATCTTTAGCCAATGAGCCAAAGGCCAACAAGTGGCAAAAAAGTGGGGGAAAAAAGAAAAGAAAAAGAGAAGCCTCTATTATTCTGGAAGGCGAAAGGAGTCCGACTATGATGCTTTTAAAGCACCAAGCACTTGGTGTTTGTAAGTTTTCTGCCGTTAGATTTATTTTTTGACCATTTTCATCTGTTAAATTATATTATTCAACCAATCACCCACTCAACTCTAGGGGACTAATATCATTCTAGCCGCACATCTTTTAATTCAAAGACCGAAAACCTACAAGCACCAATGACTTGATACTTTCAAAAATATAGGAGCTCAATTCAGGAGAAAGAACCAAAAAAGAAAAAAAAAAAGAAAAAACTTTAAATACCAACTTTGTGGTTTCGCACTTTTTTACTTTAGTACCATATGGTTTAAAATGTATCACTTTAGTACCCTGTGATTTCGTTTTTCTCTTTTTGTTATACCTTACGTTAATTTTTTCGTTAAATCAGTGACAAAATTAAAACCACAGGATACTAAAATAAAAATTCGGTAAACCACATGTGGGGTATCTAAAGTTTTTTGTATATAATTCAACAAAGAGTTAACGAAAATACTGATGAAAAGAGAAAATAAAACCACAGGTTACGAAAATGATATATTTTAAATCACAGGGTACTAAAGTGAGAAAGCACGAAACTACAGAAGTGGTATTTGAAGTTACCCAAAAAAACAAAAAAAAAGCAAAGAAAAGAAAAACAAAAAGAAGAAAAGATAAAATTGGAAACAAATTTCCTCTGTGAGAAAGAGAAAGAGGAGAATCTCTCTCTCTCTCTAGAATCTTCCTCTATACTCAATTCAAAGAGGGAAAAAAAAAAAAAAACCAAACAAAAAGAAGAAGAAGACAACAAAAAAAAAAACTCTGTCCCTCGCACACACACACACACATGTCAACCTCATCAAACAATCAGACACCTGAGAGGTAATTTTTCTTCTGATTTTCTTTTCTTTTTTTTTTTTCCTTTTTTTCTCCATTCTTTTGATGATCTACATCTCTTTCATCGCCGTGTTTTGTTTCTGTTTTTCATTTTTTTTTTTTTTTTTTTTTTTTTCTGGGATGTTTGATGCTATTCGTTTGGGATTTTTGAAATGACATGAAGTGAGATGCTGATGCAGTACTATTTGATCTAATTCTGATCGATAGAGATTAGATTTATTAAATTTGGTTCGATTAAACAAACAACAGTTGTTTGTTGATGTGGTTTTATGGCGTATTCAAATTTTGGGTGGTGATTTTTTAATTCTTTTTTTTTCCTTCGAGTTTTTCCTCCTTTTTCCAATTTTTTGGGATCTAGTAATTTTTCAAATTTATTATATTTGGTGAAATTCGGTGATGAATCCGTCGATCAGTATCAAATTTTTGGTGGTGATTTTTTTCCCTTTTTTTTTTGGATGGGTCTATCTAATCTATTTGATGTGATAAAGTAATTTTTCCTTTGATTATTAGAGAGTAACAATTTGGGATCAGTTTTTTGTAAGGATCAATTTTTGGTCCAAATTTTTTTGAAATTGCTGAAGGGATTAAAATGCATACAATTTTACTAGACTTTAGATGAAGAGTTCTACAGTTTCAGATGAGAATTTACTTCTTAAGGAACCAATATTTGTAGAAATTGGTCCCTGGATCCTGATCTCTTCACTATATTAACCTCTAAATTGTAATTTGAAGACCTTTTTTCTTTTTATTCATAATTAGATCCTCTCTTGCTCGTATTTCATTTCAGCAAATTCTTCGAAACGAAAGTAATTTATAGCAATTGTCGAATTTTGTTTCTCATTCTCTGTGGATCTTTCATTTCATATTCACTAAGATCTAGAGTTTGAATTTATAGACACAGACCACCATTTGGATTAAATTTCTATGCTTTTTGAATTCTCGAGTTTGATTTTTATTCGTGATTTGGTGGGATAGCATATTTTGCATACAAGGCCGAATAAAATGACTAGAAGATCAAATTTAGATCAAAAACTACTGCGGTTTAAGTAAATTAAAGAGATATATCGAATAAGATAATCATGCATTCAAACAGGGCCTAGAAGTATTGCCCTAGTAATTTAGGTTTTAATCTCTGTATTGTAATCCCGTTTCGTCGTTAACTAGTCGGCGAGAAACTAGTTTATGCAATACATCGACTCGCGTCGTGTAAATCACATTATCACAAAGTTCTCCTATGTTTGGATTCTTTGGAACACTTTTTTTGTGTATTACAGTGCGAATCAGGAATCTATTGTTGGAACTAGATGTTTTTTTTCAGCAATAGAACAGCAGATGTTTTTAATTCTAGGGTAATTTAGTGCTCAGGTTTCTGTAGTGGTGCTTCAATAAACATAACTGCAGTTCGGGAAAGGGTGAAAGTGTGTCGCGAGTATAACTAATTGTAGTAATATAAAGTTTTTGTTATGCTTTAACATGGTGAATCGAGTATGATAGTTACTAGAATTGTTTTGTGATCGGATTTGAGTCATTCGATTCTGTTCTACCTTCAGAAAGCACTTACTGGTTTCTTGAATTTATCGCAGCTCTCTCGCTAAGCTCGCTCCGCTTGAGGCGGTGTTATTTGATATCGACGGAACCTTGTGTGATTCGGACCCTCTTCATTACCTGGCGTTCCGCGAATTGCTTTTAGAGGTACTAACACCTTTTCGGTTCTAATTTATGCGGCAAATAATTGTCTTGACTAAAGATTTGAGATATCTTTGATTAATCGCAGATTGGGTACAATAATGGCAACCCGATCGATGAAGAGTTCTTCATCAAGAACATTGCCGGAAGAAGCGACACGGATGCGGCTCGCAACTTGTTTCCCGACTGGGATCATGAGAAGGCCATGAAATTCCTTGATGACAAGGAAGCCCTTTATCGGAAGTATGTTGCTGCTTTTCTTTGACTATCTAATGTGCTTTTCCAAGTTAGTGATGTTAAAAAATACATAAAAACGTATCGCGACCACCTCAACTATACGCCTCTCTGACGCAACCTTAACTTTTGAATTTCTTGGGGATCTTATTAAATTCGTCAGTTCCATCAAATTTAACAGCTTTAATCACTTTCTAGGAAAGAAACTAGAAAATTAACGGGTAATAACCAATCGAGTCATTAAATTTAACAAAATTTCACTGTTGAGATTTTACCGAAGAGATACTGTGGGAGGTCCCAAAAAAATTTCCACTTAAAATGGCCCAGAGATTAGCTTTTGGCCTGGATATGTTTATATTCTCTTTACAGTTTCTGTTTGGTGTAAAACCTGAATTTGACGAAAAACAAATGCAGCAGAACCAATTCCTTGTTATTTTCAGAAACATTTTTCAATTCTCAAACCAAAAAGTGCATTTATTTTTCTTCTCTACGACTTTCTTTTTATCGAATTAAGATGTGTCCAGTACAAGTTTTGGACTGAATATGTGATTGTTGAGTTTGTAGGTTGGCGCCTAAACAGCTGGTGGCGGTAAATGGTCTCAACAAGATATGCAAATGGGTCAGAGACCGAGGCCTGAAGCGCGCGGCGGTGACTAACGCTCCGAGGGCTAACGCGGAGCTCATGATCTCGATCCTCGGCCTCACCGACTTCTTCCAGGCCGTAGTAATCGGAAACGAATGCGAGCGCGCGAAACCGTCCCCTGATCCTTACCTAAAGGCCCTGAAGGAACTCGATGCTTCCCCTCAACACGCCTTTGTCTTTGAGGTTTGTTTGCTTCTTCCGACAGCAGTTAACATGCTAACATGAAAACGTACAGAACCTATCTGATCTAAGTGTTGGATTGTTGGCGTTAACTATTAATCCCAAAAGCTCGAGCTGTGAGAAATACGCAACCAATTCACTTAAAGCGCACATACACAGCGTCCACGAGTCTCGATTCACGCCACTTCGAGCATGACTAGGCCCAACCCAACCTCACGTCATTTCGAACGTGACTCGGTCCAACTTGGCCTACCACCACAAGGCAGGATGCTGACTCCTTTAAGCCAACACTATGGACCAATTTTTCAATTTGTTTGATTTGAGTCAATCAACGGTATTTTGACTTTAAAATTTAAGCTAAGTATTTACTTTAATGAATTTATAGTTGCGAGAATTGCATGAAGTATACTGATTAACCCTATAAAGATAAACGACGCATTCAAATTTTGAAATCAAAATCCCGCTGACCGACTTAAATCAAACAATGTACATATTTACTTTAAAAAGATCTAGTTGTTCAAATTTTCTTAAAAAGATCTATAAATTTCAAGTTTTAACATTTCAATCTCATTTTTCATTACCATTATCAGGATTCGCCGTCGGGAATAAAAGCCGGTGTTGCCGCTGGGATGCCGGTGATCGGCTTGGCGACGAGGAACCCGGAAAAATCATTACTTGAAGCAGGGGCAGTGTTCCTGATAAAGGATTATGAAGAGCCAAAGCTTTGGATGGCTCTTGAAGAGCTTGAGAGAGTGGAAGCTAAGTTAAAGGAGTAGATCAATAGCTGAGATTTTGAACTTCTTTTTTTTTTGTTTATTTTTTTTTAAAAAAAAGCTATTAAGATGATCTATTTGATGATCATATTTGACTGTTGTTATGAATAAATTGAGAGGACTTTAACATTATTATGTCCTCTTAACTATAATTGCTTTTACTAAGTTATCTTCAAATGATTGAATAAACTCAGTATTATGTACTGTTACTTTATGCCTACAAATTTATTTGAAATTTTTCTTATTGTGGATTGGAATTATAATGCATGTTATGGTGTGTGGTTTGCAATGATGATTGGTTGAATTGTATGAAAAACCCCTCAATTCTAGGCTATTTAAAAAGTACCCCACCCAACTTTATATATTTATTTATTGGGTTGGGTTCAATTAAATTTTTCTTCGTATTTATTTCTAAGTTTTCCCATGTATATTTTTATTCACAACCCACTTCACCTTAAAAAAAATGGTCATTTTGTATGTTAAATTATAAATTTTATTAAATTTGTTTGTGGTTTTTCCAAATTTAGTGTTTAATAAATTTTCATCAAAATATTGGAGCAATAAACAGCTAATAGATGATAGAATCGTCTGAATTTAACAAAACTTTTCACTTAACAAACTTAAATAACTCAAAATTGCGAAATCATAAGTAAATGTGAATGATAGTTTTAAAAAAAGGAAGTAAATTACACTTTTGGTCCTCAAACTATGAGGTGTGTGATACTTTAGTTTTCGAACTTTAATTCGTTGTAATTTGTAGCTCGAACTATGAGGTGTACGACACTTTAGTCCGTGAACTTAAATTAGTCATAATTTTTAGCTCCAACTATGAGGTATGTGATATTTTAGTTCTAGAACTTTTTGAATTGTAGTAATATTTTATTTGATGATACAATAATAATTAAAATGCTACATTACTTTAATATTAATAATTTATCAACACTTATTCACAAAAAATGGATTGTGAGATTTGATTATCTTATCATATGCCTCATAATTTGAGCAAAAAATTGTAACTAATTAAAATTCAAGAACTAAATGCGTCACATGCCTTATAATTCAAGCCAGAAATTATACGGAATTAAAACTTGAGGACTAGAGTTTCACCCATCTCATAGTTTGAGGATCAAACATGTAATTTATCCCAAAAAAGGCTATCTGAGGGGCAAATTTGGATCTGCCTATAGTCGAGAGGGCTTCACCGTATTTTACACCAAACTGAAAAAAACAATAGAGACTCGAAACGAACGTCTCCAGCGCACGTGGCAAAGGGCTTGGTGGTTGGTATCTGAGGACCCAAGTTCAAATCCTAGTTGATTCACATTTCCAGCTAAGTTTATTTCTAAAAAAAATAAACGAAACAGTTAGCATGCTATCTTTTGTTGGCTATTTATTATTGGACTAAAATAGGTCCAACTTCCTACCCTGACTAGGCTCAGGAGCCTAATAAGTTGAGTGGGGGTGTGATCCACAAGAGACCCAACGGCAAGAGGCCCAACAATAGACCCAACGTCCAGGTGGGTTGAGTCAGGTCGAAGCCCGCGAGCGCTATGGCTGAGACCTTAAGTGCGATGGATGCGCCCTTCCTATCAGCTCGCGGGTTCGATTCCTATATACTGCATTAACGGTGCAGGTGTTGGGTGGGGAGATTGTTGGCTATTTATTATTGGACTAAAATAGGTCCAACTTTCTGCCCCGTGACTAGGCCCAGGAGACAAATAAGTTGAGTTGGGTGAGCCTAATAAGTTGAGTGGGGGTGTGATCCACAAGAGACCCAACGACAAGAGGCCCAACAATAGACCCAACGTCCAGGTGGGTTGAGTCAGGTCGAAGCCCGCGAGCGCTATGGCTGAGACCTTAAGTGCGATGGGTGCGCCCTTCCTATCAGCTCGCGGGTTCGATTCCCACATGCTGCATTAACGGTGCAGGTGTTGGGTGGGGGGATTGTTGGCTATTTATTATTGGACTAAAATAGGTCCAACTTTCTGCCCCGTGACTAGGCCCAGGAGACAAATAAGTTGAGTTGGGTGAGCCTAATAAGTTGAGTGAGGGTGTAATCCACAAGAGACCCAACGGCAAGAGGCCCAACAATAAACCCAACGTCCAGGTGGGTTGAGTCAGGTCGAAGCCCGCGAGCGCTATGGCTGAGCCCTTAAGTGCGATGAGTGTGCCCTTCCTATCAGCTTGAGCTTTTGGGATTAATGGTTAGCGCCAACGATCCGACATCTTTCTTTCAAAATAAAAAAAACAATAAAGACTTGAAAATATTTAGTTGGAAAATTTTGACTAAGCTCTGGTCATCAACAACCCTTTCGATTGCAACTAATAAAAGCTAAAGCCCACTTTGGGTAGGTTATTGTATAAATAAGTAAATCAAATATTGACACTTCATTTAAATTTTGTTAAATATTATATTTTCTATATTTTTTAAAAGTTTTACAAAAATTTTACAAGTTGTAAGGAAGAAAAGCATATTAAAAATTTAAGTGCTTGCAAAACTAAGATATTATAATATTATATATTAAAAAAAATTCAGGATTAAGAATTCTATAATTCTTAGAAAGCATAAAGATTTCTAATTTATTATATCTATCTCTTTCTCTCTTTTATTTTATTTTAATTCTTCCTAACACAAGGATCTTTAATTTAATTTTCTGGACTTTGATATGAGAAATTTCGAATCGATTTTCGAATTGAAACTGTGAAAAAATCTCCACCCTAGGATGAATGGGGTGTACATCATATACTTTCTTTGGAGTGTATGTGTAGCATTAATTGCTCTATTTATAAATCTAAATGTCACAAAATAGTCCGTCAAAAATGCGTTGTGTCTTTTACAATTAGGAGTGAGCACTATTTGGTTAAAACTGAATTACTGAACCGAACCGACCTAATTCGGTCAATAAGATTTGATTTGAAGTTTACCAAAAGAATATGAGCTTGACTGGGCTACTATCGGTAGTAAATACCGATTTATTTTCGATGATAGAGCTTCCAAATCAACGATCAGCACCGTTGAATATGATCTAGACTATTTAAATTATCTAGAAATCAAATTTCATAATTTTTTGACATCACTAACCGAACGATCAAAGGGTCACAAAATCTATAATTTTAAAGATCGATATGGTGCGTTTGCTCGTTTAACGGTATAGAAGAGTCCAAATCAACTAAATTTTTATTAGAAAATTTTTTAAACTATTTAAAACAAGATCTATACCGTAGATCTTAAATACAAAAATTATATTATCACTTTTTTAAGGATGTTTATTTTTAGTCATTTATTTTTTGTTCGCTTGATGGACAAGATAACGATATCGAAAGAGCGTGAAATTTGATTTCCAGATAGTTTAAATGATTTAGATTATGTTTAACGGTGCCGATCGTTAATTTGGAAGCTCCATCATCGAAAATAAATCGGTAGTAAATCGAGTTGTTTACTACCGATAGTATTTCAGTAAAACTCACAATATTTAGTTTAGGCACAAGCTAAAGTGTGTGGATTTCTCTGTTTCCTTTTTTTCTAATATTATTATTATATTATTATTTTTGGTGTAACAATTTAGACTTGATAGGTTGTGAATTGAATATGTGTTGTCAATCTTTTTCCAAACTCTTTCCAACAATCTTGTGTGGATTGGTTGAGATGGGTCGGATCCGTTTTGTCGGTTTCCCTCCGAATACCAAACAACTCCGCCAACAACTACCCCTACCTACCATCACTACCACTTAATATATAAAATTTAGTCGTCTCAAATAAAGTTAAATTTATATATTTAATTTATTTTCGATGATAAAATATTATAACTAATAATTTATCTATACAATATATAAAAAGATATATTTCTTACAATGACAGACGGAATCAAAAAATAAATAAAAAAGTATTCCCTACGAACTGTTATGATCAATTTGTTAAAAAAATCTCATATAAGTACGAATGGTTGTGATTAATCTGTTAAAAAGTAGCAATTCTATCCATCTATAAATCTAATCATACGAACGGTTATGATCAATTTATTAAAAAATATCTCAAATAAAAATCAATGGTTATGATCAATCTATTAAAAAATAGTATTTCTATCCATCTATAAATTATTTTCTAATAAAATATAACATATGAATTTATAAAATATAAATTTTATTGTAAATTTTTGGATAAATATGATATACAAATTTATATTGATTTAAAATATATTAAAATAATTATTACATGCATTTGCACGTATACTCAACTAGTATTACTAAATGTATGTTCTAAAAATTAAAACATGTTTTTTTTTTACTTTATTTTTCCCTTAATAAAAATAATTGGAAGTTGAGCAAATGTTAATTAAAAAAACAGAGACTACTTTTAAAATAATCTATTGTTAAGGGGTTCTCCAAACACTTTCCACCAAGACCTGATTATATATATATATTTTTTCTTTTTTAAAAGACTCAAGTAAACTATCATTTTTTTATCAATTTCTACATTATTGAACTATTATTTTTTTCCCCAATCTCTATATTGCTATTAATAGATTTATAATTTTAGATAAAATCAGACAACTGTATTAATACGCACTAGTTAGTATAAAAAAAAGCAAAATAAGCCTTCAATATAGCTTCCTTAAAGTTTTTATTAAGTTATTTTAATTTTTTTAATGCCATTTCTATGTCTATGTGTTTTCATTTATTTTTATCATCAAAATGGGTTAAATACATGCCTCTCATGAATTCCAGAATTTTGCAATCTTAAATTCCAGCCCAAGGGGGAGGTTTTAGTGGTTGGTGGGAGGTTAATTTGGGTAAAGTACAACCCATCCCTTTCATTTTATTTATTTATATCTATTTTTTATTTTTCTCCCTCAGGTGGAAAAAGTCTAGAATGAACTAGTTACATTGCTGATATAGTGTTTCCAACCAATCAGATTATTTTTTTTGGATTCACTGATCCCATCATGGATATTAGAAAAATATTGTTATTGTACTTAAAAAAAAAGAAGATGTGATTGACTAGTTATTGATGATGTGATGTAAGTGCGATATGATAGACTTTCTCCCTTAGGTTGCTCATATCATTTTACAGAAAATATAATAAAAAAAACCTCTTACACTTTAGCCCTAGTTTTAATTACTTTATTGCATTACAAATTACATCAATTACTACACTGTAATTTGTCATTATCTCAAGTAAATCCAAAGAACTTAGAAAATTAGAAATTTAGGCTGTAAAATTTTACTAAAAGGAGTTGGCATATCACATTATTCCACATCTCAACATATATCAAATTTACAACTCGAAAAAAACATAAAAAATGTAAATAAAGGAGATCTCCTATTTTAATGACACTATCAGAATTGATAGTTTATTGAGCAAATTATTTAATTTTTATAATTCTATTGTATTACTTATAGATAACTTTATCTACAAATTTATTTTTACAAAATTTTATTGCTGAATCTAATAATTATTCCAAATAATTGAATCTGTTAGAGATAATGACAAAGTGTAGAAGAATAATTAATACAATTTTTATACAAGAGGATATTTGAGACAAACACTAAGGGGCTATTTGGTTCTTAGAAAAGCGTGAAAATTATTTTTTTTGAGAAAAAAGTATTTTAGAGATAACCTCTTTTTCAATTTTTCGTCCATTTGATTTTTTAAAAAAATATCTTTTTTGAAAAGCTTCTTTCCAAATTTTATGGAAAGTAATATTTTTATTTTTCTAAAAAAATACATTAAATTGCCATAAATTTAAAAGAATAAATTTTTATAAAAGACTAATTTTCCTTAAAACCAAACTGACGAAAAACTAAAAAAAAAAAATTATAAAAACTTTTTTCCATACTTTTCTCACCAACCAAACACCCCTAAAGTGCAAGAAGGGTTTTATAACTCAGCTGAAAAGATGTGTCTCAACTTTGACTAAGTGTGAGAAAGGGAGAAAAAGAAATAGTCAAAGGAGAGCTGCAGTAGGCATGGGAGGAATCTTCATTTCCACCAACCACCATCATGCCTTTATCTTTAATTTCCCTTCTTCTTCTTCCTCCTCCTCTTCTTCTTCTTATTATTATTTCCCAACATATTCTATTTATTCTCTTCTTATTCCCACCCCATTTGATCAAACATCAAATACCATATCCTCTTGGATTCAAGAGAAAGAGAGGAGCAAACACAATTTTTTTGCATCATCATCATATATTGATTAATTAGTATTTGTGTGTTTCTAAAAAAGCCATGGAAAGGTATGCATCTCTTTTTGTCCAAACATATCTCTCTTTTTTCTTCTTTTTTTTAGGCATGCAACTTAAGAATAGAGAACAAAAGCCATTTAATTTGATTGGGTTTTTGGTTTTTGGGATTGTTGCAGGATTTACTTTTTTCATCTTATTTTATGTTCCTAAATGAAGTGTAAACTTCTGAATTATAAGCCTTTTTATTGTATTTTTCTTTTTCTTTTTTTTGAGAAATTCAAGTCAAAATTTGAAAGAGTAGGTTTATGAGATTAGTAATGAATGTGATGTACAAAAAATTGGGTATGGGATGTTAGAGTGAGAAATAGATTCTTTGGTGGAATAGCTTCTATGGGGTAAGTTAAAAAAATCTTTGATTGGTGGAATTTGTATTATTTGTAGGGCTAAACTTCAATTTTGGTCCGCCAAACTATGAGTTGCGTGATGTTTTGGTCCTCAAACTTTAATCTGTTACGATTTCTGGCTCGACCGCACAACCTGATTTAGTTAACAAACTATTTATGTGTTGCTTTTGTGAAAGTAACATGGCATCTTAATCATTGTCGCGTCATCAGTCACAGAACTACTATATCACTGTTATATTAGCGATACATCAATATTCAGTCAATTAAATTGAGACTGTTCAGAAAGTTCGAGTCGGAAATTATAACAAATCAAAGTTCGAGGATCAAAATCTCACGCTTCTCGTAGTTTGAGAACCAAAAGTGTAGTTTAGCCAATTTGTAGAATACACAATTAATTACTAAACCCACAAGCTGGCTAAATTTTTTTATTTTATTTTTTACATGGAATTAATATTACAAACTCCTAGACTTTCACTTCCCCCTTAGAATTCATTTATGTAAACAACCACATAAGTTGTATTAGTGACATATTTGTGACATGCAATTGACAATTAAATTCACAAATTTGTTCATTTATGCAGCAGAAACCATCCTTTTTTGTTTCTTTTCTGTTTTCTTTTCTCTGAGCAGGCCATTACATGCTTCAAAAAACTGATGCAGAAACCTGAATTTTATTGCAGTTCTCTCTCCAAACTTGCTCCTCTAGAAGCAGTTCTTTTCGACATCGACGGAACCCTGTGTGATTCTGATCCTTTTCATTACTACGCTTATCGCGAACTGCTTCAGCAGGTATGCTTTAACAGCAAAACATAATGATCTCACTCAGTAAACATCATGTCAGTGCCTTTTCAACATAAAATTTTATATATTTCGCAGATTGGTTTCAATGATGGAATTCCGATAACCGAAGAATTCGGCATCAAGAACATAGCTGGGAAGACGAACGA
Source organism: Puya raimondii (assembly GCA_016920855.1). Lineage (NCBI taxonomy): Eukaryota > Viridiplantae > Streptophyta > Magnoliopsida > Poales > Bromeliaceae > Puya > Puya raimondii. The sequence goes on from JABWPP010000049.1 coordinate 9,381,908, forward strand.
AGACGTCGGTCGCGTCCTGTTTCCTGATTCGGATCAAGAGAAGATCACGAAATTCTTCGAAGAGAAGGAAGCTATGTTCTGCAAGTAAATCTTCTTATAGCTTTGATTAGATAATTTTTGTTGCTGCAACTTTTAAATGCGAGTTTTTGAGTGATTGATGTCTAATTTGTATCGATGATTGCGTAGTAAGTTGCAGAAGATAAAAAGATTACTTTTTGAGATCATATTTTTGAGATAGAAAAGTTGTGTGTTTGTTTCGAACCAACAGATTGGCATCTGAGCAGCTGAAGGGAGTAAATGGTTTGCAGAAACTGTGTAAATGGATTGCAGACCGAGGACTGAAGCGAGCTGCGGTTACAAACGCACCGCGATCGAATGCGGAGCTGATGATTTCGATTCTAGGCTTGACCGATTTCTTCCAGGTCGTGATCACTGGGGACGAGTGCGATCGAGCCAAACCGTTTCCTGATCCTTATTTGAGGGCTCTCAAGGAGCTTAATGCGTCTTCCGACCACGCCCTTGTTTTCGAGGTTGCCCCTTTTTTCTTTCCCTCACTTTAATTGCTATATAATGCGAACTTGATCTTCATTTTAGTTTCTGTCGGATCGTTGGCGCTAACCATTAATCCCAAAAGCTCGAGTTGTAATAAAAATACAACCATTTCACTTCAAGTGTACAGACATAACACTTACGGATCTAAACTGTGACTCGGTCCAACCAGCTTCCTGCCACTTCGAATATGACTCGGTCCAATTCAAACGTGACTCGGCCCAATCCAGCCTTCCGTCACAGGGTAGGATGCTGGCTCCTTTAAGCCAACAATCCCTCCCAGTATCTGCATAAATTCGCAGCATGCGAGAATCGAACCCATGACCTCTGGCTCTGATATCTCGAGCTATTAGCGCCGACGATCAATCGGTTTCATCCTCATTTTTTTTCAATTGTATTGATTAAGTACATGAAAGTTGCGGTATCGAGCTTCATGGATGAAACCGAAGATTTGTAGTAGTAGTAGTAAACTCTTTAAGACGATTTTGAATCAAATTGTAGTAAACTCTTATGTGTTTGTAGGACTCGGTGACCGGAATAAAAGCCGGTGTGGCGGCAGGGATGCCCGTGGTCGCGGTGGTGTTGAGAGGCCGCGAGAAGTCACTGACCGACGCGGGCGCGACGATTCTGATAAAGGATTATGAAGATCAAAAGCTTTGGAATGCACTTGAACAGCTTGAAAGAAGTGTGGAAGCTGAAACTAAAACTGAGAAATAGTTGAGATGGTTACATATACTACTCTTCATTTATCAAGAGTAAAAGAAAAGCAATTGCAATTTAACTTTTTCTTTTTTTCTATTGTTTTGTTTCCATTAAAAAAGTGAGATTTATGAGGCAATTGTTGTGTAAACTTAATGCAAAATTATCTTTTAATTAATTGAATAAAGCTTTTGGATTGTCTCAAGTATATGTGTGTGTACCTTTCCAAGCTACCATTAAATCTTTTTGGTAGCCTTAAAATCTATTCAAAATAGTAATTTTTTTAATCGTAATATGTTTTGATGAATTAAATTCTTTATCATAACATGGAACTCAAATAAAATCCCTTTTCTAATGAAAACATGGTATTTTGTTTGGCCTTTTTGCATAAAAATTCACCGATTTTGCATTTTTTTTGCAAAAATCGACCACTTTTTGAATTTTGTAGATTCAGCCTGAATTTTTTAGGCTCCGTTTAGTATTGAGACCCATCTGGCGCTAGTAGATAAAATGGAGTTGGGGTAAAAACATATAGTGATATGCTTGTGCGTTCTTCGGTGGGACCGCGAAAAATATATCGTAACCGACTCATTGCGATGTGCGAAACGCAATATTACGTACGGAAACAAACCAGATATTTTTTCATCGTACTTTCTCACCGCACGTAACGCAATCTCCTTGTAATTCCAAATAGAACATTAGTAAACTAACCAAAATACTCTTATTTCTTCTCTCTCCTTTTTTCTCTTATTTTTTTCTCTCCTCCCGATTCGTCTCCCTCCTACTCTCCGTTTCATCACAATTTCGGAAACGTAAGTAGGCGCAAAAGCATTAATAATTAAGATAAACACCAAATACTAATCCATCACAATTGAGATTAACACCGAATACAGTGTCTTAACACAAAAGATTATTAACAAGTAGAAGGCTAATGAAACCTTCGAGCCGATAACTCAGACAATAATACATCAAAAATGGAAAAGAAAAGAGACAAAAAAAATTAGCATCTTTTTGGTAACAGTATCAGTATAAATAAATGTGGAATATCTAGCGCGATTTGATCCCGGTCTCGGCGAAAAATATGTCGTTACCGCAACGGTCGGCCTTCAGGCGATTACAAAATCGCCTTTTGAAAAGATGATAGTTGCATGGCGCACGGAGAGCTCTTCCGTCTCGTGTTCTGAGGTTACTGGCGTCGTCGTCGACAAGGAATCGTATTCTCAAGCAGCTCCAAATTTCTGGGATAATGATTCATAGTATCTTCTTTGCTGCATCGCCACATTAATGGACAAAAAAGAGCATGAGTTCCGACGCATAAAGAGCGTGATTTGGACAAGATAGAGGATTGAGCCTACGCGACGCCACCGACATGATGGGCATAGCTGATCATACCTTTTCTGAGACGGATGGTTTTATCTTCGCCAAAGCTCGCTCAAAATGCAATGGCGTGATAAGCCGCGGAGAATCGGTTATATCGCCTCGATCCATGCGGTCCCATTTCTCTTCCAATGCGGCCATGACCGCCTCATTTACCTGCAAAGCAAAATAGTTGAACCCACTTGTCGACGAAAACACAGAGAGTTCTCATGCAGGAGAAAAATAAAAATAGCATGCATTAAAACATCAAGCTGATCAAGCTGTAGGATGCCTAGACATGAGATTCAAGATTACGAGAACGAACAAATGGAAAAAGCAAAATTACGTTATATTCCTGAGAAGGATATAATGTGAAATGCATAACCCTGAAAATAGCAAACTCATCCTCCGAAATTCCAAAAACAAGCCAACTTAATTCGATTGGCATGATTGGCAGTGAGTAACAAATTGCGATTTTAAATGACTGAATAATACTTTTACATATGAACACTAAATCTTAAACACTTCTTCGGTACGTGATCTTTCCCTCAAAATACTTGATGGTAAAATGATCGTTGGGCATGAATACAGATAAGGGTAATTATGAAGCGCCATCTGATGATGCTGGTCAAACAAGAGCAATGTTGCTAGGTTTCAAAATTTTGGAGGATAGATTTGCTAAGATCAATCTTAAAGGGATAAATACGCTATATTTGGAGCGAAAAAGTGTGAGTAAACGCCACGAGGAGGAAACTTAATAAACACATAGACGAACCAGAGCGGCTAGATCAGCCCCACTGAGATTATTGCACTCCTCCCTACAGGCTAGAGTGTCAAAATCAACATCAGCAGCAATAGGCTTGTTGCGAGCATGTGCTTTCAAAATTGATATACGTTCATCGGCACTAGGAAGAGGCACATAAAGGATTTTCCCGAATCTTCCTGGTCGAAGGAGGGCGGGGTCCATCACCTCGACTCTGCATCAGAAACTAATTCAAATCAAACTCAAAACTAATTAAGAATTGAGACTACTTTGTGAAGCAGTCCACTCTTTTCATTTTAGGGTCCAACCAATATATCTTTTCATGCTCTGAAATGCTACAAAGTGAAATATCTAAGCCAGGTTCATTTCAATCCAGAAAATTTTCACCGCAAAGTTCAAAAACCATAACAAAAAATAAAGATTGCGAAATCGATAAGACGGTGAGACTCTTTTTCCAAACCTCCAAGAAACCAGGAAAGGAGAAAAGCGGCACAGATCAAAGCCTACCTGTTTGTAGCTCCGATAACATAAACGCCTTGCCGCTGATCAGCACCGTCGAGCTCACTGAGTAGCTGTATATAAATTTCAACAGTATTGTCAGATTTAGGCCTAAGCTTTTGCTGCATTAATATCATGATAGAAGAATCTCGGCCAACCTGGTTCAGGAGCCGCTCAACGACCCACCCACCCTCTTTATCCCGTCGTGTCGTCAAAGCATCCACCTGTCATAAATTCATAATTAGTAAAGAAACTTAACATCCAATAAATCAATTCCCAGAAGACAATAAGTAGCAATTATAACCAATTTGAGTCTAGATATTCATTTAATATCCTTTGATACATCTCTCAGCAACCAAGGTCCTCAGGTAATCAAATTCTAGCAAGGGCTGTGATAAATGAGACTAACCATCTAACCGTAATCTATAATACTGTAGCCAAAATAAACGAGTAAATCATGGTAGAAAATGATGGGCTATCTATATTGCCGTAATAAACAAAACTAAAACTGAGATAAATGAGCAAGTAATAGATAAGAACAATAATTTGATACCTCGTCGAAGAACAGTATGCATGGAGAGTTGGTCCGAGCTCGGGAAAATATTCTTCTAACTTCTGCCTCACTCTCACCAACATATTTATTCAACAGTTCAGGCCCCTAAAATTCAGGAATACACTACAATGTTAATAACTTATGAGTGACGCCATTACAAATCAACAATGCATTCCATGCTAATGAAGTTAGGAAAATAAAAAAATAGTGTGAACCAGAGACATACTTTGATGTGTATAAAACTAGCTCCTGCGTCGTTTGCTACTGCTTTTGCAATCAATGTTTTACCACAACCTGGAGGCCCAAATAGCAAGAATCCAGCCTCCATATTCAGTCCATATTCCTGAAAGAGAAAGAATTTAAGTTCAATTAGTTGATAATAACAGGACAGACTTCGGAGAGATGCAAGGAAATGCTTAACGGCCTGTTAAGATATCATAACAAGTTATCAAGTATCAAGATTTCACAGGATAGCATATTCGACCAAAGAGGTGATTTAAAATATTCGAAGAAATGTACGAGCCAAGTCAGAATGAAGAAAGTAACCAGGTTCGTGTGAAATTTTTTTTGAAATTTTGAAATAATAAATTACTGCAGGGCAAGGAGATGTTAAAAGAATCTACCTTACAATCTTCTGGGCATTTGATCCGTTGAACAATGTAACGGTTGAACTCTTTCCTTAGCGAATTAAGACCACCAACATCCTTCCATGTAACATTAGGTATCGAGGAAAACCCTTCTCTTCTCAAAGAGGGTTGAACCATTCTAGCTGCTTCCTATAGCAGAGAAGGAACGACAACAAACGGAGTTGCTAATCATAAATAACAAATGCTCAAAGAGACAAAATTCATAATGTAACAAACGACAGCCAGGAGCGAACAACTAGTACATATCCAACATAAAAAGCATCAGATGCTCTACAAACTCAGGGTTGCAGCAGTCAATATAAGGTATCGTTCACACTTCTCTTTTGTTTTTTTTTTTTAACAAAAACATTCAGTACTTTTTTGCTAGCTATTTGTATGTTGTTATGATAAGCCCTCGCTGAACTACAGAGAAATTAGTATGTTGTTGTGATAAGCCCTTGGTAAACTATAGAGAAGGGGAAAAAAGAAAAAAAAACTTCCCTAGGTAAAGACTGTTACAACTATTAAACATCAGGAACGTTATTGAAGAATGTACTGCTACTACACAATTTTTTTTACATAACAGAAAAGAAAGAAGCTAGAGAAAACTTTAATCCAATTGAAGTTACAATTGCAAGCAGGAAGAATAATATTGTACCGTCTTAACTGTCCAATCATAGTGGTTCACTCACAAACCGGGACCTCTTATGTCAGATTCACAAGTTTATATAGAAGATGTTTTTATATGGTTACTTTTGTTTGATGACCTCATACAAATGTATAATGCCACTTTTTTCTTCATGTAATTTCCATATGCATGAGGGGAAGAACAATGCCTGTGAAGGATTCCTTAACAAAAGCAGTTTTCCTCGAAAGGTTTGGTTTTGCATCAATCATGTTGGTCCTTGACCCGGTAGTAACTATTATTTAAAGCCCCCAACCAAAATACCGTTGTTAAAGGAAAGGAATAAAAAGTTGCTCATCACCCTCTCCTGAATAATAAGCTTTACTAGATGAATGCAAGAGCTGGTTTCCGTATATAAAGAGATAGATATATTTACTTTGCATCCCATCAATTTATTGCATACATCACCCATGCCTCAGAATAATGATATTTCCTTTCATCTGATAGTAATCCATCTAAAATAAAAAATTTCAACTCAAAAGAAAAAAAAAGGGTAGAAGGGCAAAGGAAGAGAGAAGTGACACTGCTTTCCTATCAGAGGAATGAACCCTCTTTCTGATATCACGACTCACTTCACAAAATACAGTACAGAAATATAGAAAATGCTTAGGACAGAAAGGAGACGGTTTAACTTTCAATTACCTCAAAGTCGGCCATGGTGATACTGAGGCTCTGCATTTCTTCAGCATCCCAAGGTTGCCTCCACCAATCTTCTGTATTTCTTTCTTCAATTCCATTAACATGTTGGGACTTCCTTGTATCAATTATTCTCTTCATTGCCAGGTTTCCTGCTTTATTCACCAGTGCTTTTAAATCAGCTCCCACAAAGCCCGGCGTCGATCTGGCAATCTTGAATAGATTGAACTGACCCTCAAGTCTAAGGTTACGGGTAAGCATAGACAGTATCTCTACTCGTGCATTCTCATCAGGGACACCTAAGGCTATCTCACGGTCGAACCTGCCAGGCCTTCGCAACGCAGGGTCCACTGCATCAGGTCTGTTAGTGGCCCCAATGACGAGAACATAACCAAGTTTCTTTTCAGATGAGTCTGCATCTGAATTAGCATCACCCGAATCAAGTGTTTGGTGGAATTCGTCCATGCATGTCATTAGCTGTGTGACTATTCTCCTCTCCATCTCCCTTTGCAGGTTTTCCCTCTTGGATGCGATAGAGTCTATCTCGTCAATGAACACAATTGAAGGAGCAGTACGGTACGCCTTCTTAAAAAGGTCTCTGATGTTTTCTTCTGAAGCACCTGTAGTAGTAAATTAGAAATAAGAACTACGTACATCACTGTACGTGACTATGCTGAAGGCAGAAAATAATGTGTTTTCCGATCGGGAAAGTCACAATCTATAACATTTAGAAACAATCCTAACTACACTGCTCACATTTCGGACATCATAACAAGAAAATGCACCAGCATCGATGGAACTCAAAGAGGACTTATCAAAGGGCAAGGATACTATATTTGTACATAAAAAAAATGCAAGTTCGTGGCGTTAAATGCCCATGAGAATTTGATAGCAAGGGCAACACATAGGTAGATTGAAAATGAGAAAGTAGGCATGCCATTTTCAGCACACAAATACTCCTTCACAAGATGCTGACAAGAGCAGTACCACAAATGGTCATCATCCAACATAAAAGGCTCAGGAAAAATGATTCTATCATACGATACATCGAAGGGAAAGATGAGTAAGAAGGACGGAAGATAAATAAGTAGACAACACTCTGTGCCTATTTCACGTTCGTCTGCACTCTCAAGTCGAAGGTAAGCGTTGGCGACTAAAAGGTCAAACACTTCTAACCGAAGCAGAAAGCCCAAAAGCTTGATAAATTAAAAGGCACACTTTTCGCTTTCTTAGGAGAATGTTGAGACTTTACAATGGATAAGCAACTCAGGTTTTCGAACATCTCTACTCAACAACACAGGAGTGCGATTCTCCTAACTAGTTACTAGGCATTGTACTTGAATAATGTCATGCATGATGGAAACTATTCACACATCAATATATCACTACGGGAAACCTTAAACTTTAAATCACCTATGATAACAGCATACTGCTGAATATGTCCATTAACCTATTCGAATTACTATTTAGATTTACAAAAATTATCCTTTTTAATTGATTAATTGATGACAATAACTTCAACCAAAAGAATCTGGAACAAGTTTACCAACATAATAACCAGACATGTTCAATCTATTACCGGAAACGCCGGATACCACTTCCGGAGCCGATATCTTGTAAAACGGCACGCCGGTCTCGTTAGCAATGGCATGGGCCAGCGTGGTTTTCCCGCACCCGGGCGGCCCGTGTAGCAGGATCCCGGCCATCGGCCGGACACCGAGCCACCTCGGCAGCTGCGGATGGCACAGCGGCACGATCACCTCCATCATCAGCTCCTCGATCACACCCTTCATCCCACCCAGATCGCGAAATCTCGGCCATCCGTGCTCTCCCTCACCACCATCACCACCTCCTCTTCTCGATTTCTCCGCAACAGGGGTCTCGGTCCCGCTCCCATCGGCCGTCGCCATCCTCCTCGGCTTCTCCGATGCCACCTCGATCTCCATGTTATCTTCTTCTCCTTCTTCATCCTTTTGCTTCTTACTTGGCTTAATTGGTGGCTTGTTTTTGCTGTAGCTGTTTCTGAGCATGGATTTGGTAATGTCGAACACTGGATCAACCCTATCTTCGTAGACCGAATCATCCGACGTGGACGTCGAGTCGTCGGAGGGATCCGGGCGCTCGATCTGGCGCCTGCGGCGTAGGTGCTCGGCCTCGGCGCGGAGGAGCCGCTGCTCGGAGGAGTCGGAGCGGCTCGGCCGCTTCCGAGAGCTCGGTCCGGGGGACTCTCCTCCGCCGCCACCACCGCCGCGGCCGTCGTCGTCCTCGTCGCCGGTACTATCGTCGTCGTCGGCGGCGGCGGCGACGGAGAGGGAGTCTAGGGCTTCCCTGACGCAGGCGAAGAAGGGCTGGAGCTTGATGCGCCCGTACTCGGGGTACTGCGACCGGAGCTGGTCCGCGGCGACATCCGCGGCGGCGCCCTCGAGCCCCGCCGCCGCGATGCGGCGTCGGAGCTCGCCGGATAATCGGAGCCCCGACGTCGCCGGCGACCGCCGCCCTCCTCCTCCGCCGCCGCCGCGCCGCATCCGCTTCCCCATCTCTCTCTCTCTCTCTCTCTCTCTCTCCCCCGCCCCCTAGGGTTTATCGAATGAAAATAAAAGGCGCAAAAGCCCTAACCCGGTTCAATAAACCACACCGGTTCAACAACCCTCCCGGTTCAGAGCCGGTTCAACCCAGGACCCGGTCGACTCGGTCAACGCTCCCTGGTCAAACCCGCTAATATTACTCTATCCCCACCCCCCCCTACTTTAATCCACACCATAAACTTTTTAACCTCCTCTTCATATATAAAGCACATAAGTTAATTACCTCTCCCTTACTATTTGCAACCAAATTTTTATTTTTTATTTTTTTGAGATTAAAAAAGAAAATTTTTCTATAATTTTCTCTTTCTGAGTGAAGATATGGCTGAAACCAAGATGGCTGTGGTTGCTCTCATCCTCACTTGCATGCTGGTCGCATCGACGGTGCCGGCCGTCACCGCAGACTGTTTCGAGGACTGTTACAACCGCTGCTCCAACGGAAAGGAGCTGACGTCGTGCGGCACCATGTGCGCGACAGCTTGCGTCGTGCCTTTCTTCCCGGGATCTGCTTCAGATGCTAAAGGAAATTGATTCAACCCTCAATTGAAGAATTTTTTTTTGGGTTACAAATAAATAAGTGTTAGTCATGTTTCACGCGCTGTCGAACACATTTTATGTTTATTCTTATATCCGTTGAAATTACTATGATGTTGTGTTGTTTGATGTTATAGTGTTGTTTATGTTTTTATGTTATTGATATGTGATAGTATTATAACTATAAAAAGATATGCTACATGAGTTTCTTTTTGAGATATTTAGAATATGTTTCAATGGTTGGATGAATTATGGGATGTTAACTTACGATAGTAAGGACCCTCTAATTAGATATTAGTCACCACATCATAGAATATTTTTACAACTAACTGCTAATACACTGTCCGTAAGTGCTAAGGAAGGGTATATTCATCACACTTAAGGATTCAACCACAGTGCTCACGAGATTTGATTTAACTCAACCTATTTAGATGTTGGGTCTCTTGCCGATAGATCTATTGTGGACCGCAGTCTCACTCAACTTATTAGTCTTCTGAGACTACTATTTCAGCCAACAATACAACTATTAAAAGTTTACAAAATATTCAATATCTTACGTAGATGAATAACTCGAGTAAAAAAATAGAAGTTAAAAATATGTCAATAATTTAGAAAAAAATAGCATCACTTTCATTTTTTTTTTGTTTTCCTTTTTATAGTTTGGTACTCTTAACCTATTCCATATGTTTTACTAAATTTAAAAAGGAAAAAAAAAAAAAAGTATGCAAAGGTGAAAATGTACTTGGAACCCCTCAACTACACACTGATTTTAAATTGAGCTCCCTCAATTTTACTTCTCTTTAATTGATCCCCATCTAATATCAATTTTTTTTCAAATTAAATAATCTTAGTCAATAAAAAGAAACTTTTATTAAATTTATTGATAACTTATCAAACTTATATTTTAATCACTTTGTTGCAGATAAAACTGAAAAAATTAACAAATACTAACTAGCAAAGCCATTAAATTTAGCAAAATTTACAATTTAACTAACTAGGATAACTCGATTAAAAAAATAAATATTATAAAGGGTGTCAATTTATCCAAAATAGGAAAACAAATTATTAAGTTGATGCATGTTAAATATTATGAAGATCGATAAATGACAGATCAGTAGTTGTTTGGTTTCTCGAAAAAGCGTGAAAATAATTTTTTTCTGAGAAAAATGTTTTTAATGGAAAACCTCTTTTTCAGTTTTTCGTCCATTTGGTTGCAAAAAAATTAGTTTTTTCTTTTTTGGAAATCTTCTTTCCAAATTTTATATAAAAGTAGCATTTTCGTTTTTCTAAAAAAATTCGAAAACCGAACATATTAACTTGCCATAAAATTTGAAAAATAAATATTCAAAAAATAGTTTTTTTTTTAGAATCAAACAAACGAAAACTGAAATAGAGATTTCTCATAGAAAACTTTTTTTCCGTGCTTTTCTGACGAACCAAACACCCAACAAGGGAACTCCACCTCTTTTCTCAGCTACTTCTGCAGCAGCCCATCAAGATCCTGCAGCATCTACCTCTCTTTCTGCACGCAGCCTCCTTACAATAATATCCTCTGTCTGATCTCCACTATTCTGGGCTCCTATCTGTTTCACAGTGTCGCCGCCAACTTCCTCGTCCCCAATGCCTCCACTAGGGCTGCAAGTCTGGCTCGCCGCTCGCGAGCCAGCTCGTGTTCGATTCGAAATAGGCTCGAAAATAGCTCGTTCGAAATTAATTTCAAATATAAAACGAGCTAAATTTTTTCACTCGAAAATAATTTCAAACCGAACACGAGCAAGCCTCCGCTCGTTCGTGTTCGGCTCGAAATAGTTCGCATATATATATATATATATATATATAGTTAATGAAAAATATAAAATACAAAATATGTGGCATGTGGAGCACTAAGTCAAAGAGAAGAGAATACTTTAAGAAAAATATATTACATAAATTAAGAATGTTATTTCGAGCAAGTGTGTTGCTTATAAATTATAATTATGTTAATTTGTAGTTTTATTTGTATATTGATTGTAATTTTGAGGATTGGTATTTTATTTGGATTGTAGTTATAATGATAGTTGTGGTTAAATTATATAGTGTAATATTAACAAATATTCATAAATATTTTGAAATTAAAAATAAAAAATAAAAAAGAAAAAAAAATTTCGAGCTATAAACGAGCCGGCTCGGAATTAAATAATTTCGAGCTAAATTCGAACATGGCTCGTAACTAGCTTGAAAAAGAAAAAAAATAAGAAAAAAAAGCTATTTCGAGCCGGCTATTCGAGCCGAACTCGAACAGGCCAAATTTTAGCTCGAAATTAATTCGAGCCAGCTCGAATTCGGCTCGAATCTAATACGAGCCGAAAATGAGTGCTCGTTCGTGTTCGGCTCATTTGCAACCCTAGCCTCCACCACCGCCGCCTTTGATGCCGTCATCTAAGTTGCTCGCCGCTGTCCACTGGTCCTGCTCTAATGACTACTGCCGATCAAACTTTTTTTGCATAACACAAAATGGCCGCACGAATTTCTCTGTAGCTAATTTTTCTAGTTGCTGCAATCAAATACATGTAATCAGCATGTTTTGTCAACTTAGGAGGCGTTTGGATTGACGAATTTTTAGATTCAACGTAACTCGAGTGCAGAGGTGTTTGAGTTATGTATTAAAGTTTGGGGTGCCGGTACTCTATAGAAATCCCAGCAGGGTAATGTTCGAATTCTGCAAAACTTTGCCTGAGTACGAGTACTGATTGCCGTGTATCGATATTACCCGAGATGGAGTATCAATACTCCTGGAGATGTTTTTGGTATGGAAACTTTCGAGTTTTGCACAACTCCGGAAGTGTACGGTACAAAATAAGGAAGTAACATTACTCAAGTTCGAGTACTGGCATTCACCTGTACACAAGCAGCATATTAAGGAAAGGTATTGCTGCAACTATTAATACCTCTCTCTCGCTCTCCCTCATTTATCTTTGACACAAGAGAGATCACTCTCTCTCCCTCTCCTCCATCTTCTTCCTCCTCTCCCTCTCCCTCTCCCCTATTTGTCATCATCAAGATTCTACTATTATCTATTTATGAACACCTTGTTTGGCTATTTGGATTTTTTAAATTCATTTCATTTCGATACAACACAAATTCATTTCAACTCATTTAGAGCTGATTTCATCTATTTGGGACAAAATAAAATTAGATCGATTTGGTTTCAATTTATCTTGTAACACGAACCGGATCAAACCATGCCCACCCCGTATTATCTTTCTAATGTTAATTTTGTTGACAAAAATATAATTATATGATGCTAAGTCAATAATTTTTGATAAAAAATATTTGGCGTCAAAACGTCGGAAAAGTATGAAATTTTTTTTTCGAGAAAGAAGTTTTTCACGAAAAAATATTTTTCTAGTTTTCCGTCCATTTGGTTCTAAGAATAACAATTTTTTATGAATTTTTTTTATATTTTCTCAAAAACTTACGTTTTTGTTTTTCTAAAAAAAAATCTGGAAGAGAAAATGCTATTTTTTCATAAAATATAGATTTTTTTTTTCCAGATGTGCTTATCTTCCTTGAAACCAAGCAGACGGAAAATTGGAAAAGAGGTTTTTCATAAAAACTTATTTTTTGGAAAAAATAATTCGCACTTTTTTGAAAAATCAAACAGCCCATATAAAAATATTTACTCTTAAAATAAACTTTGTTTTTAAAAGTTTAATCATTTATTTTGTTAAATGGTAAGCTTAATCCGTGTCCTTAGCACATATGTGGGTTTAAAAAGTCACTTACCTAAACCATTTTTTACACTAGTAAAATTTAACGTACAAAATGGGCCAATGTAATAAATGTAAAAAATACTATGAGGGGCATTAAATATATTTTTAAAAGAATATAATATAAAGTAAAACTTCAATATAAGTTAATCTAAAACTTGTTTTTTTTTTTTTTTTTTTTGGGTAAATTACACTTTTGCGCCTCAAACTCTGAGGCGCGTGAAGTTTTACTATTCAAACTTTAATTTATTACAATAAAGTCCCACAACCAATTTTTTTTGAATAACTATGGATGAATTACTAATATCGAAGTAATATAATATTTTAATTATTGTTGCATTATCAAGTAAGATATTGCAACAATTCAGAAAATTCTAGAACTAAATTATCACATGCCTCTTCGAGTCAGAACTTGTAACTAATTAAAGTTTGAGGACTAAACTATCACGCGTCTTATAGTTTGAGCCAGAAATAATAACGAATTAAAAGTTCAAGAACTAAAATGTCACCGGTCTCATAGTTTGAGGACCAAAGTGTAATTTTCCTTTTCTTTTGGTTGTTTTTATCAAAGGCCCAACCCAAAACTCCCAAGGCTACATTACAAGGCCGGCCCATTTGGGCCAATTTGGGCCCAAGTTAATCTAAAAATAATACCTTTAATCAAAATGAACGGCTGAGATCAAATCTCGCATTTCGCTCCCCTCATCAAAAACCTCCGCTCCCGAAACCCTAATTTCCCCTCCTCGTCCACGCGAGACTATATAAACCCTCTTCGCCGCCCCCTTTCCCTCTCTCACCCTCGTCCTCTTCCTACTCCGGAGCGAAACCCTAACCCTAGCCCCGGAACCCTAACCCTAGACGCCATGAAGACGATCCTGGCGACGGAGACGATGGACATCCCCGAGGGGGTGACGGTGAAGGTGAGCGCGAAGATTGTGGAGGTGGAGGGCCCCCGGGGGAAGCTCACCCGCAACTTCAAGCACCTGAACCTCGATTTCCAGCTCGTCGAGGGGGGGAGGAAGCTCAAGGTCGACGCGTGGTTCGGGACCCGCCGCACCATGGCCGCGATCCGAACGGCGATCTCCCACGTCCAGAACCTCATCACGGGCGTCACCAAGGGCTACCGCTACAAGATGCGCTTCGTCTACGCCCACTTCCCCATCAACGCCTCCATCGCCAACTCCAACTCCTCCATCGAGATCAGGAACTTCCTCGGCGAGAAGAAGGTATATAAGCACCCACTCTTGATTCCGTATGGTTTGATGATGTGTTTTGTGGTCAGATCCCGATCGCTTTCGTGTTGATCTGTGAGGAAAAGCTAGTGTTTTCTGATGGATCTATGGTTTTTTTTTAATAGGTATTTGGGTTTATGTTAGATGAGATTGGTTAGTTTATTGTGGTGAACTCAAAATTTGATTTTGAAATTTTTTGATATGAGATCGGATTGGTTTCATGGTGATGTTTTGAGAAAATAATAGGCTTTGATATTTATGGTTGATCAGAGTTTTTCCCTTAATTTATGTATAGATATTGCGGTATTTTTTAAGCAATTATCGTGCTATTTGATGATTTGTGGCTCGATCCAAAATCTTAGCTGTTTATTTCTCTCTAGGTATCTGCTAATTGTTATGTCAATGATTTTGGTCATAGATATGCGGCTGGTATAGTGCCTTGCTAGATGCATTACTGATCTCTCATATCGAAGCACAAAATGCTTAACTCTATGTTGGATTTTGATATATGGAAGCTTAATGTCCTTTGTAAAGTGCTTTTATTTGATTTATATGTGTTACCCTCGTAATCTTATCAATTGTTTAATGTCAGATTTATCTTCCAGATGAAGATGAATGGTCTAATGGAATGTTTTTGTTACTTATTAGTTGTTCTCAATACACAATGTTTAGAGGAGGTTCTACTAGGTTGCATTCTCTCATGCCATTTATTTCATAGGTTTACGGCATGCCCTTATATTCTCTAACCATGATAAAGCCAGGAATTTGTCCAGAAGGGCTTAAATTTTAGGATGCCGTTGGGTTTAAACTCTTCTAGTTCTTTTAGAGCTGCTTCAACTTTTGATATGCTTCATTTATTTATACAATATTGTTGGGTTTCTGACACATTGAATTTCTGAAATCAGAAGCTCAATATTGAAACCTTATCGGAAGCAAGAACTAAATTGTATTTTAGTTGGATAGAATGTAATCCTTGTTCCTTTGAGGAGTGATGTCATTTCTTTGTTAAATGGTTGATTATGCCTTCATTATATGTATTCAAACTGGGATCTGTTTGGCTATGCTTTTGTGAGGTGTTTGGTGCTGGATTGGTTTTGTAATTGTGTTATCTAGAGTTGATATTTGCTAGGTTAATCTGCTTGTTTTATAAGTTTCTTAACTTAATGCGGTTCAAGTCAATGTAGAGAACAGTTAAACTTATTCTACTTAAGTTTGGTTTAAGGATGGGCTAGTTCTGAAAGTTCAGGATCATACTTGACTTTCCTAAAGCATATTTCAAGTCGTCTAACCTCAGATTCTGCTGGATGATCCTATTTGGGGAAATGAAATCTATTTATTCACGCTCTGATTAAATGTGGTCTATTTGGTCTATTATATAATTTAGATTCTTTCCATTTTCTATATTTGTGAACCGTCAATTAAGTCTACGGCATAGCCTACTAGCTTTATGTAGGAGCTTTTATGTCTCTGAATTTCCTTAAGCTGATATATAATTTGGTGTTGATGAAAACATTGTGGATAACTGAATGGCATGAGATTAAATTACGTTTATATGGACAGGAAGTTTCCAACTTGCATTTAAATCTTTGAAAGTTCTCATGTGGTTTATTTGCCTTTTCTTCTCTGTTTATCATATTCATTACCATAATCTCATTTAGCTGGTTAATCTTCTATTCCTTCTGATTATAGTACGTCTATATCATGTTATCATAGGCAATCATGTTTGTTTTTTTTTGTTATTTGGGTTTCTGTGGGTAGTATTCTTCCATTCTCCAATGAAAAGTTTTCTTCTCTTCCTGCTGCACTCTTTCTACTCTATCATCATGAATCATGTAATGAAGTATCTCTCTCTCTCTCTCTCTCTCTCTCTCTCTCTCTCAGGTGAGGAAAGTTGAAATGTTGCAAGGTGTCACAATTCTTCGCTCTGAGAAGGTCAAGGATGAGCTCGTCCTTGATGGCAATGATATCGAGCTTGTCTCTCGCTCAGCCGCACTCATCAACCAGGTCTGTATCTTGATACTTTTACTCAGGGACTGACTGTTTGGCCTATAGGGGCTTCTGAAAATCCTGTCATCTGAAGCAGAATCTTCAAATTGAAGATCGAGATCCTGCTTATTTGGTCTCAGAAGCTCTTTTCATCTTCGGCGATTGCAAAAGTTTCATATCTATCTTTGTTTGGGGCAGCTACTCTACTCTATGCAGTAGATATGCAAGCTTTTAACAAACAAATGATCTAAATGCTTTTTGTACTGTGATGAGAAGGTGAACAAGCTTTTGAAGCTCGACAGAAAAATCTCAAAATATGGAGCTTTTGCTTCTGTTGTGGCAGAATTTTGTTGTTGAGATTTTAAGGAACTGTTACCGTTTCTTCCTACAGCTCTAGTCAAACTATACTATTGTAGGAACTCCGACCATTCCAAACTTGCAATAGGCCGAGAACTAGTCTTCTCTTCGGTAGGTTTTTTTTACCAACATACATAAAACCCTAAGACCAATGCTTTCTTTTCTTCCCAACAGAAATGCCACGTGAAGAACAAGGATATCCGGAAATTCTTGGATGGTATTTACGTTAGCGAGAAGGGCACAATATCCGGAGAGCAGTAAACTACATACTTGAAGAGTCGATAAGAGCGAGGCTTTACCTTTTTAAACTTTTCGCGGTGCATGCAACAAAACTCGGGCTTATTCTTCTTTCTATTGAATGTGGGTGTTAAGAGTTTGGATATTTGAGTACTAGGTTAAATTTTGGTACTACTATTTACTCGTCGGACGATCTGTTTTTGTTCTATTTTAGTACTAGCGAGTCGTTAGAATCATGTTTGATGTTAATTGTTGAGACGATTCGATGTGCTTGTTCTCCTCCTCTAGTTTAAGAAATTGTGATAGAAATTGCCGTTTTCCAACTGATACTTCCTTGCAAGTTATCCATCTATATTTTGACCAATGTGATTGCTAAGGTGGTGTTTGATTTCACCTAAAGCTATATGAAACCATGTTCTCAGAAGAAAAAGTGCTTTCCATGGAAGCTGCAAACTTAATAATGTATTTCTGTGCTTGGCTCAGCGTGAAATTAATCCAGCTTCTTGTTCGCGAACGAGCCAGCACAAGTTCGGCTCAAAATGAGCTCGAGACCGATCGCTCGTTTAATAAACGAGTCGAATACGAGCTGGGGTCAGCTCGCTCGTGGTCGGCTCGATGTAGCTCGAATATCGGATTATATTGTGAGTTTTAATTATTAGATTAAAATTCTAATTTTCTAAATATGGCTGACAATCTAATTTGCTATTTGCAAGTCGGTTCGTGCTCAGTTCGTTAATAAACAAGCCGAACACGAGCTAGATTTTTTAGCCGGGCTAGCTCGCTTGTGTTCAGCTCGTTGCTAGCCCTACCAAGAGGATTGTAAGCCTAGCATTGTCCCCACAAAAAAGGCTTGATAAGATTAATGTGCGAATCATAGTCACTAAAAGGCTAGGGATAGTCACTAAAAGGCTAGGGTGTATATCATACACGTATATTGTAGATGTACAGATATCATAGTCATTAAAGTTCTTGCTGAAATAAAAGTTTCAATTTATTGCTCTGTGTGCCCGATATTACGAGACAACCGTGATATTACGAGACAACCGTAAGAACCTCCAAACGAAGATGTATTTTCAAAATAATTAGGAAGGGCTTCACCGCTCTCCTCGTCTGATGCTATGAAATGCTAGTAACTGTAATGACTCGACCTGTTAGCAATAATAACTCGTTGGGTCCAAACTAGTTATTATACAAACGGTTGAAACAGACCACATAAACGATGTGAGATTCTAGAGGTGGCTCCTAGGTTCAAGAGGTGGCTCCCATCAAATCTGTTGGTGTAGCTGTTATTCGGTTCTGATACCAATTATAACGATCCGACCTGCTAGCAATAATAGCTCGTCGGACCCACAACACCGGCCCAAAATACTTAAGCCCAGTTATTATTACAAGGGTGTGATGCCTCTTATAATCCAATCAGAATCATTTTCTCATCGGATGTGGGAATATTGGAGTGTTACAGTAACAACTTCCGCGATATACATATTTCGAAAAAGTGATTGCACCTCAATGTGGACTCCTCTCTCCCCTTCTCACCAAACAAAAGATGAACTCATTTGAGTGGACATGTATTCTCTCCAATGGAATGTATTCTCCCTTGTGTCAACATAATTTTGATGCCATTTTTTTTTAACCAAAAGTAGTAAACATAGCTTTTAGCCAAAAGAGGGGCTGAAAAAGTCGGCATTGATATGAAAGTAGCTGCCGAATTTGGAGCTTTTTAACTGTTGTGATGTTCCTAAAATGCCAACAATTGGTATTTATGATAAGATTATTTTAGGAGAGATTATTATAGGTGAAAATTTGCATGAAGACCCCTCTTCTGCTTCGTCTCGAATTGATTTGTACGATACAATGTAAGTTAAATAATATGAAAATTTAATAAAATTCACTACAATATTTTTAGTAAATAAAACTGGAATAATCGATGCCGTATAGGTAATAGAGCCATGGACTTCAACTAATTTCTCAAATTAAGGAGGTTATGTATAACTTACAATACATACTTAGGGGTTAATGTGCATTTTAGCTTAAAAAATAAAATTGAGAGACCTATTTCAAAATAGAATAATTTGAGGGGGGTGTCCATGCATTTTCACCAAAAAATGTAGAGGTGAAGTGATATAACGTTCTCAATCTTCTTTAGCATAATTCTCTCCACACTCTCTACATCTCTTATTGAATTTTCCTTCTCATTTTTCTTTTTTAAAATTTTAAAAAAAGAGTGCAAAAAAGCAATTAATTAATGTTGGGTATCATATTCTCTCATTTTTCAATGATATTATTACAACTAATTTAAAGAGAATTTGGAGAGCAAAGATATTGTTCCTTTTCCCCTTAAAAGGTAATGAAAAAAAAAAGAAAAAAAAAAGATATTGTTCCTTTGTTCTTTGTGTATTGGAAATGTGTATTGCTTTAAATTCCTAGTAGTAATTATTGGTCTAAAAAATGATTAAGAGGTTAAAAATAATGTAATTAATTGCTTGGTACTTGCACTTTTGCTTTGTTATATTATAGTTATTTGTTAATGGAATAATATAATGGTAAGGTATCTTTAAGTTATGTTATATGGATCTTTCTTTTTTTGTTTTTCCCCAAGTTAAGTGGTCATTTAATACAATATAGTTAAAAATACACCAGTTATAATTATATAAATTTTATTTGGTTTGATGTAATAGAAAGCACTGCAGTGGTAAATAATTTGCTTAATTGCATTTAGTTGGCAATCGTCTCTGTAAATGAAAAAATATTTTTTTATTTAAAAGGTGATTAAGAAATTGAACTTATCTTTTATTTAAAGTAACTTTTTCTAACTATTGTAGCTAGAATTGCGGCTAATTTGAGCATGGTTCCATCTGTTACAGTTGAGACTCCTTATATAGCTCCAACCGTAATAATTGAATTCAAATGCATTAAACAAACACTAGATTTGTATCTTCATGCCGTTGTAATTGCAGAGCAGTTAATAACTAACTGTAATTAAACAACCTCTTATATATAATTAAAGACACTTATGATGTTAAGAAACAGAAACTATAATATTAAAGCCTTTGTTAATATTGTAATGAGAAATTATTGGAAAAAAAACAAAGCTTAGTGAAAGAGCCATTAGTGTCTTTTTCAAAGAGGTATATTAAACTTCTTAGAGTCTTTTTTTTTTTTTTTTTCTATTCATATAAATAACTAATAAATATGTAAAGATGAAAATAGTACTTAGAAAAAATAAAATGGTTAAACCACACTATATATATAGAATATTCAACTTATTAAAATAGATATAAAATATTCACTATAGTAAGACATAATCATTTAAAGGCCTACATTGAATGACAATTTTACATTTTGATATTGCTAGGGTGTACTAAAAATGTAATATATTTCTCTATCACCTTCATTGGAAACATGCAAACCCTTTTTACCCTTACCATAACCAAAAAGTTTCTAAGTATAAACATTTTAGGCTTTGCTAACCAAAAGTTCTTGGGTTAGGAGAATATTAACCTACCAAACCCTATTATAGGATTGAACAAAAATATTGAAATTTTATAATCTGATTCTTAAACTTCATTATTTATTTTAATTAATTAAGTTGCTGTCCTCTAAAACTATAATTAACTTTAAAGAAAACTGTTACATCACTACCACGCAATGTTTGCCAAGTCAGTACCGAATCTTTTGATGTGAAAATTTTTATTTGATTTAATGGCGGCCTTGACGGGAGAGACTTGACTAAAACATATACTCAATATTAAAAACTTAATTGCGAAAATTTAAAGGTTAGAGAGTAAAGTACAAGATTAGAAAAAGGTTGGAATGTAATAACCCTTAGAATATATGCAATCACTTTCTCCAATCTCTTCTAGCTTCTTATGCATGGATTTTCAATGTTTTGATTTCCTTCTTGTACAATCAACCTTTATTAAATTATACAGAACAATCATTTTTTTCAAAAATTTAAAATTATCAGAGAACGATTCTTTGAATATTTATATTCAATATTTCTTTTGATGTTCAGAATACTCGAGACTTTCCTATAGGCTCAAAACGTGAATTTGAATTAAACAAAAGAGAATTAATAATACTATGTTAAGTTATATAAAACAACTGTTTTTTTCTCAACAATTTCTTACCAGAAAATAGCATTTTTAACTTTTATATTCAACAAGGTTGTAAATACACTTAAGTTATGTGTATAAAACAAAAAAAGAAAAAGAAAGAAAACAAAAAGAAATTTGGAACAAAACAAAAAAAAATTCTAGCTATATCTACTTGAGCCTTTTTTTTTTTTTTCTTTTTTGAGAGAAAGGTAGCACACTACCAGCTTCGTTTTATTTCGTTTAAAAATAAACTTAGCTGAAAATGCGAATCAACTATAATTCGAACTCGGAACCTCGGATACCAACCATCAAATCTTTTGCCACTTACGCTAGGGACGGTCGGTTTGAGCCTCTTTTGATGGAGGTATATATTTAATTGTCCTCCATGTGAGGAAATAGATAATGGAGGTATATATTTACTTGATGGTATCTTGTCATGTCGAAGAGACGTAGAGAGCATTAGATGCCTCCTCTCCAACACTAAGAAATTAACAATGTGCTGGTTACATATTCTACGTAGCGTGACTTAATCAATCACAATTGTTCTTAGAATTCAACCATTCTATCATGATTTATAAAAAATTATCTTTATCATAATTTTTTTTCAAAAGAAAGTATTTGGTTGGCTGCATATGGAATTGGCAATCTAGCTCGTTGTTCGCAAGCTAGCTCATGTTCGGCTCGAAATGAGCTCGAGATCGATCGCCTATTTAATAAATGAGCCGAACGCGAGTTGAATTTTTCACCTTGAAATCTTATCAAGCCGAACACGAGCTGAGGTCAGCTCCGTCGCATTCGGTTCGATATAGTTCGAACATATACATATCTATAGAGACTACTATATTTTCAAAAATACGGAGGCATTCATAATTGTAAGTTCTTTTCGATTATGAGACATTCGATTCGACGATCGATTTTGTTAGACATAATTTACGGTGTTGGAACTATCTAAAAATTAAATTTCATATTTTTTTTTTATTTTGTTTGCCTAGTAAATGAATAGCCTCAAAATAAACGGTTGAAAATAAAAATCTTACAAAAAATAGTGATAAAAAAATTAAATTTCAAATTGAAAGTATTAATATTGAGCTTGATGGTAACTAGAATTTCTATTAAATATTCATCTAATTTGAATTTTTCTACACCGTTGAACTTATAAATGTGTCACATCAGCTATTAAAATAATTATTTTTGAGACTCTTTGATCACTTGGTAAATGATGTCAAATAATTATAAAATTTGATTTCTAAATAGTTCTAATGGCGTACATCATGTCTAATAGACCCAATCATCGAATCAGATGTTCCATCGATAGTATTTACTGTCCACTTTTTGACCATTGGATGCGTAGTGTTTAGTAGAGGTTAGTGGAATAGTAATCATTTCAGGGTGAAAAGTGGATAGTAACTACTATTCATTTACTATTAATAATATTCTAATTGAAATATATATATATATATATATATATATATATATATATATATATATATATATATATATATAGAGAGAGAGAGAGAGAGTTGTGTCGGAATACTATTAATAGTATGATACTATCCACTTTGTGATCATTGGATGCTTAGGATTGAGTGGCTGGTGGTGTAATAGTAATGATCTAAAGATATAAAAGTGAATAGTATTTACCATTAATGGTATCCTAGCTAAACTCTCTCTCTCTCTATATATATATAGATTTTAGGCCGATCTAAATATAAAGAGGCCTATATTTTATGTATTTCAATTATTAGACTAAGATACTAATTTTCTAATTTTCGTTCAACTTTTCACCCAGTAGTAGAACTGACAATCTAACTTATTGTTTGCAAGCCACCTCGTATTTGGCAAACGGAGCACGAGCTTGATTTTTCAGTGCAATATTTTAACGAGCTAGCTCGTGTTCGGCTCACTTAATAAATGAGCGCACACAAGCCAGCCCTAGCCCGCTCTTGTTCAGCTCGTTGACAGCTCTAACTACATATAGCATGATGTGATAATGTCTTCATTAATTGTTTTCATCTCATCACCCCCACTCACATGTAGATGCCATGCAATCACCTATTACCTTTATTTATTTATTTGTTTATATTTTTGGTGATAATGTTTGAGGCCCCCTCAACTTTAATTATTTTGATAAATATTTGCTTACCTTTTGGATTTTTTAGATTTTAGTGGGTTTACTCTAGTCAATTAAAGTTTCTAGTTAATTCGTTAGTGATCTCACCAAATTTTTTTGGTTTTTTATCACTTTTTAGTAATTAATTAATGTTGCTATCTAGTCCATATATTTTTATCTTATTATTTTTTTTTCTCTAAGCTAACTTTTTTAAAATGTCTTTTCCAATAAGAATCCTCTCTCATCCTTCATGTCACAATTGTATGTTATTTTCCCCCAACTTTTTGATGAGAAAATTATTAAAAATGTAAAAAGTTCCACATGGAAAAGCAAACATGACGAAAGACAGAAAAAAATAAAGCTAAATTATAAAAAGCCTCTTTAGACTTTAGTCTCTATCTTGATTATTTTTGTATTAAAAATTACATCAAATAAATTGTACTTTATCGTCATCTCAAATAAATTAAAAATTTCAGATATTTAGTAAATTAGACTGTAAAACTTTGCTAAAACAAATTTATGTATTACATTATTCCACATCTTAACATATATTCAGTTTGCAACTAAAAAAATATAAATATTTAGATAAACGAGATCTCCTATTTTACTATTCTATCAAAATTGATAGTTTATTAGCAATTTATTCAATTTTTATGATTCTATAGATAATGTTATTCATAAATTTGTTTTTATAAAGATTTATAGCTGTATTCAATAATTATCCCAAAAGCTAAATTTATTTAAGATAATTATAAAGTAGAGTGGAAATAATTGATACATTTTTTTATGCAGGAGAATAATTGAGACAAGTGCTAAAATATAAAGAGACTTTTTATAATGTAACTTAAAAATAAATGCCATTTCTCATGTTTAAAAAGTGCCAATGTCTTGGTGATACCACTTAGATATTTAGAAGCAAAAGTGCATGCACGAAATGACTAGGGATGTCAATGGGTATGGGTACCCGAAAAATTATCCGAACCCGAACCCGAACGGGTCGGGTTTACCCGAACTAAATGGATATGGATTCGGGTATGGGTATAGAAAATAAAAACCCGACGGGTATGGGTACGGGTATGGATTTGTATGTACCCGACCCGAACCCGAACCCGAACCCGAACCCGAATAAATTATATATATTTTATTTATTTATTTATTTAATATATAAAATACATAATAATTTTTATCCATTGGATCTTCATCCAATGGTACACTCAAAGGCTCAAAAATGTTAATTTTACTACAATATATTTTCAAATATAGTACTTCGGGTTTGGGTTACGGGTTCGGGTTCGGGTACGGGTTTCGGGTATTTGGTCGGGTCGGGTATGGGTATGGATTTTTAAAACCCGTCGGGTACGGGTTCGGGTTCGGGTTCAAATTTGGGGGTCGGGTTCGGGTTCGGGTTTTTTAAAACCCGACCCAAACCCGACCCATTGACATCCCTAGAAATGACTTAAAGAAAAATAAAAAAAAAGGCTTTATAGGATCCATAAATAGCCTGGTTGTGATAGTGAACCCTAAAGCCAAGTTACAAGAGTGTGAACAAGTTTTGTTTAAGTGTATAGAAGGGTGGTGGTGAAGAAGAAGATGATGATGGGGTGGTGGAGGGAGTGGAGGCCGGTCGTCGTGATGCTCGCCGTCGACGTCGCGTTCGCGGTGATGAACGTGATGATCAAGAAGGTGATCGACGAGGGGTTGAACCGCCTCGTAATCATCACGCTTCGTCAGCTTGTCGCAACGTTCTTCATGGCCCCTATAGCGTTTTTCTATGAAAGGCACGCATGTATTACCTATGAATCTCTTTTTCTTCTGCACATATTTATTACAGAAGTGCTGTTTAAGTAAAACTATTTTAAAAAATAGCTATAACGTTGGTGTAGTAATATTATTCAAAACTCTTTTGTTGCCAAAGTAGATAACTTTATCTATTGACTCTCTTAGAAAAGTTGACTTCAATGAATATATTAATGAACTAGATATTTTCATTATTTTATAATTGCTTATCTCTTTTTTCTCTCATTTTCACAAAAGTGGTATTAATATATAATTTCTTTTGTTTTGACCGTTTGATTGTAGGAAGACGAGACCAAAACTTACGAGCGAGATCTTCGTTTATCTCTTCTTTAGTGCATTGTTTGGGTAAGAAAACACAAAAAGAGTTATTATATTATTATAAAAATTTACAAAGTATATATAGCGCGTGAATGTTAGATCACAACTTTTATGGATCAGATTTGGTCAGGTTCACTGGATTAGATCAGGTCTCAAATTTCAATAACTGAGGCTCGGGAAAATTCGGGTCAGGTTTGAGCCATTCAATTTCTTTGATAGACTTGCCCGATTAATCTTACTTGACCTAATCTGACCCGATCTAAAATATCTAGTTTTGTATCGAGCTCGAGCCAACCAAAATTTTATTTACCAGTGCTCGGACTTGTCTTGAACTCGATCTTTTCTAGATCCAGTGCATTATTTAGCATTGGTATGTCTACAAAGTCATTTTTTTTAAAAAATATAATGAAAAAAGTTTCGACTCTCAATTTTTTGTTTAAGTTCTATCTCAAACCACACATAGAGTATGCAAAAATCCAACAAATTTATATAAAATCTTTCCTAAATGTTTTTAAATATGTAAAACTCGTGGTCGATAAATGTTGTGTGATCATGTTGAATTACCTATTGATCCGCACTCTGCAGTGCTTCTCTACCACAGTACCTGTTTTTCGTCGGGCTGCAGTACACATCCGCGACATTCTCCTGCGCGTTCCTCAACATGGCTCCGATATTCACCTTCCTCATCGCTTTACCACTGCGGTATCTTATCGGAACCCTTGCATTATACTCATCAAATATAGTAATCTTGATATGTTTTGTAATTCCTTAGTGTAGTTAGTGGGAGTAGAATGTGTTGTGAGGTGCACTACTTTTAGAACTGTAGTACAAAGCATCACTGTTTGGCTATTGAAATTGATGTTGGAAGCATTCATGGGACCAAAAAAAGCTGCTTTAGTTGTAAGCTAAGGTTTTATAAGCATGGTTGCTTTTACTTTGTTGGAAATTAAAGTTGGTTTTTAAGGTACTAAAATGGAAATGAGCCCTTTTCCTTAATTTGCTTTTTATGGTGATGTTAATGGGATTAATTGTAGCTCTTTGTTGGTTTAATGAGGAAGGTCTATAGCTAGTCTAGGAATGCGTTCTCTAAACGTAACTGCTTTCGTATTTTATATTCTTGAAATTTGAAAACTTTAGAAAAATGGCGGAGGTGACCTCCACTAGAAAAGTATGTAGACACACAAGATGCTTTTTCGATAGAGGTTACTGAAGGTTTCTCCAGCTGTGATTGCCATCACCATTTTATAGCATTAGAAATATAAGCTCAAAAGAGTTTTCATTTTTTTTTTTTTATTTTTTTTTTGAGAAATACTTACACAAAGTAAGCCAATGCAATACAAACATTCTATATCCACAACTTATTAATGTTAATGCAATTAGTGGAACTAACATATAATATCTGAATGTATGCTATTGTTAGCACTATAATATACCTTAGTGTTTTCCTACTGAAAAGGTTTGGTAGCTTCCGTGGAAAAAAAGAAGCATGCTTTAGTTGTAAGCTAAAGTTGATGTTTAGATAAGGAGAGCACTAAATGGGCTTGTTATAGTAATGTTGATGGAGTTGTAATTGATTGCTCTTTTAATAAAGGCCTAGTTTCGAAATATGTTTTCGAAATACAACCACTTCCATACTTTGAAAAATCTAAAAGCATTTTGGAGTTCCATTATTCTGATTCGAAAACATGGCATCGAAATTTGAAAATCTCCACGGGAGCCTATGGAGGTCGCTAGAGACTTCTCCGGTGGAGATACCAATCGCCATTTCATAACATCAGAGGAGCGCAACTCAAAAGAGGACTTGTTTGGCCAAATAGTGCGATCTATGATCGAAACGTACTGCATTGCGATGTGCAAAAGCTCAAACCGTAGAGCCATTGTAGATGGTAGTAGTTTTTCCAGTGGTGGGTGATATTGCAACAGATAAAGCTTGTCAACACAGGAATTGACTTTCGGGCATACAACTAACAAAATTCTCGACACGGTTGATAATATTGCACTTTAGAATCTGAACTTTCTGATATATTACAATTTCATTCCCGACGGTCAGAATATTATTGACTTACCCTCCGAAAACTATTTTACAGGATGGAGACACTGAACCTAAAGAGTAAAGCTGGGATATCAAAGTTGCTAGGAACAATCACATGCCTGAGTGGTGCAATTCTACTCACTCTCTACCAAGGCCCAGTCCTAACCCACAAACACTCAACACAAACCCTAAAACCCTACCATGTGGGGTACAGCTCCAACACAAAGCAGTGGATGGTTGGGTCCATTGCCCTCCTAGCTGGGTGCTTCTTTTGGGCTTCTTGGTTCCTGCTGCAATCTAAAGTGTGCAAGAAATACCCAGCCATTTATTCTGCTACTGCTCTCATATTCTCACTGAGCTTTGTGCAAGCTACTGCATTGAGTTTGGCTACTCAGAAGAGCTTCTCTGTGTGGGTTTTGAAGAAGAAGTTGGACATTGTTACCGTCGTATTCTCGGTAAGGAGAAGAAATAGAATAAATTCAATCTAGTTGATAAACAAAACGGATCATTTCGACCCAAATTGGTTAAAAATATCCCTTAACAAATTGGCTCAGATCGGATTCGATTCGACTCATGTGAAGCTACTTATTTAGGTCAACTTAGCCGGGGCCAAACCCAACCTTATAAACTAGCCTAACTAACCCTTTGAAACACCCAAATATCTCTATCAACTGTGCCAGCAATATGAAGCCAACAACTGACCTCTTATATCTATCGATTATTGTTGCTATTATAATGCATTTTAATTTCAATTGTGCTACAAAATTTGGATAACAAAGTATTAGTTTCAAATTTTCAATTTCATTCTTTTGACAAATTTTGGAATAGAAAGAGAGTTGCTAGCTAATAAGGTGCTAATTCCTTCTCAATTAATCTAAATCAAATTAGTGATCACTTAATTACATGCAGGGAGTGGTGGGATCTGGATTAGGGTTTCTGGCAATGTCATGGTGTGTGGGGAAGAGAGGCCCAGTCTTCACTGCTGCATTCACTCCTCTCATACAAATCATGGTGGCTGCCTTTGATTTCTCCATCCTCCATGAACAGCTTCACCTTGGAAGGTATATTGGAATAAACTCTATCCTTATCTTACATATTCATATTCTTAGATATATAGGGAAAATTGCATCGCTGTTCGCTAAACATTGAGCTTCAATTAGTTCTAATTAAGCATTGAACCTTATAATCAATTCCTATTTTAACGTGATCGCTTCGTAAAACTTCAGTTTTGTCGATAAGAGAAAAACGTGGTTGCTAATTTAGCTGCCACATCATCTTCAAGAGATGAGGTAAAGTGGGTACTCATTCAACTGGCAAACAATCTCTTGAGACGATGTGATAATTGGAAAAGACTAGTGATTTTGCGATGAAGTCATAGGCATATCAAGTGACAAGAGTTATGTTATTTCTTAGCTGAATCAGCTTTTACATCATCTTTTCATTAGGAAAATTAGAGAAATATTAATAAAGTGATATAATTTGAACAACAAATTAGTGGGTTCGATGTCTTAATGGAAGTAAATTGAACTTCATCATGACCGTCGGTGCAATTTATCTCATTAGAGAGGGAAGTGATATCGACAGATCTATTTTTGATTAGCAAGGGTGATATTCATCGAGTTTGGTAAAATTTAGTCAGTAATTGTGACCAGATTTAATGAATCAATCCGCAATCGATATGTTTATGTTGTGAACTAACAAGTACAACTATTTTCTCAATTTTCCTAGCATCTTGGGCTCTGCACTTGTGATTATGGGGCTCTATTTCCTTTTGTGGGGCAAAAGCAAAGAGGCTCAATCATGCAATGGAGTTAAGCCCAGCGAGGAGCATGTTGAACAACCCCCCGTGCAATTACAAACTGTTTAGTTAACAAAAGAAGAGGCTCACTTAAGAGCCCATTATTTTAAGTTGAGCTTTATTGCAACCATATGTAAGTTTGAGATTTTGATTTGAGGAGCAACCACTTAATTTATGCAAAAATGTTGAAGGTTTAATTTGGATTATAATAGGCGAAATCGGCATGTTTAGGGCTTTTTTATGAGAAAGGAGGTGTATTTTCTTCTTGTTTATTTTTATGTCATAATTAAGTCTTATTGGAAATTTATCATGCAAGTGTTGACATTGCTTAAGGGAGAAGCCAAGGTTCTACTAAACTTGCAATATTAATTTGATGTGGCCAATTTCGCGTCAGAGTTTATGAAAAAGCGTGACTTAATCAAGGTACGCCGAAAATTCCGCCGAGTTTGGCAATTTTTACAATCGGCGTGAAATTTTTTTAAACAGCTATAACTTATCGCTCGAGTATCCATTTTCAATATGCAATCCCAATTCGGAAAATACTTTTCGAGATCTACGCGTCCAACGGCAAATCCATTTCGGCCGAGTTCTGGACCTAAATTCAACTGTTTATGCCACCGTTTTTACATTTTTAAGTTATTTTCAAAAAAAATTGTACTTTTCATTTTTTGACTCTGATTATTTAGTTATTTCCGATCGATTTATATATATATATATATATATAGAGAGAGAGTTTGGCTGGGGTATTTCTAATAGCACCAAGCACTAGGTGCGACCAAGTTTTCCACCGTTACATTTACCCTTTTGATCATTTCCATCCATTAGATCATACTATTCAACCAACCACCCACTCAACCCTAGGGGACCACTATCATCCTAACTGCACATCCCTTCATCCAAGGGCCGAAAACCTAATAGCGCCAATGACTTGGTGCTATTAGAAGCATTCTATCCTAAGCATTCTATTCTCTCTCTCTCTATATATAGAATTTTATTATTTTCAATTATAGCAAGATTCGGGTATGGACTCTACATATAGACGTGATGTTCTGTTAATGTAATTAACTTTTAAAGTTGATTAATAATATTTTTGTCTTTGTCAAAAAATTGTTTCTTTATCTATCTCTCTCTTTCCGCCCTTATACTTCTTTTCTCTCAATGCGGTTTAGACCTGCATCACTTATTTTCATAGATTACAAGAACACGATTATTTGAGATTCAAATTGAGGCCTACAATGCACTCTAACCTTTCTTTTTCAAGTTTGATGGAGTGGGGCTCCTAACACCAAATTTGCTTCCCTTGTGGAATCCAACTTGCAAATTATAGTATGTAGCCAACCAACTTTAGTTTCTACACTTTTAAATATGTTTACATCCACCCTACATTCTCATAGCTTAATAACTAAAACTACAAATATCACTCTCTGGTAGCTTAAGGCTTCGTTTGGGATTGCAGGCAAATTACGTTACGTGTAGTAAGAAAGTCTGATAGATAAATATCATGTCTGTTTCCGCACATATTATCGCATTCTGCATATTGTAATGATTTAATTACAATATATTTTCTACGGTCTCACCAGGAATGTAGAAGTATATAGAAAATGCTTTCGCCTCAACTCTATTTTATCTATTACCTGTAGATGTGACTCAATACCAAACGGGCCCTAAGTTATTGGAGAATAACGATTGTTTCACATGACTTAACATAGTATCGAAGCAGAAGGTCTTGAATTTGAGTCCCAGCAAGCTCTTAACGTCATTTAATTTTCTCCTATTTAATTAGATCTATGTCTTATAAAAGTTCCGTCCTCTAGTATCTGAAGAATTCTGAGATCGGTGATCGTTATTAATTTCTTCCTATTTAATGCAAGTCTATGTTTTAGGTCTATAAAAAGTGTTTCAGGTCCAGGCATGAAGAGGTGCATTAAATATAAACTTTGACAACACCGTTCTCGATCGGTTAGCTTAAGCTATTGGAGAACAATAGCTGTTTCACATAATTTACGTTTTTTTTCTGTGACAATTAAAGTTTACCTTTTTTTTTTTCTTCTCTTTTTGATCATTGCCTATAAGCCCTATAACTGCACCCCACCCAACCCCAAACTAACCTACTACTAGTACTAGAAAAGGTTAGAAAATCAAACTCCGAAAATATACACGTGTGGGGTTCAAACACCATGAGAAGACTACCTACTACTAGTACCAAAAAAAAGCCAGAAAATCAAATTCCGAAAACATGTACATGTGGGGTTCAAACCCTCTGAGAAAATTACCTAATACTAGTACCAGAAAAAGCCAGAAAATCAAATTCCGAAAATATACACATTTGGGGTTCAAACTAGGGGTGGCAATCTAGCTCGCTGTTCACGAGCTCGAGATCGACTCGCTCGTTTAGTAAACGAGCCGAACACGAGCTGGGGTCAGCTGCTCGTGTTCGGCTCGATAACAGCTCGAATATATATATATATATTTAATATTTATATTATTTATATAATTTATATATATAAATAAATAATTATATATATATGTTTTTTTTATTATTTGATTTTTAGTCCAACCTAAATTAAAGCCCAACTCAATTATAAAAAACTAATTTATACGTAAAGTTTTAACCATTAGATCAAAGTCTAATGGATAAGATCTCATAAATTTATTATATATATATATATATATATATATATATATATTCTTTCTAATCATTTTAACTTATTGTTTCTGAATACGAGTCGAATTTTTTGGCTCAATACTTAAACGAGCCAGCTCGTGTTCGGCTCGTTTATGAAACGAGCCGAACACGAGCCGACCCCAGCTCACTCCTGTTCGGCTCGTTGACACCCCTAGTTCAAACCCCCTGAAAAGACTACCTACTACTAGTACCATAAAAAGCCAGAAAATCAAATTCCGAAAATATGTACGTGTGGGTTCAAACCCCCGGAGAAGATTACCTTGTACCAAAAAAAGCCAGAAAATCAAATTTCGAAAATATACACGTGTGTGGTTCAAACTCTCATCAAAATACTTCCTGAAGATAAAAACCACTATACTTAAAAAAAATAAAAATGCTTGAAGTCACTAATTTATTGTCATGATAGATGCCATCCAACTTTTAGCCCACATATTTGTCCTTTTGTAAAGTTTCAGATACAATTGCTCTCAGGATCTGGCCATACTTGTAGGTAAAAGTGGAGACCCCTTCAACTATTTGTAATTCGGAAATGGGTCCCTACGCTTTATATTTCTTTCTGTTTGAGGGAATTTAGTCGATTAAATTGAGAATTTCGCACATAGCGAAACCCTCGCTTTCGACGTTATTGATTATTGATTATTTCTAATTCAATTGGGTGAAATAACTCAGATCAAAACTACTGAAAGGTGAAGCGTGTTAGCTTGAAGGGGTCAGCATCCTGCTCTGTGGCGAGAGGTCAGGTTGGGTCGAGTCACGTTCTAAATAGCGTGAGGCTGGATTGGACCGAATCATGCTCGAAATGACGTGAGGCTGGTTGGGCCGAGTCACAATCGAAATCCATGGGCACCGTGTCTATACGTTTTAAGTGAATTGATTGCGTATTTCTAATAGCTCGAGCTTTTGAGATTAATAGTTAGCACCAACGATCCGACAAGTGGTATCAGAGCCAGAGGTCACAGATTCGATTTTCGCATGCTGCGAATTTATGCAGGGGTTGGACTATACGCTGTAAGTGAATTAATTATATATTTTTAACAGCTCGAGCTTTTGGGATTAATGATTAGCGCCAACGATGCAACAAAGTGATGCCAATATGAAAATTAAACTTTGAGGGTCTATTTCAAAACGTGCCGTAGTTGAGAGAGTTTCCAGACATTTTTACCTATACTTTTTAATAAATGAGGGACATCAAAGAAGATTGAGAAAAGTTTTTTCCCATAAGGGGTTTTGGGAAAGTCTACATTAGAAAAGTTGATTGAGGAAATGGATTTCTAGGGTTTCTCTTGGCTTCTAGATGTACAACTTGTGATGGAACCCATAACGGCTACTATATACAAATCATAACACAAAAAAAGATTATTATTTAATAGGTTGAATCTGTGAAAGCTTCTTCAGAAGTGCTGTACGATTAAACAGAAGTACTAATAACTTTCTCGTTGAAATCACGCAAATACGATGCTAAAAATAAAGCTTTACAAATTTTCACTTGTCGAATTTTAAGCTGCTTTAAATTTTTTTTAGAGTAGAGAAGTTATTGTAGGAGACGAGCCGGAATAGTTACAAACTTGAATCGAAACGTGCTCTCAAATGATTAAGACCAATTTAGGAACTATATATTTTCTTTGAATACGATGAGAATTGAAAGCAGTGATAGAATGAAGGACAGATTATCTGATCTAGTTATAGATGGCTAGCATGACGGACTTGGTCTAGGAAATAATTTTCTTAATCATATATTGTAATACGCCAATATTCCCACATTAGATGAAAAAGAGATTCTCATTTGGAATATAAGAGACTGCGCATCCTAATAATAATAATTATATTTAAATATTTTGGGCCGGTGATTTGGCCCAACGAGTTATTATTGCTAGCAAGTCAATCGAAAATGATAGATTTAAGTACTATGCACGGCAAAATTGTGAGACCTCAGATAGTCCTATATATAAGATATAATAAGGCTAAACTCTTAACCCGGCTTAAGCATTTTGGGCGGTGGCTAGACCCAAAGAGGTTAAGAGAGTTAAGCGTGTTAGGACGGGAGTAGTCCTAAGATGGGTGACCCCCTGGGAAGTTGGGGCGTCACAAAAATACTACATCATGGCGATATTGTCAACCATTGGATTGGATATTATATTGATAGTTGTATTTTGATCTAATAATAGAAAATCTATATTTTTAGACTACTCGTTTGATAGATAAATGATGTCGAAAAATTATAAAATTTAATTTTCAAATATTTTTAATAGTGTAGATCAAGTTTAACGGAGCCGATCGTCGATTCGAAAGCCGCATCATCGAAAATAATTTGGTAGCACGGAGGTTTCCGTGCTACCAATAGTATAGTAGCCGGACTCCCAATTTAAAACATAAGAGGCTGCACACCTAAGTAATAATTATATTTAAACATTTTGGGTCGGTGATTTGGTCCAACGAGTTATTATTGCTAGCGGGTCGGATCGTTAGCTGAATATCAGTCGAAAATGATAGATTTAAGTACTATGCGGGGCAAAATACTGCATCATGGCGATATTGTCAACCATTGGATTGGATATTATATTGATAGTTGTATTTTCCATCGTTGGATGAGATCCAATGGCAGAAAATCTATATTTTTAGACTACTCATTTGATAGGTAAATAATGTCGAAAAATTATGAAATTTGGTTTTCAAATACTTTTAATAGTGTAGATCAAGCAGATCGTCGATTCGAAAGCCGCATCATTGAAAATAATTTGGTAGCATGGAGGCCTTCGTGCTAACGATAGTAGCCGGACTCCCAATTTAATTGGCTCAAAATAATTCAAATCAAAACTACCAAAGAAGATTGAGAAAAGTTTTCCCATCAGGGGATTTGGTAAAGTCTACATTAAAAAAGTAGGTTGAAGAAATGGATTTCTAGGGTTTCTCTTGGCTTCTAGATGTACAATTGGTGATGGAACAAGTAACTGCCAATATATACGAATCATAAGATTCATAACACAAACAAAATAATTTTTTAATCAGTTGAGCCTGCGGAAGCTTCTTCAGAAGTGCTGTATGATTACACAGAAGTACTAATAATTTTTTACTGTCGTATATTTTTTAAAGTAGAGAAAGTTATTGTAGAAGACGATTTTAGTTAATTTGGATCTCAAAAGTCGAGCCGGATTAGTTACGAACTTGAGTTGAAATGTGCTCTGAATGATTAAGATGAATTTAGAAACTATATGTTTTCTTTGAATACGATGAGAATTGAAAGCAGAGATAGGATGAATGACAGACTAAAGGATCTAGTTATAGGTGGCTAACATGATGGACTTGGTCCAAAAAATAATTTTTTTTAATCATATGCGGTAACAACTCAATAATTTCACATCGGATAGAAAATAGATTCTGATTGGGAATATAAGAGGCTGCGCACCTAAGTAATAATATCTGGACTTAAGTATTCTAAGTCGGTAGTCTGGGCTCAACGAGTTATAACGGTTGACTCGTTATATTTGGTATCAGAGCCGAATACTAACCGGAAGTGCGAGAATTAAGTGTTATGCGGGGCAAAATTTAATTTTGAACAAAATTTTTTTTTAATCATAAATATGTGCATATGTAATCAGATTTTAATTTTTAAAAAAAATCATAAAATGCTACTATTATTTTGAACAAAAATTTATAATTTTCGCATATGTGCATATGTAACCGTATTCCTAATTATTCTCCTGGTGAAAAAAAAGTAGTTTGGAGTTTTTATCCTATATATATATATATATATATATATATATATATATATATATATATATATGGAAAAGATATATATTTGAAACTAGAAGTAATTTTTTTAAAAAATAACATCACATTTGTTATCTTTGTGGAAGTTTGAGTTTTGAATATTGGATTTTGATCTAAACTCGAATCGAAATCTCTTTCACATCACATTTGGGCTCGACACATCACTACTAGAAATTCATTTTTTCTCAATAATAAATACTGTTGTAAATGATATTGTTTTGCAATAAATAAGAATCGTTGAAAATTGTTGCTATAAATTTTGTGGTAATAAATAAGTAAATAATATGATTTTGCATTATCACAGAGGCACAAACTGTTGAAATTAAATATAAATAGTTTGAAACAATTTAATTTTGGATGCAATTAAATTAAAATAATAGAATAACATTATTTGTTTTTAACCGGACTAAAGCGTAGTATATTTGAAAGTTTGAAAACAATCGTAATTATGTGTAGGGACCAAGATGTAATATTAAGATAGTACAGGTTCTACCCATAAATCTAAAATTTTATGCTATCCAAAATATCTTATCCAAATCAGAAATCTTTTTGAGAAGGGTAAATTATAGAAAACCCCCTGTAAATATTTATTTTTTTATCTTTTTCTTCCTGACTTTCAAAAACCTATATTTTGCCCCCCTAAAATTTCAAAAATATTTTCAGGGGGTACGGCGTTAATGGAGAGGACGAAATGACCCAAATGCCCTTCCTTCTTCTATAAGAAAAAAATAATTTTTTAATATATTTCTGTCATTTTGAAGTGCATTTTCGGTATAAATTATAAGAAATGAGCAGAATAGTGATGAAACCCTAATGGAGGGGGACTAAATACAACAACTTAAAATATTGAGAGAATAAAATATAAATTTTTAAAACTTAAGGAGGAAAAATAAAAAAATGAATATTTCCGAGGGAGTTTTCTGTAATTTAGCCTTTTGAGAAAGAGGAATAAAGTACATAAAATCCAAAAAGTAAACAAATATCCTCCTCTCTCTCTCTCTACTAATTCCACATCACACTACAAGTACCTCTACATTTAAAAAATATTTACTGCACCTGGTGTACCTTCACATCTCATACACCACACTTTCTCTATTTTAATTGGTGCCTTTGTAAGTTTGTTTTTTTAAAATTAAGTGATTTTAACCACAATATAATCACATTCATGAATAATTTCATCAAATTTACTGGTTTTAATCACTTTGTAGCAAATTCAATTGGAATAATTTATGACTAACAACAAATAGAACCATTAATTTAATTAATTTTTTTAAACTTAGCCTACTGTAATAATTTAAATGGAAAATTTGAAGTTATGGAGTGCCAATAAAAATGGAGTTAGAAGTGTTGTCGCAGATATTTTATGTATATTCAAAGTTAATATATATATATATATATATATATATATATATATATATATATAGAGTCCGGCTACTATGCTATCAATAGCACCAAGCACTTGGTGCTACCGAGTTTTCTGCCGTTAGATCTACTTTTTTGATCATTTTCACCCGTTAGATCATACTATTCAACCAACCACCCACTTAATCCTAGGGGCCCACATCATCCTAACCGCACATCTCTTAATCCAGTGGTTGAAAACTTAGTAGCACCAATGACTTGGTGCTATTAATAGCCTAGTTCTATATATATATATATATATATATTTTTGACTTTGTAACTTTTGTCCTACTATTTTTAAAGTACGGTGCACGGTGCACCCGGTCCACACAATATTTTTAAATTAGGGATGTCAACAGGCCGGATTTTGGGTGGGTTTACAAAAATCCAAACCCAAACCTGGCTATCAAACCCGAAATTCAAAGCTGAACCGGAATCCGATCAAAAATTTGGAACCCGAACTCGAATCCGAAACAATTATTTCTCTTTACCATGTTTCAAAACATGTTACATTAAGTCTAATATTTTAAAATACAAATTCAAATATAATATCAGACATTTATATATATATTATATAATGTAAAATCAATTAGGATTCAAATCGGGTATAGATAAAATTCATATCTGAATTCAAATCCGTCGGATTTTTCCTTTTTTACATCTGTATCCGAGATTATATCTGTCTAGCATCAGATAATTAAATCCGTCAATTTGAATTCAGATTCGGATTCAATTAAAATTTCGGGTATTCGTACTTATTGACATCCCTATTTGAATGGCCCTCACTATTTCCATATCCCTACACGGATTTTTCTTTTTTTACATCTGTATCCGAGATTATATCTGTCTAGCATCAGATAATTAAATCCGTCAATTTGAATTCGGATTCGGATTCAATTAAAATTTCGGGTATTCGTACTTATTGACATCCCTATTTGAATGGCCCTCACTATTTCCATATCCCTATACGGATTTTTCTTTTTTTACATCTGTATCCGAGATTATATCTGTCTAGCATCAGATAATTAAATCCGTCAATTTGAATTCTGATTCGGATTCAATTAAAATTTCGGGTATCTGTACCCACCACTGATATCCCCTATTTGAATGGCCCTCACTATTTCCATATCCCTACGCATGCGCCAAGATGAGCACCTAAGTAACAAACAAGCGTTGACCACGTGACTCTCTCTCTCTCTCTCTAGTCTCTCTCTACATAATTAATAAACAACCTAGGAATTAGCTACACGTATACTATCATTCCCCCAATCACATCCTCTTCCTCTTATGCAACTATCCATCACTTTGCAACCCCTAACCCTTCCTTCTTTAGCACACCCTCTATACAAAACTCTACACAAACCCTAGCAACCCACATCTCTCTCTCTCTCTCTCTCTCTCTGCACCCCCCCTCTGTCTCTCTCTCTTCCAGAAGGGGGGGAGATGGAGAGTCAGAAAGGGAGGGCGCTGGAGAGCGTGCTTCTACCGCTGAGCATGATAGTGATCCAAATCCTCGTTATGGGGATGCTCATCCTGTCGAAGATCGTGATGAACAACGGGATGCAGCCCTACGTGCTCCTCGCTTATCGCAACGTCGTCGGCGCCATATTCGTCGCGCCTTTCGCCTTTTTCTTCGAGAGGTTTGGTTCGGCTCGATCACTTCTTATCTTATTGCTTTGCGTGCGGTGAAATGCTAGTCCCTTCGCTAAATATTTTACGTATGTATATCAATATTGTTAGTGAAATTAGGTTTTCCCAATTGATAATGGCGAAATTGGGGATTTTTCCTAATAGGTATAGTACCCAAGTTTGCTTTATAATGCTATTAAAAGTTCGTATATTTTGATGTGACAATAATGTAAGATCGAATAAGCAGTTGAGTATGGGTCATATAAACTTGAAGAGGCGAGCGTACATACTGAACTATTTGATAAAGTTTAGGAGGTCTAATTATCAACGTTGAAAATTTAGCGTATATGTATATATAGAAGTGTATACTCTTTTAATGATTATATAGTAAACTATATGTAAATGCACTAAACAATATACATGGAATTTTTTTTTGAAGTATCTCTTCTCATGAGATATTGTTTTAGAAAGATTCAAAATTTTGAAACTATTGTAGACAATAAAAGGTTTCACATAAGCTTTTTATACCAAAAATACTTACTAGTTTTGTTCCAATCTTGCACACATATTAGAAGAAAGGGACTGGACTGCAAAATATAGATAAATATTAACAACATGTAACACCCAAAAAAATTAATATTTCATCTAAAGCCATAAATAAAAACATCACACCAAAATGAATATACACCAAGCAACCAAAGTTAGAAATTCTCCAACCTATTTATGTGAAATTATTGCTTGCAAATGATGTATCCATACATTTTATTCACCACATTAATACTTGATGATAAATGTCTTAAAATTAAAAATTCGATTCAATATATGCCATCGACAACATCTAAAAGGTTTATATGTAGAAAATTATAAGTTAAGAACCTGTTATTTAGGCATCAAATAGTCCCAAAAATCTTTCTTACAAATTAAAAAGACATTACTTAATTATTAATAAGAAATAAGTATTTCAAAATTTCAACTTTTTGGTAGATGACATTCACCTAGAGATGTAGGCAATTTAGCGTTAGAGTTTCTGAAAAAGTGTGACTCAACCATGCTGGGCCGAAAATCCCGCTGAGTTCGGCGATTTTTACAATCAGTGCGAAAAATCTTTAAACGGCCATTATTTTTCGCTCGAGTGTTTATTTTCAGTGTGCAACTCCCACTTCAGAAAACACGTTTCGAAATCTACGCGTCAAACTGCAAAGCATTTTGATCGAGTTCGGGACCTAAATTCACCTGTTAGGCATTCATTTTTGCATTTTTAGGTTATTTTTGAAAAAATTTATATATATATATTTTTTTATTTTGAGTCTGATTATTTGGTTATTTTTGATAGATTTAGGTTTAGAGATATATTAGAATTTATTATCTTCAATTATAGTAGGGTTCGGGTATCGACCTTATATATATATATATATATATATACACGTGACGTTCATTTAATTAATTAGTTTTTAGAGTTGATTGATAATATTTTCGTCTTTGTCGAAGATTGTATTCTTCGTGTATCTCTCTTTCCGTCCTTATACTTCTTCCCTCTCAACGTGGCTTAGGTCTGCATCACATAATTATATTTTGATTTTCGGAACTCTGCAGTAGGGTTTTGGGAGTTCCATTTAAGACCTTGTTTGGCATCACATTAAGCTGAATGAAACCTTATTGTATTTCCATCGAATCATGCATTGCTATCTGTATATTCAAAAGGGGATGCATATCTTACACTCTCTCATCCAAGGGCCAATAGCAGGCTCTTGTCTCGTCAAATTTTTTTATTTTTTGATACTAGAAACCAATTTTTTTTTTTTATAAACCTTAAGATGTCCCTTTTGTGGTGTACAAGTACTCTTTTCGTAGTTTTGTGCAAATTCAAAGAATCTCTTTATTGTTTCTTAAAGTTTTTGTTCAATGCGACCGTGGTGTATACTTTGTTTTGTTTCCTTGCCATGAATATATATATATATGCTTTTTTAGTACTTTCCAACGAAAAATTCAACCAGGTTATACGTACCATTAACTCACTTGCTTTTCTTTACTCAGTTAATTTGTTTCCTTATCTTGATCTTTTCTACAATGTTGTGGTACATTTTGTAGAAAAAGGTAGTGTGTTATCTTAAAATTACATTTCTATTTTCTGCCACAATAGAAATTTAGGATTTTCTGGCTACCAAATACTTTGTTATAAGTGTGAAGTGATATTCAAAAAGTACTAATAGAGCTATCTCAAGTTCCCAATAGATTCTCTTAGTGGCTGATTGGTCGAAAGCTTTAAATTAAAGTTTCTATTTTTAGGTCTTAAAATTATATTTTTATTTTCTGCCACAATAAAAATTTAGGATTTTTTGGCTACCAAATACTTTGTTATAAGTGTGAAGTGATATTCGAAAAGTACTAATAGAGCTATCTCAAGTTCCCAATAAATTTTCTTAGTGGCTGATTTGTCAAAAGCTTTAAATTAAAGTTTCTGTTTTTAGGTATTAAAATTATATTTCTATTTTCTGCCACAATAAAAATTTAGGATTTTTTGGCTATCAAATACTTTGTTATAAGTGTGAAGTGATATTCAAAAAGTACTAATAGAGCTATCTCAAGTTCCCAATAGATTCTCTTAGTGGCTGATTGGTCGAAAGCTTTAAATTAAAGTTTCTATTTTTAGGTCTTAAAATTATATTTCTATTTTCTGCCACAATAGAAATTTAGAATTTTCTGGCTACCAAATACTTTGTTATAAGTGTGAAGTGATATTCGAAAAGTACTAATAGAGCTATCTCAAATTCCCAATAGATTTTCTTAGTGGCTGATTGGTCAAAAACTTTAAATTAAAGTTTCTATTTTTAGGTATTAAAATTATATTTCTATGCCACAATAAAAATTTAGGATTTTTTGGCTACCAAATACTTTGTTATAAGTGTGAAGTGATATTCGAAAAGTACTAATAGAGCTATCTCAAATTCCCAATAGGTTCTCTCAGTAGCTGTTTGGTCAAAAGTTTTAAATTGAATTATAGGTCTTAAAATCACATTCCTTTTTTTCGCCACAATATAAGTTTAGAATATTTTGACTGCCAAATACCTTGTTATAAGTAGGGGTGCAAACAAGCCGAACACGAGCGAGCGCGGCCTTGCTCGAATTCGGCTCGTATTAGATTCGAGCCGAATTCGAGCTGGCTCGAATTAATTTCGAGCCAGAATAAGACCTGTTCGAGTTCGGCTCGAAATTTAAATTGAGCCGAATTCGAGCGGCTC
Organism: Puya raimondii; assembly: GCA_016920855.1. Classification (NCBI taxonomy): domain Eukaryota; kingdom Viridiplantae; phylum Streptophyta; class Magnoliopsida; order Poales; family Bromeliaceae; genus Puya; species Puya raimondii. The sequence continues at coordinate 9,423,825 of JABWPP010000049.1, forward strand.
GAAATAGTTTTTTTTCCGAGCTAGTTTCAAGCCGTGCTCGAATTTGGCTCGGAATTGTTCGATTCCGAGCCGGTTCGTTTATAGCTCGAAATTTTATTTTTTTCTTCTTTATTTTTTTTTCAATTTTAAAATGTTTATGAATATTTGTTAATATTACACTATATAATTTAAGTACAATTATCATTATAACTACAATCCAAATAAAATATCAATTTTCAAAATTACAATCAACATACAAATAAAACTACAATCAACATAATTATAATCAACATATCTGCTCAAATTAACATTCCTGATTTATGCAATAGATTTTTGAGTTAGGATTTGCTACGTTTGTATATGAAAATATGTGGAATTGGGTCCGTGCCTATGCATTAAAAGGTGTATTTGAATTAAAATATTTAATAAAAAATATTTAATATATATTATTAATAATATTAATATTTTTTATTTTTTATTTTTAATTTTAAATATATATATATATATATATATATTCGAACTATTTCGAGCTGAACACGAACGAGCAGAGGCCTGCTCGTGCTCGGTTTGAAATTATTTTCGAGCGAAAAAAATTTAGCTCTTTTTATATTTGAAATTAATTTCGAACGAGCCATTTTCGAGACTTTTCAAATCGAACACGAGCTGGCTCGCGAGCGGCGAGCAAGACTTGCAGCCCTAGTTATAAGTAATAAAAGATAAAAAAAGTAGTAAAGCCAAACAAGTCTGTTCTGTTAGGAGTATAGATGGCAATGAGTTGTGATTGGTCAGCTTGATTTTGTACTTTTGTTTCTTAACAAAAGTCAGGTAGGAGCCAATAAAATCCCCAACATCATCAAATGCCTTTTTTTTTTCTTTTTTTTTTTTTCTTTTTTTTTTGTGTGAAAGTGATTGCTCAACAATAGTTGCATTACTGTTCTTTAAACATATCTCAGATTCCTTGTTCAGTAAGGAGTACTTCACAATTTACTAATTTAGTACATCAAAAATTGTAAAAGGTGTTATCATTTTTTACCATTTCCACTCTATTAAGAGAGGTTTTGGGTTTAAACTTTGTTGGTGTGAAACAACCGTTGTACTCTAAAAACTTAAGCTATTAGCGAGACTTTTTGCAAGGCCGATGACGTGAACTTGATGAAATGAGAGAAAATTAATAATGCTAGGAGTCTGACGTGACTCGAACTCAGGACCTCCTGCTCTGATATGCAGTATTATTTCTAAATATAGAGGGGAAAAAAAAGAAAAAGCTCAGTGTATTTTCGATAAACGAGATAAAATCGGGACAAAAATGGGTTAAAGTGAAAATACTTGAATTGGAATGAGCAACTTGTCTATTCTGAGAAGCAATATCAATATATTGTGAAGACTGAGCAACAAAATGTCTAAATCGTTGTTATCATAGAAATCTATATATTTTTTGGCTTAAAAATAAAAGTTTTAATTAGAAACTTCTACTTATTTTGAAATTAGTTATCTTTTGTCCATTGCAGGGAGATGGGGAAGAAGCTGAACATGTCAACTTTGGCGTGGATTTTCATCAATGCTACTTTGGGGTAAGATTTAAAACCTGACACTTGAATCACCGTTTGGTTCAGGGATAAGGGGGCCCCCCTTTATACCCAAACGTAAATTTTTTATCCGAAAATAGTAGTTCTCGGGTATCTGGAATAAGCTGGTATAACTATCCCCACCTATACTCCCATTTTCTATATATAACTATCCATTATTCTTCTTATTCCATATTATCTATCCAAACGCTATTTTTCTTATTTCCGAAAACAACCCAATTTTTATCCAAACGCTATTTTTCTTATACCCACACTTGTACCTATCCCTGGAATAACTAGTTCTTGTTTATACCTGAACCAAACGAAAAAGTACTAAATTAACTTACTTTTTTCGATACCTTTACAAGTACATGTACTTAATTGTAATAACTGGGCGATGTACCCAATTATATAAAAGAAAAAAAGTGTACAAGAGTGGTAGACGAAAACATCTAGCAGAATATGCAAAAAGGTAGAACAAAACCACAAAAAAAAAAAAAAAAAATATTAAGGGAGGATTAATTCGAGCATATTCATCCAATTATTGACGGTAACAAATATATTTAGAGCTAAACCATCTGGCGCATTTTGTGTTCGGAGAAGTTGTGGTTGATCATTTTGTTCTTTCCATGTTAACAAACAGTAGGCAACAAATAAAAAGTTCAACAGATGTCGATCGCGACTTGAAACCCCCAGACGAAGCGCCTCCATGCATTGTAAAGAGTGGTAGTTCTGAGAGCGTTAGACAGACCTTGAACTTTCGAGATGTTGCAGCATGAGTTCCAGGTTCTTAATGAGAGTGAGGGCTTGATAGTTTCCGACTCGATCATGCATAGGGTGCATGTTGGGGTTGTTAGTCATAAGTAATCTCTCTCTATTAGCATAGGGCTGCGGTCCACAATAGACCTAACGATAAGAGATCCAACAATAGGTCTAACGTCCAGATGAGTTAAGTCAGGTTTAAACCTGTAAAGCACTGCGGCTGAGTCCTTAAGTGCGACGGGTGCGCACTTTCTATCTGCACATGCATGATCTACAGATAGTAGTGGGGTCATCGATAGAGAGTACCTCCACAACAGTCATGTCCGGGTTCATGACAAAGGTGAAAAGCGCAGCAGCGATGTTCATTGGCGACCTATCATTTAACTAGTTGCATCTCCAAAAGGATGCTCCTTCAGAACAGTGAGAGACATCGCGATGTTAATGAGAACCGATCGATCGGCCGCCTCTAGATAAAGATCATCATTTCCACCAAGCTAACTAGTTTTGTTATCAATTTTCTCAACCAGTTTGGTAAAATCATTCCTTGTTACTAAGCCTTTTTTACATTCAATCATATATAGTTTAATTGCATCAATGTAACAGTAACTATTGATCTGTCACAATTAATCAATGTTTCCTTTTATTTTAGGATCAGCATGGCTCTGGGTTTGTACTACTATGGCTTGAGAGATACAAATGCTGCATATTCTGTCAATTTCCTGAACTTGATCCCAGTTGTTACCTTCATTATTGCTGTTATCCTCAGGTATGTTTCTTATTAACTTTCTTGTTCATAATTAATCATAAATCTACTACTATTAGTTTTGTATCGAATATAACATATAAAATCATCGTTTTCTAGTAGTTTAAAGCTATAGAGACGAACGATTGTCTCACGTTATTTAATATGATATATCAGAGCGTGAGATTCCGAGTTCGAATCGTGTCAGACCTCTGGTCTCATTCAATTTTCTCTTATTTAATTTAAATCCACATCTTGGGTCTATCAAAAAATCTCGATCTTAGATTTGAGGAAAAGTATTGAATATAAATATAAAAACACCGTTCTCTTGTAGCTTAAGCTGCTAGGGAGATTCAATTTTCTATTATTTAATTTAAGTCCACATCTTGACCCTATCAAAAGTCTCGATCTTAGATGTGAGAGAGAGTATTAAAAATAAATATGAAAACATCGTTCTCTTGTAACTTAAGCTGTTAGGGAGAAAACAGTTGTTTAATGCTATTTAACAGTTTAGTACCATGTGGTCTAAAGTGTATCACCAAAATACCCTTTAATTTTGTTTGTCTCCTTCTATTATCCCCTTTGTTAATTTTTGTCAATTTTTTTCGTTAAGTCAGTAAGAAAGTTAGAATCACAAAGTATTAAAGTGAAAACTCAGTAAACCACAATATCTGAAGTTTTTTCTTTATACTTTAACGGAGAAGTTAACGAAAAGGAAAAAAAAACCACAAGGTACTAAAGTGATACACTTTAAACAAATCACAGGAGAAATATTTTCCCCATATGCCAGTCGATCGATATCTTAGATTGCGCGAACTAATTATACATAAAAATGTTGAAGCATATATATACATGTGATCTTTAAATTATATGATGTTCTTTAATTAGATTGGAGAGGATGAGATTAAGGAGCACTGCAGGGAAGGTGAAGGTCCTTGGCACTCTTCTGTGTGTGGGAGGAACCATGATTGTGAGCTTGTACAAGGGCAAGGCATTGCATGTATTGCCTACTCATTTGCTTAAGTTGCATCATGGAGTAAAAGGAGATGTTGATCACCACCATTTGCTGCGGGGGACTTTGTTATTGGTTGGTAGTTGTTTCAGCTATGCATTCTGGTTCATAACACAGGTAATTTTATATATATTTATCCGGCTAAATTACAGAAAATCTCTCTGTCAATATCAGCTTTTTCACTTCCCCTCCCTGTCATTTAAAAACCTACATTTTGCTCCCTTGTAAAATGAAAAATGTTCACAGGGGAGTGCGGTGTTAAATTTGATGGCAAAATGACCAATTTACCCTTCATCATCTTAGTCTTCTCTCCAATATTGCTGAGGGTATTTTGGGTATAAAAAATTATATAATAATATTTTATAAACGGAACACTGACGGCAGGGTGCAAAGTGAATATTTTTTATTTTATAAGGGGGCAAAGTGTAGGTTTTTAAATGACAGGGGGGAAAAGTGAAAAAGCGGGTATTGATGCGGGATTTTTCTGTAATTTTTAAACGCAGTACTCTACAAGCTTAAGCTTCTCGAGAAAATGGTTGTTTTATGTTAGTTTAATACGGTATCAGAATAGAAAGTTCTGAGTTCGAGTCATATTAGACTCCTGGCATGATTGATTTTCTTCCATTTAATCTAAATTCACGTCATGGGCTTAGCAAAATGTCTCGAGATCAGATATGAAGGAGAGCGTTGAATATAACAATATTTAAACACCGTTCTCTACAAGCTTAAGCTTTTCGTATAATTTAATACATACGTTTGGAGATTCTTTCTATTGTCGATTCTGAATACTTCTAGAAGCAATGGCGGATCTGTATGTACCTCAGTGGGGGTACGTCAAGGAAAGGCCACCGTACGTGGTCAATCTTGAATTGTTGACTCCAAAGTGGGGTCAAATAAAATCGTACTCCATTTTTTTTATCTCGTGGGCCCACTATAAAAGCATGGAGGGACTAAGTAGAAAAAAAATATAGAAAACAATTTAAAAAATAGCAGGTCCAGTAAAAATGTGGGACTAGCTAACTTTAGCCCTTTTTCTCTTGTTAATTAGTAGCATCATCAACGAATGGCTTTTTCTATCGTAAATTTTATAAAGAATAAATTGCGCAACCATATATGTGATTAATTAATAAATAATTATTTGGTGACATAAATGTTACCAATAAGACTATCATGCATCATTTTCGTAAGACAATTGTAAATAAAAATTATACATTTTTTATTTATGCAATATCAATGAATGGTTTATGTTTTTCTTGCTTTTAAATATTTTTATAAAATTTTCTCTCTATTATATATTTGACCCCATTAGGAAAAAATTTTAGATCCTTCAATGTCTAGAAGTAAATAAAGTCATTTACTTCTGCATCATTTTTGGTGCTGGGGCATCCCAAATCGTCGATCAGCACCATTAAACTTCATATGATTCGAATTTCATAACTTTATTTCATCATTTACCTAGTGATCAAGTGGTCCCAAATTCATCTTATATTTAACCACTAAAAATTATCAATTTTTGAACTGCGCTTGCATGCTAGATAAAAGATGTCGAAAAACTAAGAAATTGTTTCTAGAAAGTTCACATAGTCTAAATTGATGATGTAAACTTACTAGAGTTATAAAATTCTTTTGACCTTATAATATTTGCATGATCATTTACATATGAGAAAATGTTTATCAATTCTACAGGTTAAATTGTTTAAAATATTTCCCTCCAAATACTGGGCAACAATGCTGACATGTGTGGCAGGATCTTTGGAAACAGCAGTGATTGGGATAATCATTGATAGAGAGAAGTCTGCATGGATGTTAAAATGGGATGTGCAGCTACTTACAATTTTATACTCTGTAAGTCCAAAGACTGTCTTCCCTCTCTCTCTCTCTCTCTCTCTCTCTCTCTCTCTCTCTCTCTCTCTCTCTCTCTCTCTCTTCCTTCTTTTTTTTTTGTCTAAATAGTAGGGGTGAAAGTGGTAAGGATTAACTCAGATCGAATTCGACACTGGACTCGATAGAATGTGAATATATATGGATGTCAAAATTTAGCATTTGACACAAATTAGTATTCAAAAAAAAGAAGATGTGAATATTGTTTTTTTTAAAAATCCAACCATCTACGACTGTTTTCACCCCTAAAAAAAAAGAGGGATGTAAATATATATTGTAGGAGATAAAGGAAATTTTTTTTTTTATCGTGTTTGTCGTTTATTTTACTGTAAATTTCATATTAAAATTGTATTATATTTGTTAAAATATTAAATTTTATTGTTAAAATATAGGAATACATGTTTGAACTTGAGTGTGAACTTAAGCAAATTTATGATAAATATTTTATATATTTATATGGATTCTATTGAAATATGTAAAATTGTTTCCAAGTATACATTGTTAGCTATTGCTTAACAATGAAATATTTGTGCAGGGTGTGCTAAACACAGGTTTAACATTTTGCTTAGTTCTATGGGCTGTTGCGCGACGCGGTCCAACGTATCCATCAATGTTCAATTCCTTATCAGTGATCTTCACGATGATTACAGATTCAGTATTATTGGGATCAGATATCACTGTCGGAAGGTTTGCTGTAATATTAGATTTTTAATATTTAAATTTTTTTACAGTGTACATATAGCATTGCTCTTTACCAAATCACAAACAAAAAAACTAAAATGGAAAATGTTAGAGTTGACAAAATTTCGATTTAGCTATCGATTGATTTCAAAGAAGATATTATTGGAAAACTGTTTTTTGTTTTTGAGTAATTTAATCTTGAGTTGAGCTGTGATACTTTTAGAAGCACGGCGACTTTTGTTTTCCTTCCAAATTGTTTTTGATGAAAAAACTTTCGAATTGACGATCTTATGATATCGTTTAAATCTTTTGGGCATTTAAATCTTTAATTAGGATTCATATTTTTAGATCTTTTACTAATCGAGTAGGTCTCAAAATAAATAGCTGAAAATAAAAATCTCAAAAAATGGTGATAAAACACTAAAATTTCAGATTAGAGGTCAGATCTGATCTTTCTTTAAATAGTATAAAGTATTTTTTATCAAAATTTTACCAGTTTTGGATATTTCTACATCGTCGAACTTGCAAATAGATCATATCAATCAGTAAAATGGTCGACTCAGCTCTTTTGATTACTAGGTAAATAAAACTGAAAACTCATAAAATTAGAATCCTAGAGACTTCAAGCATTTAGATCAAGTCGATTTAAAAATTCTTTCATAAAAAACAGCTCAAAAGTACAGAGGCTTCCGTGCTTCTAAAAGCACTGCAGCTCAACTCATTTAATCTTTTCTTAAAAATAAAAAGTAATATAATTACTAACAATATTAATTAATTGTTGCAGTTTATTGGGCACATTTGTTATAATTGGTGGATTATATGCATTCCTGTGGGGAAAAGGAAATGAAGCTAAAGTGGATAGCACCAAAGTTGCAGGTAGTGATGAAACTCAAACTTCTTTAGATGTAAATGATGATAAATAAATAAAACATCAAATATTTGAATGTGGGCTTATTTGGAGGGAGAAAAAAAATGTAATGTGGTAATTAACTCTGTTGAAATGCAAGCTCATATATCATATCATCTTGGATATATATTTGGCACTATCTTTTCATTACCCTATGTTTATATTGTTAAACTATACGAATCAGGCATTGTACTCTAAAAACTTAAACTAGTAGAGGCTCGAGACTTTTTTATAGGCCAATGACGTGGATTTGAATTAAATGAGAGAAAATTAATTATACTAGAAGCCTGATTCGTGACTCGAACTCATAATTTTCTGCTCCGGTACCATATTAAATTTCACGAAACAGCTGTTGTACTCCAAAAAGCTTAAACTAATGAAGAATTGTGTTTTTTGTAATATTATATGTAATATATATTTAGGTGAATTTTTTTTTAAAAGATTTGTATCTAAAACGCCAATGTTAATTATGTAATTATTTAATGTTGCTTGGGTTGCTTACCATATGATCACAAAATAACACAACTTAATTAGATGCTATATATTATTTTGTGACTCATATGATGGTTTTTTAATTTTGGAACTTTTGAACATGGTAAGAGCTTCTCACTTTTGAGCATTGCTAAAGAGAATATGTAATATAATAAGTTAGCTAAACATGAGATTATCCCAATTTTTTCATTTATTTTATCAAAAAAATTCTACAATAGTAGATAAGAGAATAAAAAATTAACAACAGCTAAATTTTCCATTATTTTTTCTATCTCTGTCTCTTTCGTAATTGACTTCGCCATCATTCAAGACGAAATCAATTACGACATATTGTATAGCTGGGAGATATTGTATAGCTTCGATTTTACAGTCGAAAACAACTTCAGTCACCACCATTTATGTTGAAACAAACATGCTGACCTTGGGAGGCCTCTTCTTTTTTTCTTTTTTATACTTTATAATTTTTCTTTATAAATATAATTAAAATTATTCAAAAAATTATCTAAAAATTTCTGGATAAATTACGGTATATTTTATAATACTAATATTGAAAATTTAAAAGTAAAATTAAAAATATTTGAAAAATACATAAAGAAGTCTTCGCGACTTCCTTCTCCCCACTTCGATATATACAATATCTCCCACTTTTTCTAATTTTCTTTCACCTTTTCACTCAGTAGTAGGGCTGACAATCTAACTTGCTGTTTGCGAGCCAGCTCGTATTAGGCTTGCTAACAAACAAGCCGAACACGAGCTGAATTTTTCAGTTCGATATTTTAACGAGCCAGCTCGCGTTCGACTCGTTTAATAAACGAGCGAACACGAGCCGGCACAGCTCGCTCCTGTTTGGCTCGTTGACAGCCCTACATCAAATAAGGAAAAGTTGGGAGATATTGTATAGCTTCTATTTTATGGCTTAGATTGAAACAGAATTTTACCATAAATCTTGATACCATTCTGAAAGGGCACATACAACCAAACGATCAACAACAACAACAACAACTCCAATCGACCGTCCCTAGCGCAAGTTGCAAAGGGCTTGGTGGTTGATATCCGAGGTCGCGAGTTCGAATCCTAGTTGAGTCACATTTTTAGCTAAGTTTATTTTTTAAAAAAATAAACGAAGCGGGTAGCGTGCTACCTTTCTCTCTCTCTCAAAAAAAAAGAAAAAGAAAAAAGAAAAAAAAAAAGAGACATGCAAACTTATAAAGATTTGTTTAGGGCCTGGCCCAAATGCACTAAAGAGGACTAAAGTTATAGCCCAAGTTCTAATTAACAAACCCAATTTCACTTGCCCCTCTTAAGCCATAAATTACATAAAACCCACTTATAAAAGGAAATGTTATTACCAAATTGACAACACAAACAGCTTTTCTAATGGTGGAGAAAAGTATTTTATGGTTGTGACAAGAATATAAAGTTAAGGTTCTCTTTACCAGCTATATATATTATATATATTTGGCTAAATTACATAAAATTGTCTTATAAATATCTTCTTCTTTTTTTTCTATTTTCCTCCCTAATTTTTAAAAACCTTTATTTTACCCTCTCAACATTTCAAGCTGTTGTATTTATCCCTCCTCCGTCAGGATTCCATCACTATTCCGTCCATTTCTTATAATTTATACCGAAATGCCATTCAAAATGACAGAAATATATTAAAAGATTATATTTTTTTATAGAAAATGTAAGAGTAATTTGGTCATTTTACCCTCTCCATTAATGCCATACCCCCCTGAAAATATTTTTGAAATTTTAAGGGGACAAAATATAGATTTTTAAAAGTCAGGGAGAAAAAATAAAAAAATAAATATTTACAGAGAAATTTTCTGTAATTTAGCTTATATATTTTGCTTTCTACCTCATCTTGTATACCAAGTGTAAGCTAGCTATAAATTATCCTTTTGAAGTCAACCAAAAGAAAATTTAAAAAAAATGATACAAATGAATTTTTAAGGAAATTAGAATCCAAGAGTATTTTTGGGAAATCACCATATATTTAACTAAAGCAATACTACTTGTACAGTTATAATGCATGTGTTATAAATCATACACCCAAGACTCTCCATATCCATATTTACTTAATTGTCCTATCAACTTTCTTTTAATAATACAAAAAATTGAATTTTTTTTTTTTTAAATGATAGGATGTAACACGTACTCTGTGACAACCCAATAATTCCACATTGGTCGGAAACGGAGTTGTGATTAAAAATATAAGAGATTATGGAACCTAATAATAATAACTGGGCTTAACCATTTTGGGCCGGTGATTTAGGCCCAACGAGTTATTTGTGCTAGTGGGCCGGGTCGTTACATTTAATATCAGAGCCGGTTCACCAACCGAAAATGTGAGGTGAGCCTCACATCGCTTGGTGATCTTGAACTATGTATGTGATTAGGCTGATGAGGATATCAAGGCTTAAACGAGCACATCGATTTGGAACGAAATTGTGATATAATCCCACATCGGTTGGGAACGGAATTGTTATTGAAAATATAAGAGACCATGAAGACTCTATAAAAGTCCAATAATCCCACATCAGAAACAAAATTGTTATTGAAAATATAAGAGACCATAGAGACCCAATAATCCCACATCGAAGCAGGATTGTGAGGTCATGGATCCTGATTTAATAATCCCACATCGAAGCAGAATTGTGAGATCATAAATCCTAATTCAATAATCTCACATCGAAGCAGAATTATAAGGTCATATATAGATTCTGATTCAATAATCCCACATCGAAGCAGAATTGTGAGGTGAATTATTAGCGCTAGTGTGGTTATATACACCATAGAAAAGCTATACATACAGCAATTTTTTTTTTTTTTTGGTTTGGTTATGATTGACCTTATCAGGAGTACTAGAGTAAAAGCAAACTCTACCTAATGATAGTCATTTGACAAGTAGGAAGTAGTTTTCAACAACCTTAATGAGAAAATAATATCTAGGGTACCAATCACAACCCTAGGGGAGGTAAACCACTTCACTATATTAAATGTTTAGTGGGTGTGTACAATAATATTAACTAAACAATGGAAGTGAATGTGAGTTAGTAAGTCAAAATCCTCAACTACCTCCACATTATTATAGTGGTACATTTCCCACTTTATGTAGATTAGTTTTCACATCTATTCCATCATTTTTCCTTAACAACTCTATCCTTTAGAAAAAGAAAGAGAAAGGAAATGGCAATTTCTATCTTTCTCATTAGTTGGTGAATACATGGAAATAAGAAAAGAAAAAAAAAAAAAAAAAAACTTCACTCCTAAATATTGTTTCCTTTTTTTCTTATTCGCATCTGTTGAACGTTTAATTTTGTTAGTTTGAGTGATTTTAGCTGGTTATTATTGTAGCTTTATCGATTGAAAACTAATTAAAATTAGTTTTTAAATTTGAAAAAGAAATTTTAAAAATTATTCTATGATGAAACTTGGTTAAAGTATTCTAGAAACTTTGTATTAAAGTTTCCTCTTATGGGAACCAACTAATTAAAAAGCATAAGTAGGAGAAGATACATATTTTTGACCATAAATATAATTAATTAATTAATTAACAATATAGTTAATGAAGATTTAGTCAAAAAAAGAATAAAAAAAAAGAGAAAGGGACAATATCTTAATGTTAGCTTTTAAGCATAATAATGCTTGTAATGATTGTTTTTCTAGTGTTTTTTGACTTTTGTTCCAAGCATCCCCTTAACCACAATGTCCCTTGATCATGCCAAACCCATAAATATAATTTTAAAAATATTATATGTACACAACATTCTATATAGAGATGTACTTCTTACGTCTCTTTTATTCAAAAACTTATAAAATATTTTTAATTTTTAATATTATAAGCATGAGAATAATAAATAATAAAAAAAAACAAAAATTTTAAAAATTTATGTAGTTCGATGCGTCGACCTATGTCCACAGGAAAAAAAATCTCCAAAGATACTTTAAGTCTCTTTCAGAAATCTCCCATGCACGTTTTCTCTCTTAACTAGAATTTTACAATGATACTTTAAATCCAGAACCTCCCAACAGATTCTATATATATGGCTCTAAAGATTTCAGGTTCAAAACTAGTATTAGTAATTTTTTTCCACGGACTGGAATTTTTTTAGGGATTCGCTCTGAATGGGACAGGGATGGAGAGAATTTTGTCCCCGTAGGGAGGGAGATGGGAGAGAAATTCCCTCCACTTGCGGCAGCGGGACGGGGACTCTGCTACTACTCTCCACTCTCCAAAATCGCCAATCCCCGCAAAATAATATACTATATTATTTTATAATTATTAATTTATTTTTAACAATAGATAGCTAAATTTGATATTTTTAATATTTTTAAATTTAATCAAATATTTTAAACATATTTAGTTTCTTATACAATATATTAGTTAAATAATATTTGATTGCGATACCTTTTTAGTAATTTGATGAGTCATACTTAATTATTTGTATTGAAAAAAATAAATTTCATAATAAATAAAATTTAAACTAATTTAAATTTAAATTAACTTAAATTTATTTCTAAAAAATAAACAAAGCAAGTAGCATTCTATTTTTTTTTCTCTCTCTCTCTAAAAAAACATAACTCTTTCTTATCCCCATAGAGAGGATATCATTGAATCCACTATTTACATTGTTTTGAGATTCATACATTTTACATAATAAATGATCAAATTAATTAACAATCTCATATTAGAGATAGTCCCCAATAAACTTCTTTTTCAAGTAGTAGGGCCCATATGTCAGCTTGACCAGTAAAAATTTGGTGAAAACGGTCCCTAACCTGAGACTAAAGGTGTCTGTGCCGGGTCTGGGTAGTTGATATACTGTATCTATATTCTAAAAAAATGGGTATAAAAAAATATATATACGCTATCCATTTAACTTCAAGTCGGGTCCGGATTTGGATACTTAAGTTAATAATATAGGTCTATTTGAGCGAGTCTGGGTAGTGACTAGCCGTATACTCTTAAGACTGGATACATGTCATGTTTAGATCGAATATGAGTACCCGTACACATATATTTTTTATAAATTTTATTAAACAATTTATGAATAAATCATAAATTTCTCACTATAGAAAACTCGTGTTCTAATGAGTTGTACCCAGTCCAATAAAATTAGTTCAAAAGAAAGACTCAAGCAGTAAACAGAGCGACTAGGGATTAAAAAATAGAGTAAAATAAAAAAAAATTAAACAGAGACTTTTTATTCATAAGTCCTAATGAAATTTATCCCTCAAACCTCAAATCTTTTTTATTTTACTATCGGATATTTTACCAGATCCGGTCCGGGTCCGGATTTGAAAACTCTTTCGGACCTTAGCCATTAAAAAGTCGGGTTAGGATAATGTCCAAATCGGTTATGGATATAAAGTATCCGGACCCATACCCGAAACTTTAATGGGTAATTTTTTTTAACCGTATACTATTTATTTTTTATATGGTCCGATTCGAATCCGAATATGGTCAAGATCGAATATGAGATATCGGATGTTTTGGACAGCTTTACCTGAGACCGCCTCTTCTCGTGTTCTTGACATGTATATATATAACATGATTCTTATATAATGATGTACCATACCCATCAATTTATTATTTTATTTTATTTTATTTTATTTTATTTTATTTTGCACTTAAAGTGCCATGAGAGGTTGGGTCAAAAGTAGGGGAAATTGTTGTGGTAGATCACCGAAGAAAACCTTCCTCTTCTTCCTACCCACAGGGTGTAGCTTTTCTTCATTAGAAATATTTATTTTATTTATTTTATTTTTTAAAATTTTCTTATGCTTCTTTACTAACGAGTCCACTTGCGTAGAACATGTTCCTACAATTTTTTTTCTTTATTTTATTCGGTTGTTTTAGTTCCACGTACTCCCAATAATAAAATTAGAACAGTTGATATCGATACCTCAAAAATATTTTTCTTTTCTATATATATATATACATATAGAATGAGGCTACTATACTATCTATAGTACCGGGGCTCCGGTACTATAGTTACTTTTTCGATCTTAGGGTGTTCAAATCAACGATCCACACCGTTGAAACTGATCTAGGGTATGTGAAGTTCTTAGGAATAAAATTTTAGTTTTTTTCGATATCGTTTACTTAGTAAATAAATCATGTCAAAATGAACGGTGAAAATTGAATAATTCTTAAAATTTGAGTATAGGAGTTTCGAATTCAAGATCAAGTATGTTGACCTTTATCTATGTAGTTTAAAGTATTTTCTATCAAAATTTGAATAAAATTTAGATTCTTCTCCACCGTTAAACTACAAACTCGCCATAATAACCATTGAAATTTGACAATTTTGAAACGGTTTGATCACAAAGTAAACTACGTCAAAAAATTATAAAATTTTATTCCTAAGAACTTCAAATATCCTAGATCAGTTTCAACGGTGTGGATCGTTGATTTGAATACCCTAAGATCGAAAAAGCGACTATAGTACCGGAGCTCCGGTACTATAGATAGTATAGGAGACTAGCTCTATATATATATATATCTTTAAATTATCAAAGTCATGGATTCTCCCCATGCAGAATAAAATAAATGGGGGCAATTGCTTATATACCCTGAAAAGTTTCTGACTTTCTGATTTCCCCCTCTTAGAAGGTTAATATTGAAAATATTTTTTTTACGTTCGAACATATTTCAAATATATCCCAAGAGTTAAATTCTGTTAATCAACTGTTAGCAATAGCTGTTATCTCTGTGAAATTACTATTTTACCCTTTCAAATATACCCTTCTACCATCACCGACTTTTCTTATTTGCCCTTAAGTTAGGGGCATAAGAAGTATTTTGATTTTTGGTCTTTTCAAATATACCCTTCTACCATCACCAACATTTCTTATTTGTTCTTAAGTTAAGGGCAAAAGAGGTATTTAGATTTTTTTTTTTAACTCTAGTAGATATTTAAGTCACGTTTAATCCAAGTTAACTTAACGGGTGGTAACTGCAGGGATACTTTTGAATAACGAAGGAACATACGAGGGGTATATTGAAAAGAAAAAAAAAATAAGGATGAATGAGATATTTTGAAAGTTTTGAGGGGTATATAAGTAATTATCCCAAATAAATTCTTGAGTTGCAAATGAAAAAGAGGATTGCATTAGTTCGCCAACTCTTGATTAAATATCTCTTTGGTTCCCAAATTTTTATGTTCTATATTTAGCATTTTAACAATTTACTATTATAGCAACAAACAAAAAAAAACTCACACACTATCTAATATTTTAACTCTACCATCTATAAAGTTATAGTTATACTTTTCTTGTATTTAAAGATTGATCAATGGTGATATTAAAATAGTGATTGAGAGAGATGAAAAGCTTTTAGACTTGTTTTGTATGGTCATACAAATAAATTATATGTATACAATATTGACCTTTCTCTTTAGGTTTGAAAAGTCTATGTAATCTTAAATGTCAAAACAAAATCTAGTTAAAAGTTTGAGGACTACTTTTGCAAAGAAAAAAAAAAAAAAAACCTTTAAGGAAAAGGGGCAATTGCTTATATTCGCCTTTAAAGGTTTTCGACTTTCTGATTTATCCCTCTTAGAAGGCTAATATTAAAATACCATTTTTACGTTCCAACGTATTTCAAATATACTTCTAGAGTTAAATTCTGTTAATGAACTGTTAGTAATATCTGTTATCTCTGTAAAATTACTATTTTACCCTTTCAAATATACCCTTCTACTATCACCGACTTTTTTTTATTTGTCCTTAAGTTAGGGGCACAATAAATATTTTAATTTTTAATTTTTTCAAATATACCCTTCTACCATCACCAATATTTCTTATTTGCTCTTAAGTTAAGGGCAAAAGAGGCATTTAGATTTTTTTAACTCAGTTAGATAATTAACTCACGTTTAACCCAAGTTAACTTAACGGATGGTAACTGTAAATGTATTTTTGAATAATGGAGGAACATATGAGGGGTATATTGAAAAGAAAAAAAAGTAAAAATAAATAAAATATTTCTGAAGTTTTGAGGGATATATAGATAATTATCTCTAAGGAAAGAGATACTGGCAAATATATATATAGTTCTTATTTGACATTATTGAAACTACCATTCATACATTTCACATGATAAAAAATAAATTTAATTAATAGTTTCGTGTCGGGACTGTGTTCAATAAATTTTTGTTCGTGCAAACGCTCACACATCTTTCTAACATGTGGGAGTAGTGGAGCCCACATGTCAGGTTTTCAAATCAAAAAATTTGGTGGGGACAGTCTCCAACCGGACCGTACGGCTGTTCTGCTATTCATTAGCACGCTTAACTCTCTCAACCTCTTAGACTTAGTCACCGCCCAAAATATTTAAGCCGGGTTGAGAATTTAACCATATTATATCTTATATATAGGACTATCTGAGGTCTCACAATTTTTTTTCCTTTAAGTCCTGACGTCCTCGTCAGATGTGAGACTCGTCTCGCTAGCCTAAACTGACCTTGTGGTGAGCCGTACTTCAACCCACAACAGTCAACAGTATGAGAGTCTCGCTCTCCCCGCTGTATAATATTGGCTCAGTTGAGACTCATCTCACACTTTCGGCTGGTAATTGGCTCTGATACCAACTGTGACGTCCCAACTTTCCAGGGGGTCACCCACCATAGGACTACTCCCGTCCTAGCACGTTTAACTCTCTCAACCTCTTGGGCTTAGCTACCGCCCAAAATGCTTAAGCCGGGTTAAGAGTTTAACCTCATTATATCTCATATTTAGGACTATCTTGGGTCTCACATCAAAATTGTGCGAATGACAAATAAAATGGGCTCATGTGAGGGACCATTCGTATTCATGTTTGTTTCATCGTAAGTTGACAGGAGTGAAATTATATTCGACTGTAAATATTTTGTTGTTGTTGTTTGGTGTGTCATAAATTAAATTCATTGGTAACTTCACTTTCCCATAACACGATAGTTAACTCGCCGTGGGTAGTGCTGAAATCATCAATTATGGGAATAAAACAGAATAAATTTTTTTTTTTTTCATCTTCTTAAGTGTTAGAAAGAAAATTCGTAATAAAATAAATAAAAACTTAAAGCAACTAGATTTTAAAATCAATCCTGCACTTTAGTTTAGCCTCAAATTGGTCGTTTTTTAGTGGTGTTGTGTTGAGATCACATATTTTTAAATCCATCTAAGTTTCTTCATGCACACCTCTAAGTATCAAAACTCAAGAGGAATTATGAAATAGCATTCACGTGCACAGATATAAGCATTCTTAACGTCAGATGATCTTGTTACGTCATCACCGTTAACGCTTATGTTAAAAGCCAACAGAATTTCCAAATTACAAAACTAAAGTGCAAAGTTGATATTGTTTAAATTTTTTATGCAAGAACAAATTTGTCACACAGCATAAAGTGCACAAAAATCTTAATAATTAATTTGTTGGCTTAAAAAGGGCCAGCATCTTGTCCTGTGGAGGGAGGTCAGGTTGGGCCGAGTCATCTTTGAAATGGTAGGAGGTCAGATTGAGCTAAGTCACGTTCGAAATGACAGGAGATTGGTTGTGTCGAGTTATAATCGAGATCCGTGGGCGCTGTGTCTGTACGCTTTAAGTCAATTTGGTTGCAACTTTCTAACAGCTCGAGCTTTTAGAATTAATGGTTACCGCCAATGATCCAACAAGTGGTACCAGAGCCAGAGGTTAATTAAGGGTTCGATTTTCGCATACCCAGGTTGGGCCGAGTCATGTTCGAAGTGGTGGGAAATTAGTTGCGCCAAGTTACAATCGAGTTCCGTGGATGTTGTGTCAGTACGCTTTTAGTAGGGGCTAGTGATCGTATCGATTATTATTAAATTTTTTTTTGTAAATATAGGAGTTGTGAGAGCTCAGGTCAAAAGTTTGGGGGGGTTGTTGTGTCTTTTTTTCTTCATTTGGGACATTACTTTTTTAGTGTTTTGGGTAAAAATATATAGAGACCTATGAACTTTTGCTATTTTACAAATATAGACTTAATTTTTTTATTTTTAATAATTATATATTTTTTAATTTTATTAAATAGTTCAATAAGCATCTTTTCTTAAGTAAAGTTATTAATGATTTAATAGTTTTGATCTTATATATTGCGTATAATTTTATAAAGATTTAAAATACATACAAATTTATTTTTTGTATTTTAATATGTAAAGTCATCGAAGTTTGGTTCAACCTATTATTCAATCGTCATGCTTGGTTATTAAAATTGAAAGAGAAAAAATAAAAAAATTTATATTTTAAAGTTTTATAGAATTATGTGCGACATCTGGTTAAAACTATTGTGTAATTGGTAAACTCACTTGAGTTGAGACAATTATTGAACTATTTAATAAAAATTTAGAACATGTACTTGTTAAAATTAAAAGCTCGGACGCTTATTTGTTAAAAACAAAAAGAGGATAAATTAAACCTTTGATCCACAAACTATGAGGTGCATGGCATGCACTGTAGTTCTCAAAATTTAATTTATTACAAATTTTTGCTCGAATTATAAGATATGTGATATTTTAGTCCTCGAACTTTTCGAATTATCGCAATACCCTACTTGAGGATGCAACAATAATCAAAATACTGCATTACTTCGATATTACTAATTCATTAATACTTATTCGAAAAGATTGTGGGTTTTAATTCTCATAATTTAGAAAGTTTGAGGGCTAGAATGCCACATGCCTTACATGTCGAGACAAAAGTTACAACTAATTAAAGTTTGAGCACTAAACTATCACGCGACTCATAATTCGAGTCAGAAATTAAAAATAAAATTATAATTTTAGAACTAAAATATCACGCGACTCATAATTCGAATTAGAAATTAAAAATAAATTATAATTTTAGAACTAAAGTGTCACACGACTCATAATTTGAGAACCAAAAGTAGTGCTGGCAATCCAGCTCACTGTTCGCAAGCCTGGCAATCATAAATTTCAAAAATTTGGTGAGGACGATCTCCAAACCAAACCATACGTCTGTTCTGCTGTTCGTTTTGAAAATGGCACGAATCTTAAAATTGTGCGAATGACAAATTAAATGGTCTCGTGTTAGGAACCATTCTTACTTCATGTTTGTTTCACCGTAAGTGAAAAAGGATGAAATTATTTTCGACTGTAAATATCTATTTTTGTAGTTTGGCTCGCTATAAATTAAATTCACGGGTAACTTCACTTTCCCATAACGCTATAACTGACTCACCATGGGTAGTACATAAGTCAATTACGATAGAAAAACAGAATAGTAAACTTTTTTATCTTCTTAATGAAATTTTTTTATAAAATAAATAAAAAATTAAAGCAACTAAATTCTAAAGTCATTATTGACTTTTTATCAAAGAGACAATAGTGGGAAAAAAAAAAAAATTCACCTAAACTTTAGTTCTGCTAATATTTCCTTGCACTTTATCTCGTGTCTCAAATACCTCTTTAAGAAAAAATATTTAAAATAATGTCAATCCTGCACTTTAATTTAGCCTCGAATAAGTCCTTCCGTTAAGATTTTTCGTTAATTTTTAATGGCATTTTGTAGAGATCACACATTTTTAAATCCATTTAATTTTCTTCATGCACACCTCTAAGTATCAAAACTCAAGAGGAATTATAAAATAGCATTTACGTACGAAAATATAAGCATTTTTAATGTCAAATAATCTTGCCACGTCATTATTGTTAACATTTCTATTAACCGTCAACAAAATTTCCAAATTACAAAGCTAATTTGTTGGTTTAAAGGGGTCAGCATCCTACTCTGTGACGGGAGGTCAGGTTGGGCTGAGTCACTTTCGACATGGCGGGAGGTTAGGTTGGGCCGAGTCATGTTCGAAGTTGCAGAAGATTGATTGTGTCAAATCACAATCGAAACATGTGGGCTCTAGGGGTGGCAATCCAGCTCGCTGTTCGCGAGCCAGTTCGTGTTCGGCTCGAAATGAGCTCGAGATCGAATCGCTCGTTTAGTAAACGAGCTGAACACGAGCTGAATTTTTCAGCTCGTTTAATAAACGAGCTGAATACGAGCTGGAGTCAGCTCGCTCGTGTTCGGCTCGATAACAGCTCGAAATATATTTTTTATATTTATATATACAAATAAATAATTATATATATAATATGAATTTTTATTATTTAATTTTTAGCTCAACCTAAATATAAAGCCCAACTCAATTATAAAAAGGTCCATTTATATGTAAAGTTTCAACTATTAGATCAAAGTCTAATGTGTAAGATCTCATAAATTTAGTTTATATATATATATATATATATATATATATATATATATATATATATATATATATATATATATATATATATATATATATATATATATATATATATATATATATATATATATATATATATATATATAGTTGAGCTAGAATACTTCTAAAAGTATCAAGGAGGTGGTGCTTGTGGGTTTATAGCCTTTGGATTGAGATTTGGAAGGTTGGGATGATGGTGGTAGGTGGAATAGTATTTGATCTAAAGGTTATTAGTAATTAAAAAATAGATCCAAGGGCTAAAAATGTGGAAGCACCAAGGGGTTGGTGGAAGCACCAAGGGGTTGGTGCTTCCAAAAGTATTCTAGCTCAATTATATATATATATATATATATATATATATAGATCGAGAGTCCGGCTACTATACTATCGATAGCACCAAGCACTTGGTGCTATCAAGTTTTCTGCCGTTAGATCTACCCATTTGATCATTTCCACCCGTTAGATCATACTATTCAACCAACCATCCACTCAACCCTAAGGGGCCCACATCATCCTAACCACATATACCTTAATCTAATGGCCGAAAACCTAATAGCACCAATGACTTGGTGCTATTAATAGTATAATAGCCTAGTTCTATATATATATATATATATATATATATATATATATATATATATATATATATATATATATATATATGCTCGTTGATAAACGAGCCGAACACGAGCTGAACTTTTCGGCTCGATACTTTAACAAGCCAGCTCATGTTCGGCTTGTTTATGAAACGAGTCGAACACGAGCCGGCACCAACTCGCTTGTGTTCGGCTCGTTGACACCCCTAGTGGGCGCTGTATCTGTATGCTATGAGTGAGATTATTGCAACTTTCTAACATCTTAAGCTTTTGGAACTAATGGCTAGCATCAACGATCCGATAAGTGGTATCAGAGTAAGAAGTCATAAGTTAGATTCCCGCATGGCCCGAGTCACGTGCAAAATGACGGGAGGTCAGGTTCGGCCGAATCATGTTCAAAGTGGCGGAAGATTGGTTGTGCCAAGTTATAATCGAGACCCGTGGGCGCTGTGCCTATACATTTTAAGTGAATTGATTGTAACTTTCTAACAGCTCAAGTTTTTGAAATTTAATGGTTAGCACCAAAGATCCGATAAGTAGTATCAGAGTCAGAGATCACATGTCCGATTCTTACATCCCCAGATTAGGCCGAGTCACGTTCGAACTGGTGCGGGAGGTCAGGTCGGGTCGAGTCATATTCGAAGTGACGTGAGGCTGATTGTACCGAATCACAATCGAGACCCGTAAACTCTGTACTTGTACGCTGCCTAATTAACGCGAGTGACCCTACCAATTATTATTTTTTTTTTTCGTACATATAGGAGTTGTCAAAGCTCAGGTCAAAAGTTTGGGGGGTTGTTGGGGCGATCACAGAAAAATTTCCTCTTCCTACAAGCAACAAAGGTGTCTTTAAGTATAATTTTTAAATTTCAAATTTGTACAAAAAATAAATTTCAAAATTCAAAATTTTAAATGTAAAATTTGAATTTGTAAATCTAAATTTAATTTTTAATTTTTTAATCTGAATTTTAAAATTTGAAATTTAAAATTTAGATTTTAACTTTGAAATTCAAAATTCAAAATTTAAAATTAAAATCTAAATTTTAAAATTTAAAATTTGAATTTCGTAATTTGAAATTAAAACTTGTAATTTTAATTTTTAAATTTTTAAATTTAAGTTTTAAAATCTGAAATGTCAAAATTTAAATTTTATCTTAAATTTAAAATTTAAAATTTTGAAATTTAAAATTTGAGATTTGAAACTTAAATTTAAAATTTAATAAAATCAAAATTTTAAATTTTAAATTTGAAAAGTTGAGATTTAAAAATTCTAATACAAATTTAAAATTTCAAAATTTAAATCTAATGTTAAATTTATACTTTGAATTTAAAATAAAAATAAAAATTTGAAGTTTGAGTCCAAAATCAGAATTAGTTTTGGAGAAACAACTTTTTTCTGCTTCTGATTCTGGAGCCTTCAAAATCAGGTTTCTGATTCTAAAAAGTAAAATCAGATTTTTCAACTGTCGTTGTCAAACGCTCTACTGAGCTCAAAAGTGATTTTGAGCTCAGAATCACTTCTGAGAAGCTAAGTCAAACACCTCCCTAAGAGGGGTAAAAATGTCAAATTATCTCATTCACTAACCATGATTAAGTATTTAACCTATGTTTAACTAAATTTTCTAACGGATTCTGACGGTAGGAACATATTTGCAATCATCAGGACTTTTGTAAGAACAACATATGAAAGTTAAACTTCGTAGGGATATATTTGTCATTCACTATGTTTGTAAGAACCGGTGTGAAATCAACCTTTTATTTTATAAGAACCAGTGTGAAATCAACCTTTTATTTTATTTATATTTTTTACTTTTTCTTCTTTTTTTTCGCTACTTTTCTTCCGCATCTTTACTCACGAGTCCACTTGCGTGCAACCGACGTCTCTCGCTTTTCTCTCCTCATTATTATCTCCGTCTCTCTCGGCGTAGACTCCCATGCGTCACGCGTACGCCCTTATCACATCACACGTGGGCCCCACGCGTGCGGTTAACGCCACCCACCCACCACAACCAATAGAACGTCGCCACGTGGCGCGCCCTCCAACATGCGCTCCTAAAATCTGATGATGATGAAAAGAGTGTGTAAATTATAGGGCTCTTGATTCAACCAGGGATGTCAATGGGTAATTGGGTATGGGTATATGAAATATTACCCGAATCCGAAATCGAACCCGGCGGATTTATCCGAACTAAATGGATATGGATTCGGATATGAGTATGAAAAATAAAAACCCGACAGGTATATGTACGGGTATGAATTTTGTATGTACCCGACCCGAATCCGAATAAATTATATATATTTGGGTGAATGTTTAATGTTTAATGTTATATTTGATTGTATTTTGAAAAGTTTTGATTATACTACAATATATTTTGAAATATGATAAAGAGAAATCATTACTTCGGGTTTGGATTTTCGGGTTCTGGTTCGGGTTCGGGTTCGGATTTCTGGTTTTTGGTCGGGTCGGATATGTGTATGGATTTTAAAACCCGCCGGGTTCGAGTCCGGGTTCAGGTTTCAATTTGATTGTCGGGTTCGGGTTCGGGTTTTTGAAAACCCGACTCAAACCCGACACGTTGACATCCCTAGAATCAACTTATAAAATTAGATAAATTTCATACAGGTCCCTAAAAACACAGTAAATTACAAATATATTCCTACAAAATTCAACTTTCATATGTTGTCCCTGCAAAAGTCCTGATATTTTTAAATATGTCCCTCTGGTTGGTATCGTTAAAGCACTATTTATTTTTTAACAGCAGATAAGTAAAATGACATTTTTGCCATCACAAACATGTCCCTCCAAAAACCACAACAGCTAATATAAGAGGGGTAAAAATATCAAGTTATCACATTGACTAATCATGATTAAGTATTTAACCTATGGTTAACTAAAATTTTCTAATGAATTCTAACAGCAGGGAAATATTTGAAAATATTAGGATATGAAAGTTGAACTTTGTAGGGTGATATATATTTGTAATTCACTATATTTGTAGGGACCTGTATGAAATTAACCCTATAAAATTTTAATTTTAATATTTTTAATAACTTTTTAGATATAAAATTTAAAATAGTTATTTATTTTAATAAATTTATAATTTTATAAATTGTATAACATATATTAACTAAATTCATAAGAATACATAGATTTTAAAAAATTTAAATTTTTAAAATTTGGATATTACCAAGTATAGTTATTGTCATCTGCCAACTCAATTTTTATAAAATGCAGTACTCAAATTTGAAAAATCATCTGAAATTTAATTATAAACTATTTGGGACAACAAAAAAAAAAAGAAAAATTAAAATTTGTACAATTTGTTTAACTAAGAATGTGACATAGGACACAAATCAAAAGTAGAGGAATTTTTTTTAATTTTATTTTCCCCAATTTATCCCAAAAAGTACGACACAATAGGTGAAACATGTACATCATCACCTACAAATTGCAATTTTATTTATTTTCCAAAATAAAAAATAAAAGTAAAAATGCATGGAGACCCCCTCAAGTATAGTTCATTCTAGAATATCCCTTTCTAATTTCTTTTTCAGCAGGTTTGAAACTTTTTGAACTTTTAATTTTTTAAAAATAAATAATTTTAATTGAATAAATTGAGAAGTACATCAAATTTATGAAAATTTTATCAAAATTAATAGTTTTAGCTACTTTATAATAAATAAAATTAAATCAATTAATAAATAATTGAGTCAAAGTGATCACATTTCTTTCAAAATAATTTATAATATAATTTTTACAATAGTCATACTACACAGACATAGTTCAAACTAATTCTTTTATTATGTCATCTAAAATGACAAATGAAGTGTACAATCAGGAGTAACGCAATAATTAATTTTATTTTAAAATAATATTCTAATAATTTTTTGATATTTATATATATAATATAAAACTTTGAAGTGAATGTGATTAAATAACGGTGACAGAAAATATTTGTAGGTTATGCTTGATATTAGAGTAATATTTGAGAGAATAAATATTATGGGCTCTGTTGAGAATAAATATTTGAGAGAATAAAATAAAATGCTTTAATTTTTAAGCAAAAATATGTAAAATTTATCTAAAGTATGGGCTCTGTTGATTTAACTATTTAATTTTTTTAAAATTTTGATTTTACTGTCCCATCTTTCACATTATTTAATTTGAGTCAGTCAACCGCACTTTGACTTTAACATTTAAAGGCATCGTTTATTTTTACAGGTTTAATTAGTATATACTTCATGCAATTCTCGCGACTATAAATTTATTACAGTAAGTAATTAGCTTACATCCTAAAGTCAAAATATCGCTGACCGACCCAAATCAAATAAAGTAAAAGGTTCAGATAGTAAATTCAAAATAGCCCATCAAATTTCGCCGAGGTCGCTTCATAGCAGTTATCATGATCTGTTTGATCATGTGCATCAATTATGCCCGCATAAGCATAGTGTGTTTGACCTGATTACTTTGATCCTCGTGCGGATCGTTCCTCTCAAGTGCCGTTCCGGAGATGAGCGGTTTGATTTAATAGATATTATTTTCACATCGGCTAGGGGTGGCAATCCAGCTCGCTATTCGCGGGCTAGCTCATGTTCGGCTTGAAATGAGCTCGAAATCGAATCGCTCGTTTTGTAAACGAGCCGAACACGAGCTAGGGTCAGCTCGCTCGTGTTCGGCTCGATAACAGCTCGAATACATACATTTTATATTTATATAATTTATATAATTTATATTTATATATATAAATAAATAATTATATATATATGAAATATAAATTTTTATTTTTTAATTTTTAATCAAATCTAAATATAAAGTCCAACTTAATTATAAAAAGACTTATTTATATGTAAAGTTTCAACAATTACATTTAAAATTTAATGGATAAGACCTAAAAAGTTTATTTTCTATATATATATCCTTTTCAATTTTTTTTATTTATTATTCGTGAGTCAGCTCGCGTTCGGCTCGTTAATAAACAAGCCGAACACGAGCTAAATTTTTTGACTTGATACTTTAATGAGCCAACTCGTGTTCGGCTCGTTATGAGGCTGCCTCAGCTCGCTTGTGTTTAGCTCGTTGACATTCCTAACATCGGCAACCCATCGGATTTTTAGTAGGGATTAGTCAACCGCACTTTGACTTTAATACTTAGATGCATTATTTATTTTTACAGAGTTTTAAGTATATACTTTATGCAATTTTCTCGACTATTAATTTATTACAGTAAGTAATTAGCTTCCATTCTAAAATCAAAGTATCGTGGACCGACTCAAATCAAATAAATTAAAAGGTTCGGATAGTAAATTCAAAATAGCCCATCTAGCAGTTATTATGTTCTGTTTGATCATGTGCATCGATTATAGCCTGCAACAGCATAGTATGTTTGATCAGATTATTTTGATTCTCATACGGGTCCACTCCGGAGATAAACGATTTGATTTAGTATATATTATTTTTACGTCGGCAA
This sequence comes from Puya raimondii, assembly GCA_016920855.1. Lineage (NCBI taxonomy): Eukaryota > Viridiplantae > Streptophyta > Magnoliopsida > Poales > Bromeliaceae > Puya > Puya raimondii. The sequence goes on from JABWPP010000049.1 coordinate 9,450,164, forward strand.
CCCGCCAGATTTTTTAGCGGGGATCAGACGTAAAGTTAGTACTATATAATTTTATTTTAAAAAAAAGAAAAAAGAGGAAAAGAAGTAGACCCCTCACACTCATTAGTAGGGGTGGTAGGTGAACCCACGCCAATTATAAAACCCCCCCACTTCGCTCCACCACCACCACCACCACCACTACTACATCGCTCCAACATCTCTCTGTTCGTTTTGTTTCTCTCTCTAGGCAGGCGTGTATTTCCGATGGGGTCCACGGCGGGAATGGTGCACGTGGCGGACGAGGAGGAGGCGGCGTGCATGTACGCGATGCAGCTGGTGAGCGCGTCCATCCTGCCGATGACGCTGAAGGCGGCGCTGGAGCTGAACCTGCTGGAGATCGTGAGCCGGGCCGGGTCGGACCGGGCCCGGTTCGTGTCGGCGGCGGAGGTGGCGGCCCAGATCCCGGCCTGCAAGAACCCGGCCGCGCCCGACATGCTGGACCGGATGCTGCGCCTGCTCGCCAGCTACAACGTCGTCGCCTGCGCGGTCCGGACCGGGCCGGACGGCCGGCTCGACCGGCGCTACGGACCGGGCCCGGTCTGCAAGTGGCTCACGCCCAACGAGGATGGCGTGTCCATGGCCCCACTCGCCCTCATGAACCAGGACAAGGTCCTCATGGAGAGCTGGTACATCTTTTTTTTTTTCCCTTTTCCTTTTTCCTTTTTATTTAATTTAATTTCTTTTCTTTTATATATATATATATTTTTTTTTGTTAACAAATTATTATTAGATTAGTACACAAAAAAACCTCTCCCACAAATATCAAATTTTTTCTACCATTTTTCGTCAGAATTTCGTCACTGTTCCGTCTATTTCATATAATTTATACCGAAAATACTCTTTAAAATAAAAAGAGCTGGTGCATTTTTCCTTTTTTTTATTTTTTTTATTTTTTTGTTAATAAATTATTATTAGATTAGTACACAAAAAACTCTCCGATAACATTTTTTTAAGAATTTCGTTGCTGTTCCGTCTATTTCATATAATTTATACCGAAAATATTCTTTAAGATGATAAGAGCTGGTACATTTTTCCTTTTTTTAATTTTTTTTTTATTTTTTTGTTAATAAATTATTATTAGATTAGTACACAAAAAACTCTCCGATAATATTTTTTTAAGAATTTCGTTGTTGTTTCGTCTATTTCATATAATTTATACCGAAAATACTCCTTAAAATAATAAAAATATATTAAAAAGGACAAGGTCCTCATGAGAGCTGGTACATTTTTTCTTTTTCTTAATTTCTTTTTATTTTTTAATAAATTATTATTAAATTAGTACACAAAAACAACTCTCCCATAAATATCAAAATTTTCTACTATTTTTTTCTTTCAGAATTTCGTTACGGTTTCGTCTATTTCATATAATTTATACTAAAAATATTCTATAAAACAACAAAAATATATTAAAAAATATTTTTTTATTCTAGAGTAATTTAATTATTTCCTCTCTCCATTCATGTCGTAATCCTTTAAAACATTTCTGAAACAAAAGTCGAGAGAAAAGAATAAAAAAATAAATATTTATATAATTTTTTTTGTATTTTAATCTTATTATTATTATTAGAGAAAAAGATTGTTGATTTAGATTTTTTTTTAAAGATTTTTATTTTAAACTTGAAATTTTAGATATTAATTCTGAAATTTTTAGCCAATTATTATTATCTGTTCTTGTTATATCCTAATTTTACTGCTGATGTTGATAGGTTGTTATATGTATTTATATTTTAATAATTGGCATGCGACGTTACATCCTTTTCAAATATATGCGCACCACTTACCCACCCAAGCAATAATAATAAACTTTGTTTTATTTACCCTTCAAAAAAGAGATTATAATAATAATAAAAAAAAAAATTAAGAGAAAGGACTTTGTCGCTTTGTAGTTTTAAAGTAGAGTAATAATAAGTTAATAACTAATAATAATAATAATAATTTGTATAGAAGTGTGACGTGTTACGCTCGCATTTTGGTTGTACATCAAAATCAAAATCAACATTAAGATGTTGTATGATACATCAACATTTAGTTGATAAATGGGTTCTGGGACCTAATACGCAAATTTATAAAATTCGAGTCAGAAATTGGAACAAATTAAATTTTGATGATCAAAGTATATATGTATATATATAATTAAGCCATATGTATATGGATCTATTAGAATTTAACAGTATTTTTAACCATTTAAATTTTTACCAAATTAGAAATATTCCTTGCAAAAATTTTTAAAAAAAGTCAAAATAAATGTATGATTATCCATTTTAAAATGCACTATAGATCGGGTAAAGGTCCTACAACCTCTTTTAGTATTAACACATTTAGCGGAGTCACGCGCATGTTCAACGAAATTTCCAACAATCCTGTTTCTAATTCGGACTTGATGCATCTCTTTTTATCCACCACTCAATGATTCTTACGATGAGCGTCGTAAGAAGTTTCCGTGATTTGGACGCTTGAAATAATTCTGTCCACTGTTCAGTACTGCTGTATTCATTTTGTCGTATCATTTATAGACGAAGTGATCGATAAGTCGAGAAATATTTAGAAGTTTTTTATGTGGTCTACATGTAGTCACGATGAGCTGCTTGATAACGATGTTACTTTAACTTTGATTTTTCAGGAGCGAGTAATATCTATGTCACTTCATTGAATGTTGTTGACAAATTAGGTTTACCATTAGAGACTTAATATAGATATATATCAATATCAACAAGTAATTAATGTCGATTTATTTTTTTCCTATTGTGTTAAGTTTATAAAAGTTGTAGCTAATTGATAATTTGTTTAGGTAGAGTTGAAACTAAGCTATTTAGTCAATAGCTAAAATCCTAGTAAATAGTCTATGTATTAGAAAAATACTCTTCATAAGATGTTCTTCAAGGGGAAACTATATATTTTGCCCTTTGATTAATTTTCGAAGCAACATGTGGGGTTGGTTTAGTTTTCATAGATTAACAATTATGGCCCCTTTTAGATGTATGAGCATCTTATTCCGCATATCCTTCGATTTACTAAAAAAACATGTAGTATTTGATTGATGGGAGCGTGCTCGAATGTTTAGAACAAATATCATACTCAGTTTTCAACTCATTTAAAAAAAAAAAAAGATTAAATCACCTAAGTATAAAGGTACATCATGCTCCGACTAAATTATGAGATGCCAAGACCTTTCGAAAAACAAAAGTTTAAGAACGAAAGAAAATTTTCGTATCTGAGTAAGTTTTCATCGGATAATCTATTCTGACATCCAAACAAAGACCTATGGTGAGACAGAGATTATTGTCATCGATCAGTTCACTACCTAGCTTCAATCTTAAAGCAATAGGGACGATGATCCCCTTACTAAAATGATCGAGGCGCCATCGATCTCATGAGTTTATTTCTTTTACCCTACATTGGAAACCCTAATTGGGTGCTTTGATGTGGGCACCACATTTCTTAGAGAGCATTTGAAAAATCGTCACACGCAAGGTGTGGTTGTGGTGTATAGTTGAGGTGGGTGGGGCAATGTGTGACAAATCATTTACGCGGAACGCGTAATTAAGGACCTGTATTTTGGCTCTTTGCAATTCTAGAGAATCTTGCTTAAGAAGATGCCTACAACATCTTTGTTATTTAAAACATGGCATTTTACTTTATGAAATGTTCCGAAGGAATAAACAAATGAAATTTATACAATTAGTCTTTGAAGTTTAATATATGTACTAAAAAAATTAGTGGAACTATGAGTTTGAATAGTTTTTAAGGGTTAATTTCTCGTCATAAATATGAAATTATGATTCAACTATTGTTTGAGGTGTTCTATCAATCATCGAACCGTTTGGTCGTAAACCAAATTGTGGTCTAATTAAATCGATGTTTCGTTTGTGTAATTCGTGTTTTTCGAATGTATACACTAGGTACTACTTGAAGGATGCGGTGTTGGAGGGGGGAATCCCATTCAACAAGGCGTACGGCATGACGGCGTTCGAGTACCACGGCACGGACCCGCGGTTCAACAAGGTGTTCAACGAGGGCATGAAGAACCACTCCATCATAATCACCAAGAAGCTCCTCGAGCTCTACAGCGGGTTCGACGGCGTCAACACGCTCGTCGACGTCGGGGGCGGCATCGGGGCCACGCTCTACATGATCACCTCCAAGTACCCCAACATCAAGGGCATCAACTACGATCTCCCCCACGTCATCTCCGAAGCCCCGCCCTTCCCCGGTACGAAATGTCTTAAGTTTTGTTCACGACTATTCTCGAACTGTTTGTTCTCTATCAGGTCGATCTTTTGGATAAAAATTAACGAGGCGGGGTTTGATGCAGGAGTGGAGCATGTTGGTGGAGACATGTTTGCTAGTGTGCCTAGTGGTGATGCCATTTTGATGAAGGTGAACCTCACTAACTCTCTATCATCAAATATATTTTAAAAAATTATAATAAAAATTCAAAGAAATATTTGTTTTTCATACGTAATATCACGTTTCACATATCGCAGTGAGTTGCAATATATTTTCTACGATCGCATCGAAAACGAAGAGGAATATCTTTATATGTACTTTTCGTCCCAACTCTGTTTTACTTAGTAGCGTTAAAGGAGTCTCAATACCAAACGGGCCCTAAATAGTTGTTCCGAGGGTGGGACGAGCCGGACATAAGCCCAACCTAAAACTTTCTCGGCCCAAACCAAAGTATTAGAAGAATTAGTAAAGTAATTTATGCACCAAAAGTAGTTGTGGTCCAAACAAACCATGCCCATATATATATTGTAACGATCCAACCCGCTAGCAATAATAACTCGTTAGGTCCAAACCATCGGCCCAAAATGCTTAAGCCCAATTACAATCCGATCAGAATCATTTTTCTATCCGATGTGGGACTACTGGGGTGTTACATACATGATGTTTCACATGATTTAGGTTGTAACCTAGAAAAATTCATGCATTTGGAACTTGATTTTTCCGCAATAAGAGTTTATTTTGTTTTCTGCAGTGGATTATGCACGACTGGAGCGACGAGCACTGCGTGAAGATACTGAAGAACTGCTGGAAGGCGCTGCCGGAGAACGGGAAGGTGATCATCGTGGAGTCCATCCTCCCCGTGACCCCCGAGGCGACCCCGAGCGCGCAGGGCGTGTTCCACGTCGACATGATCATGCTGGCGCACAACCCCGGCGGGAAGGAGCGGACCGAGAAGGAGTTCGAGGCGCTCGCCAAGGAGGCCGGTTTCGCGGGGTTCAAACCGCTTTACGTGTACGCGAATTCCTGGGCTATTGAATTCACCAAGTAGAGAGAGAGATAGAGAGAAGAGGGGGAGGAGGAGGAGAGGGATGAGATTTGTATTGTGAGCTTATCCTTGAGGCTGGTTCTATGTTGTGTTATTATTAATTGCATGGTTGTTGGTTTGTTAAGTGGTGGTGCATGGTGTTCTAATTGTGTTCCTATACTATGATAAATATGTATAAGAGTACTCCTCAATGATCTTTGTTTTATAAATACTACATTGTTTCCTTTTGTAGAACTCTCTCTCCCTCTCTCTCTCTCACACACACACACACTTTGGTGTGTTTGTTTGTTTTATTGAAAGTGGAGATAGAGAAGTGAAAGGTGAAGAAGTTTTCGACCGTAAATGTCTGCTTCTGTTGTTATTTGGTTCATTATAACTTTATTTTTGGTTGAAATTTAAATTCTCAAAAATATCGTAATTGGCTACGGAGCATCCTAGGTTGAAGTCAATTACCGAGAAAGAAAATGAGAAAAAATAATAAAATATTAATTGATCATTTCTTATATTTTTAACTTTTATGTTTTTTATTTTCTGTCAAATAAACAGTAAAGCTATGTAAACTTCAGTTTCATAGTTATACAAACAAACAACGAAAGAAAAATAATTTTCATCTAAACTCTTCTAGTTCATCTGAAAGTCTACTTAAACATAAACGTCATCTTTAATTAAACAAATAAGTCCTAACAAATCATGTGTAGGGACGTCAATGGGTCGGATACGGTTTGGATTTTGCAAAAATCGAATCCGAAACCAAACCGTAATTATAAAAATATTATAACAAATAAAATTTAAAACTTAAAATCTCAAAATTCTAAATACAAGACATTGTAATAAATATTTTAATTTAGAGCAATGATACTAAAATTTATTTTTTATTTTTTATTTTTTTTTGAGAGAAAGGTAGTATGCTACCGCTTCGTTTATTTCTTTTAGAAATAAACTTAGCTGGAAATGTGAATCAACTAGGATTCGAATTCGGGACCTCGGGTACCAACCATCAAGCCCTTTGCCACTTGCGCTAGGGACAGTCGGTAATGATACCAAAATTTATTGGGGGTAAGAAAATGCATATATCTTAATTCAAAGCCTATTTAGATATGTTAATGTGTATAAAAATTTATAAGTTTCCTTTTTCCTTTTTTTTGGTTTTTTTGTTGATCAACTTTGAGTCGAAGTTTTGCAAATTCTGTCCCCTCTCCCCACACCACTCAATAAGAAGAAAGGCTCGAGAGAATGGTAGCATACTGCGACTTCGTTCATTTTTTTTCTTTTAGAAAAAACTAATATTTAATATTATTTTTTAAAATTTTAAAAATATCTAATATATTCCTGTTGGACCAAAATGCCCTTATTAATTCCTAAAAACTCCTTCAAATATACCTATAACCCTAGGATTAATGGGATTTGGAGTTTATAAGGGTTTTCTTAATTTAAAAATTTTGAACAGTAATGAGGAATATATAATTAGCAAAAGTCTTTTGAAAAATGAACCTAATTGGAAATATTAAATAGATAAAAACGTACATAAGTTATCTGAACTATGGATCATTTTGAATCAGCTATCCAACCTTTCAAAACTTTGATTTTAATATCTATGTCTTTCAATTTATTTGATTTGAGTACCCAGTCAACAATATTTTAACTTCAAAATTTAAATTAATTACTTACTATAATAAATTTATAATTGCGAGAATTGTATGAAGTAAACTAATTAAATTTGTAAAAATAAACGACGCATTCAAATTTTGAATTGAAAATACTGTTGACTGATTCAGATCAAACAAATTGAAAGATAGGATAGTCAAATCAAAATTTACGACGCGTTGACGCGTTCAAGTGTCTCAATCTAACTAGTAATTTAGCATAATAATACATTAATCAAATGACTACTATATATGCAAAATCCAAACTTAAAAAACCAGCAACTAAAATCTCATTATGTAACTTGCAATTATAACACTTGATTCACAAAAACAAAATAATAAATAATAACTAAGACCACACAAACCATATAGTTGGTATATATATTATTCCCAAAACATAATGATTATGTTGTCCCCCATTTGCATGAAACCTAACTAGACAAGACCTAACCTTAACATTAATATTTTAATCAACAAAATAATGTACTCCAATTTTAGTCTTAAGTAAACAAAGTTCTTAAGTAAAAAAACATTTGATACATGTGTTAAGATTTTAATTCAAGCCCCACGTCATGAGACTATCAAAAGGTTTCTGAGTTTAGAACAAAAAGGAAGTGTTAAATATAAAAATACTAATATACCATTTTTTTTTACTAGCTTAAGCTCTAAAGATAAACTGTTGTTTCATAAATTTAACAACATGAACTCTTGAAATTAGCTCGTTTTTTGTTTATATCCTAATTTACAATTAGAGGAATCCTATCATCACATTCAATTGCGCGCAGTCTCTTCTTTATTAGAATGGTGTTATTTTCAAAAACTTAAGCTAGTAGAGAACATTATTTGTATATTTTTATACTTAACACTCCTCCTCTGGGCTCGAAACTTTTTACTAGGCCTATAATGTGGACTTGAATTAATTAAATGAAAGAAAATTAATAATTCTAGAAGTTTGGCGTGACTCGAACTCAGAACCTCCTGTTCTGATACTATGTTAAATAATACGAAACAATTGTTATTTCTAAAAGCTTAAGCTAGTAGAAAACTGTCATTTTCTGTGACACCCCAGATAGTTCTATATAAATGATATAATAGGGCTAACCTCTCAATCCGGCTTAAGTATTTTGGGCGGTGGCTAGGCCCAAGAGGTTAAGAAAGTTAAGCGTGTTAGGACGGGAGTAGTCCTAGGATGGATGACCCCCTGAGAAGTTGGGGCGTCACATTTTCTTTCGCTCCAAACGGAGCTTAGAGTCTCAAATATTAGACCTAAAAGTTTGAGGATGTAAAATGAGCTACACTTTAGTTGAGGGACTATAATTAAGTGCAACTTAACCCTTACTCCAAATCTACTAGAAGAAATAGCTAATGGCCTTGAGGGCCCTCCCATGAAGCATTGTCGGAGTAGTGGAGAGCATGAGAGTGTGTGATGAACCAAACCCCAATTAATAAAGGAAACACAATGCATGCACCCTCTCCTTATTTTGTGGTGTAACCCTAATATTAATTATATATATATATACTTTTTTTTATAGATAGTGGCCCTTTTATGTCCACCATAATGGGGCATTAATTTGTACATGTTCTCTTTTGGGCCTCTAATGGAGTAGAGAGGAAGCTTCTCTACAAATTAAAAAAAGTGTTTGGTTTTCCACAAAAAAAAAAAGGAAAAATCCAGAAAATAGTTTTCCAGATGAAAAAGTATTTTCCGTCTATTTGATTTCTAGAAAACATAGTTTTTTTTTAAAGAAAAATCTCCAAATTTCATGTAAGAGCAGTGTTTTTGTTTTCTGAATTTTTTATTTAGAAAACAAAAACTGTAGAAACAGATATTTTTCATAAAAAAATCTTTTTTTTCTCAAAAAAAATATATTCATGCTATTTCGAAGCTTGCTCAAAAAATCAAACACCCCCTAAAACTTGCAATTAAAAAATAATTTATTAACCAAATTGGACACATTAAGAGGTTTTATAGGTTTTAAGAGGAATATAAGTAGTTAGAAATAGTCATAGGGCACGCGGAAATAGGTTTTTAGCAAAATTGTGTTTGAATAGAGCTATTTTATAAAATATTAATAACTTTTTCATTAAATAGTCAACGGAACTTTGATTATTACATAAGTAGAAAATTTATAATCTTTTTCTGTTGTTTAGCCCGAAAAATTTATTTCAGCTCTGATTGAAAAAAAAAAAAAAAAAAGTTCAGAACTTTTATTTGGCAAAAGCATACATACTAATTTCGAGAGTAAATGATCCAAACATATATAGCTTAATAATTCTTTTTTCCCTTTGGAATCAAATATAGCTTCTTATTAAAGTTAGAAGCAAAAGCTCCAACTTACTAATTCTAGTGTTTTTTTTTTGGCTAAATTACAAAAAAAAATTTTATAAATACTTTTTTTACTTTTCCTCCCTAACTTTCAAAAATCTATATTTTACGCCTCAATATTTCAAGTTATTGCGTTTAGCCCCCCCCTCAGTTAGGATTCCATCACTATTCCGTCAATTTTTTATAATTTATACCAAAAATATCCTTCAAAATAACATAAATATATTGAAAATTATTTTTTTCTTATAGAAAAAGAAATATATTGAAATTTTAAGAGGGCAAAATGTAGGTTTTTGAAAGTCGGAGAGAAAAAGTTAAAAATCGGATATTTACAGGAGATTTTCTGTAATTTAAACTTTTATTTTCTTTTCTGAGGGAGAGAGATTGCAAAGCTATACCCACTTCATTCTTTTCTTTTTTTTAAATTAAACTCAGCTAGAAATATAAATTATTAAAGACTTCGTGTGACCTCAGATATCAACCATTAAGTCATCAGCCAACTGCGCTAGATACGATCGATGAATCGCATCTGGGCGCTTCTTTCGCAGGAGAAGCTTTTTCAAGAAGCATTAACTTAACATCACTGCTAATAATTTAACTTGGGAATTTATTTTTATGTTACTCCAAATAAATTATTATACTTTGAATAAAAAAAAAAAAGCAGCTCCATTATTTCTATTGGAAATTGTATATATGTTGCTTGAGAGTGATGATAGCCATTATAACGACAAAATAATTGAGCTGCGGCTCATCATTCAGCTTTAATTTCTATGATTTGATTCATTCTTTTTGTCACAGCAAATTTTTAAATATTATTTGGTTTTCCAAATTTATATGATTAGAAATTTGGTCCATAAAATTTGAATCAAAATTTCAGTTTCACTCTTATACTTCTAATTTTAACAGCTTATATAATTTCTGAAGTTTACTTCCCATGATAATTATATTTTTTTTTATTTAACTTATTTACTAAGATGTGTCATAGTACCATAAATCCATAGTTGAATTTTTCTTTGTGGAAATTGAAACACCACCAATTAAAATTTTCTTATAATTAACTATCATACCGCGAATCGTCGTTAGCGCAAGTTGTAAAGGATTTTGTTAGAAATCCACAGCTTACACTGATACCAGATTTTTTCTGATACCAGATTGTTATGACAAAAGCGAAAAAAAATCTAATTCATCCGGCGTGAAAATAGCAAAAAAAAAATAAAAAAATAGAGAAGAAGAATAAAACACACAAAAATTTACGTGGTTTGGCCACTGGCCTACATCCACAGGCGAAAACGCAGTGAGAATTTTCATTATAATCAAAGTGGTGTACAAAATACTCCTCTCTCACAAAATCTTGATCCAAAAAAAAAAAAATTTAATAGTGGCTAAATCATAATACAAATAGAAAAAAAAAATTCACATAAACTAAAAATAATCTCAATAAGATTAGACATAATTTTAACATAACTTAATAGAAAAACCAAAACATAATAGGATTGGAAAATATTGCGATTCCAAAATTCGAGACATCTAAAAGATTAGATGGTTAGTACCCGAGATTCTAAATTTGAAGCCTAATTTTTTCATATTTTTAGCTAAGTTTATTTGTAAAAATAATTAATGAAGCAGATAGCGTGCGCTTGGTATTATTAATACTATAGGAGCCTAATTCTATATAAATACCTAAATTTTCTCTCCTTTCACATGTTCTATCTGAGTCCTTTATTCAATAAACACTTCATAAAGTAATTTCCATATATCTTAATTAACTCCACATAATTTCATATATAATTAAATATGGTGTGAAACAACCGTTGTACTCTAAAAGCTTAAACTGTTAGAGAACGGTGTTTATATAATTTTATATTTAATACTTTCCCTCACGTCTGGACTCGAGACTTTTTGCAAGACCCATGACGTGGACTTGAATTAAATAAGAGAAAATTAATATTGCTAGGAGCCTGACGTGACTCGAACTCAGAACCTCCTGCTCTGATACCATGTGAAACAACCGTTGTACTCTAAAAGCTTAAGCTGTTAGAGAACGGTGTTTATATAATTTTATATTTAACACATGGGTTGTTCAACCTCACAACCACCTCCCTATATACTCTATCTATATAAATGAACCACCTCTTGCTTTAAACACCTCTCAATTTCCACATACTCTTCTTCTTCTTCTTCTTCTTCTTCTTCTCCTTCTCCTTCTCCACCACCACTATCACCATTTGTATATACTACCACCATGGGGTTCCCCTCAGTGTGCTACTGTGTTATTCTCCCAAAACCTCTCACCCTCACCATCCAACTACTTGACTACATAAGACTCTCCATCCTTCTCTCCCTCTCCTTCCTCGGCCTCGCCGCCGCGCCCTTCGAAGACCACAACCCCCACCCTACCTCGCCTTCGCCGATCGAAGCGCGACTTCGAGTCGTCGAGTTCGCGAGCCTCGCGAGGAGATCGGCGAAAGGAGAGGAGATCAGCAATATTGTTTGTGCAGTGTGCTTGGGGGACTTGGAGCTTGAACATGAAGTGAGGGAGTTGGGGAATTGCTCTCATGCATTTCACAAGTGTTGTATTGATAAGTGGGTGGAGATGGGTCATGCAACATGCCCTTTGTGTAGAGCCCTTTTATGGCCAGTAGGGTGGAGTAGGGAGAATTAATTTTGTTTCACTCAAAGAAATGAATAATTCTTGATTTAATAATGTAAAGAATAGTAGAGTGTATGAATTGATCAAGTTCTAATTTGCTTTGTTTGGAAAGAAAATTATAAATGATTTAGAAAGGTTATTGAATAATGCAATCCATTATTAGATTCTAATATTGTTTATAATGTTATTTATTTCAAAACGATTTTTATGTCATACCCTATAGATGGTGATGTTCATTAATTACTAAACTAGATGTGCCTTAACTATGGTTGAACTTTCTAAATTTAGGGATATATACTTTGGGTTGCTTCGAATAATGTTGTTCTTATATATTGTTAATGTATTAGCAGACACATATATCATTCTTGAATCGTATGCAGTAACCAATCAAAATCTTACACATTATTTACACTGACGCATCAGGTAGTGTGACACAAGTCGTAGATATAATTTTTTTTTTATATAGTAATAGAAAGGAATGATATACTTGTACTTTGGCAAAGCAGAGGCCTGTAAACTTCGGATTGTAAGCGTTAACCAACTATCCCAAAAGTACGTGCTGATAGGAAGGACGCACCTCGCGCTTAAGGGCTCAACCACAGCGCTCGCAAGCTTTGACCTGACTCAATCCACTTGGATATTAGGTTTTTTATTGGACCTCTTACCGTTAGGTCTATTATTAGACCTCTTGCCGTTAGGTCTCTTGTGGACCGCAGCCCCACTCAAATTATTAGGCTCATCCAACTCAATTTATTAGTCTCCTGAGTCTATTATCATGGGACAGAAACTCAATTTATTAGTCTCCTGAGTCTCCTGAGTCTATTCGCGAGCTATTTGGATGCACGAAATATTCAACAAAAAAGTTCAAATTCTTTGAATATAGTACAGAGCATTACTGAATTCCCTTAGTTAGGAGCCTCCCTGATATCCAAATGTGTTCCAAATTTGAAGTCGGAACTGTCCTCAATGTAGGACTGTTGGAAAAATCTCTCTAATCTTTTAGTAAAATTTATTTTTAAATAATTTTAAATGAAAGCAATTTAACTTTTATTTTGAAAAATCGTAAGCAAGGATTAACTAGTAAATATTATAGAGAAGAGAACATATGAGGCCTGTAAGTTGAGGCGTGCTAAGCACTGTCCTAGAAGCGAGATTTTTCTCCACGTACGAGGCTCCGACAATCACTCCTAACGATACAACGACCACCATCCATCCCGTCGGCACGTCTTCACGGTGGTGCAACACGAACCCAACAAGCTTTCAGAGATCCAGCAAAGTATCAAAAGCTCAGTGTAAAAGAGGTAAAGCTCATTGTAAAGAAGAGAGGAAGAAGAAAGCCTTTTCGCCAATTTCAGGTGAAAACCCCTGATCACCCCAGTGCACCCTCTCCTCTCTTCTATATGTAGATAGGAGACAACGGTAGGGTCCAACAGCTCTATCTCGGATAAGCCGTTGGCCCTTACCGAGGTGCAGGCCCTTACCAAGATAAGGCAAGATCTAGGCCCTTATCGAGATAAGGCAATCATTAAGCTTAAATACTAAATCCCAAAAAATAAAATAAAAGAAAAATATGAAGTGAAATACTAAATCCTAAAAAATAAAATAAAATAAAAGGTCAAGTGAACCGGGTAGCCAGGACCTCTCCCGTCCTGCTCGCGCTCGTGCGCGCGTGTATTTAGTCCAAAGCTTCACTCTCATATTTTTTCAAGTAACTAACTTGAGAATGAAAGAGTATATAAGATGCAATCACAAGCTTTTAGTTTTTAATGTGGGACTAATTCTCATATGTAGAAACTTAAGCACGGATTACCAAGTAAGACTCATAGAAAGTTGGGCTGCCCACGATGCCCATGGGCAGAATTAAAGTTTTAAATCACTGAAATTATATTAATACTAACAAAGACACCATAGTTGATCGTTCACACAGTTTTAAGATCCGAGCTGATGATATGATAGATGGTGTATGGGCACGTACCCAATCTTACATTGAAGATGGACGCCAATAATAGTTTTTCTACGCTTTATTTTCAGAGCATATTAGAATTACTTTTGTAGATAAAGGCTAATCTACCGATGGTTCGTGTTATTTAGTATTTTCAATCTTGTAAACGCAGTTGGGGAAGGTAGTAACGGTCGGAATATATGTGTTCAATGTTTTCCTTATTGGTGGAGGAAGGGGGTATTTTTGGTCATGTTAGGAATTTACATCTGAATAGTCATATATATATATATATAGTCCGGCTATGGTGCTTGTAAAAGCACGAAGGTTTTTTACCGTCAGATCTACCCCTTGGACCATTTTCACCCGTTAGATCATACTATTCAACCAACCACTCACTCAACCCTAGGGAGCCAACATCATCCTAACTGCATATCCCTTAATCCAATGGCCAAAAATCTACAGCTACCAATATCTTAGTAGTTTTAAAAGCATATGAGCTCAATTCTATATATATAGAGTCCGGCTACTATACTCTTATGAGTATAAGTCCCTTTCACTACAAAAAAAAAGTTACATTTAAAGACATTTTTTTTTATAGTTAACGATGCTTAAAAGCGGCCTAATGTAATCTAGTGTCGCATTTGAAAGCGTCGGTCAAAGCGTCAGTAAATGAAGAGTCGCCAGGTATATACCGACGCTTATGCCAAGCGTCGGTAAAATATATTTTGAGGCTTTAAAGGGTCAGGATATTTTAGAATCCTGACGCTTTAAAGCGTCGGAAAATTAAAAATAGTGGTAAAGTTTATCATTTAATAAATTAGTTTAATATAATATAGGGCTCATATGACGACGCTTTTTGAAGCGTCGGTATTTGCTACATTATAGGGACGCTTGGGGATGCTTACCCCAAGAGTCGTCTAAAAAGTGTCATTATATTGAAATTTTTTTGTAGTGTTTGTACTCATAAGTTTTCGACCGTTAGATCATTTCCACCCGTTAGATTATACTATTCAACCAACCACCTACTCAACCCTAAGGGACCACTATCATCCTAACCACACATTCTTTCATCCAACGGTCGAAAATTTATGAGTACAAAAGGGTCTATACTTATAAGAGTATAGTAGCCCTAGCTTATATATATATATATATATATATATATATATATATATATATATATATATATATATATATATATATATATATATATATATATATATATATATATATATATATATATATATATATATATATATATAATTAGGCTACTATGCTATCTATAGTACCGGAGCTCCGGTACTATAGTCTCGTTTTCGATTTTAAAGTATTCAAATCAATGATCACACCGTCAAATATGATCTAGAGTATATGAAGTTCTTAGGAATAAAACTTTAATTTTTTTCAACATCGTTTACTTAGCAAGTAAATTATGTTAAAATGAACGGTAAAAATTAAACAATCTTTAAAATTTGAGAATAGGACTTTTGAATTCAAGATCAAGGATGCTGACCTTGATCTATATAGTTTAAAATATTTTCTATCAAAATATGAATAAATTTAGATTCTTCTACACCGTTAAACTACAAACTCGTTATAGTAGTCATTTAAAATTGACAAGTCTGAAATAGTTTGATCATATAGTAAACTATATCGAAAAAATATAAAATTTTATTTCTAAAAACTTTAAATACCCTAGATCAGTTTTAACGGTGTGGATTATTGATTTGAACACCCTAAGATTAAAAACGAGACTATAGTACCGAAGCTCCGGTATTATAAATAGTATAGGAGCCTAGCTCTTTTATTTATATATATATATATATATATATATATATATATATATATATATATATATATATATATATATAGTTGAGCTAGAATACTTCTAAGAGTATCAAGCAGGTGGTGCTTGTGGATTTATAGCCTTTGGATTGAGATTTGGAGGATTGGGATGATGGTGGTAGGTGGTGGTAGGTGGTGGTAGGTGGAATAGTATTTGATCTAAAGGCTATTAGTAATTAAAAAGTAGATCCAAGGACTAAAAATATGGAAGCACCAAGGGGTTGGTACTTCCAAAAGTATTCTAGCTCAACTCTATATATATATATATATGAATGATGCATCTATACTCGATATAAAAATAGAAACAAAGGGAGAGAGATTGCAAAGGCTCCCATAATCTACTACTTAACTAATTAAGAAAATATGGTACCACAACAACACTATTATGATGATGAGACACTGTTTGTTGCTTTGATCAAATGAGATCAGAGCTAAATGTGAAACCTTATCTTTACCTCACAAAGTATATCATACACTAGACAAATTTTGCTACTATGATAAATAACTTGATAGGAAAAAAAAAAAAAAACAGCTTCGTTGTTTTCTTTTCTTCGTTTTCAACCGGACGAACAGTACAAATGCTTGTCTCAAAGTGCTCATTTGTTCACAGATAGCAAATATATATACTTAATGCGAAGTTTCGCTCGAAATCGCCAACTGTTGCTGAGCCTCGCCAGTTCCCGGTCTTCCGATTATCAGATCTGTCTCTACTTCCATATTATTTCCTTCAGGTTGATCATTTGGAATGAGATTCTCAGGAGCAGTTGGTAGAAGTTGAGTTCGCACCTGCAAGTTAGATATAAACACAGTTGACCCATTCGAAGGACAAAAAGTGCACCCTACTTGATCAGTTGAGTGCTTATTTGGATCTGTTTAGGTTTTTCTTAAGCTTCTGGGCTGCAAAGCAGAAGCTCTAATTTGAAACTTTTATTTCTACTACAATACTACTGCTATAGTTTTAACTAGACCAAATATGCACCAACTCAAGCAGTGCTCGGAGCCAGAAGGATTATCAGGAGCAGTTGGTAGTAGTTGAGTTCGCGCCTACAAGTTAGATATAAACACAGTTGAAAAAGTGCACCCTAGTTGATCAGTTGAGTGCTTATTTGGATCCGTTTAGGTTTTCCTTAAGCTTCTGGGCTGCAAAACAGAAGGTCTAATTTGAAACTTTTGCTTCTACTACAATACTACTGCAGTAGTTTTAGCTTTACACCAAATATGCACCAACTCAAGCAGTGCGCGGAGCCAAAAAGATTATCTAGATATATGATAATTCTTATTAAATTACCTTTTCGCGGAGCAAGGCATTCTCCTTTAAGAGCAAGCTCTCCTGTATTTCATGTAAAAAAAAATTTTGGCACAGAGACATGGCACAGTAAACATCATTAGAGAATAGGGATAATTACCTACATACCCCTCAAAACTTCTGAAATATCTTATATACCCTCACTTTTTTTCTGTTTCAAATATACCCGTCGTATATATCTCCGTTATTCAAAAATAACTCCGCAGTTAGAATCCGTTAAGTCATCTCGGGTTAAACCCGGATAAAATTTCCACCGGAGTTAAAAAGAAGCCGAAGTACCTCTTTTGCCCCTAACTTAAGGGCAAATAAGAAAAATTGATGACGGTAGAAGGGTATATTTGAAAGGGCAAAATAAAAATTTCACAGAAATAACGACTGTTCCTAACAGTTCACTAAAAGAATCTAAATCTAGGGATATATTTGAAAGAACTTTGAAAATTAAAAGGATATTTTTTTATAGTAGCTTTCTAAGCGAGGTAAATAAGAAAGTCTGTGTCACGCCTCGGGGCCCTTTTGGAAAACCTTTTTATCAAATAATATCGTTTTAAATATCAGAGTTGCAAAAAAAATTTCCTTTTTTTTTCAAAACTGTCTTACCCACGAGACGCACAGACCCGCCACAAGTACAGAGTTACTCTAATAGTCCCACATCGGATGGGAATGAGATTATTATTGGGTATATAAGAGACCATAGACACTAGTAATAATAACTGTATTTAAGCATTTTGGGCCGATAGTTTTGAGCCCAAAAAATGAATTATTATTGCTAGTGGGCCGGATCGTTATAGTCTGAAAAACTTTTCAGAGGTATATAAGCAATTGCCCCTAGAGAATAATTTAGGTTCTTTTAGCATAATAGCAACATTAACTAACCTTTTCCTTTAGCTCTGAGATCTCCTGCAGAAGCTTTCTTTGCTGCATATGTTGCAGAAAATTTAAGTTATTTTGATCCTGTCAATCACTTTTTGCCTTGGTTTAAAATAAAAAGAAAAAAATCAAATGGTGATGAAATTAATTACCTTCTTCGATCTAATTTTACTGAGACTTCTCTCTAGTTGGGCCTCAAGATCATGCAGCTCCTCCAGAGAACATGATTCTACGCCGCCGCCAAAGAGTTTCCTGCAGCAAACTCCCAATTTTTTTGTAAATTTTTACATAATTAGTAGATATATATATAATTTTTTTCTCTTAATCTTCTCAAGGAGAAGGATTATCAGGTATGTAGCTTCTAATACCTTTTCTCGGTTTCAAGAAACTCGATCTTCTTTGCTAATGTGGCTGCTTCAGATCTCCATTGCTGCAACTTAAGCAGTATTGTTTCAGAGGGATCATCTCCAATGGAGAATAATTTTGGTTCAACAGGGGGAGGATTAAAAAAAATGATGATGCATATGTACGTTTCATTTGATTTCGATGTTTTGCAGTAATATAGTATCAGAACAAATTCTGAACACCTTCATTCTGTGACCACTACGAGTTTAAATCCCCACTATGCACATTGATGGGGTTACATCTCGATACTATATTCCAGTGGATTAAATCCTTATCATTATGATGCATATGTACGTTTCATATGATTTCGATGTTTTGCAGTAACATAGTATCAGAACAAATTCTGAACACCTTCGTTCTGTGACGCTATGGGTTTAAATCCCCACTATGCACATTGAAGGGGTTACATCTCGGTATTAAGTTCCAGTGGATTAAATCCTTATCTCTTGCCTCATTTGTCAATTCGACATGCATTTCATGATGATGCATATGTATGTTTCATATGATTTCGACGTTTTGCAGTAAATACAGTATCAGAACAAATTCTGAACACCTTCATTCTGTGACGCTATGGGTTTAAATCCCCACCGTGCACATTGAAGGGGTTACATCTCGATATTATATTCCAGTGGATTAAATCCTCATCTCTTGCCTCATTTGTCAATTCGACGTGCCTTTCATACTCATCGTATATGCGACCAAGAGTATTACGACTATTTCTGAACTGCTTCACATCATATTACTCTTTTGGGCAATACTCAAAAGTGTTTAAATTTCACATATGCATCAATCAAATAGACAAAGAGTCTTATAACAAACTACTGCATTTGACGATCGCGAATTTTCAAGATGAAAAGTAGGGTTTCCGAAAGATATAGTATCTATGTTGAAACACCGCTTAGCGGGCTAAACAAGACGATAAAAAGTGATTTAGTTCGGCGAAGAGTAAAATTTCTCACCTCTAAACTCTTCTGTGCTGCTTCCTTGTTTCCGATGGCTTCTTTCGTATGCAATGTATAACGGTCGATTGTTTTCTGCATACTGAGATTTTTTTTTTTTTCAAAATGACAAAGTTTCAGTTAAGAGGAAAAGAAATAACATCAGAAAAAGTTGCTTAGGTATATAAGCATATCAAACTAAGAAAAACATTTTACTCCAATAAACCAAATTAGGCACATAATCAACTTACGAAGAAAACGTACAGAACCTATCTGAACTATGAGCTATTTGCAGATGGGCATCTGAACTTTTTCGCAATCCACACAATTCGAGAAGTTATATATTGCGCGCACTATCTTCGAAGTTTTTGAGATAGTAGTATGAAAACTCTATATATGTACTATTTTGAATGAATTGAAAAGTATCCAGATTACTATATTTTCTAACTTCTCTTAGAAGGATATATTTTTATTTAATCTCAAAAGTATATTGACTGACCTGTCATTTAAGAAAGTTCTTAGCCCTAACATAGTGCTCTCTCAACTCTGAATTTATTTTTATTTTATTTTTTAGTACATTCATAACTTCTAATTATTTTAGATAATCTTTTTATTTAATTAAATTAAAGATTATATTAAAGTTAATAGCTCTGTCAACTAACAGCCATCAATTGTCACAATTGTATTTACTAAAAATTAAGAAATTAAATCATTAACTGAATTACTATTAGGTTTAGTAAATTTCAAAGTTATTTGAGTAGAATAATATAAATAAAATAATTAGAAGTTAAGTATAAATAAAAAAAGGGTAATGCTTTTTTACGCTAATTATTTAGTCAACATATTTCCTCGTCAAAAATTTGATTACGTAAATCTTGTTTATTTGCTAAAATTTTGATTTGTATGTATTTTGGCCCCCCTCATAATCGAGTCCTAGCTTCGTCTCTTCTTGGTAGATTCCTAGTAGGAGAAAAGTGTGGCTCGGCCGTCGCGTTGGTGGATTCCTCATGGTGGCGAGTTTGCTCGTGTTCGACATGGTGGATTCTACAAAGGGCCGAGTATTTATCCATAAACGAGCCGAACATGGGCTGGCTCATGAACAATAAGTTAAAAGGATTAGAAAGGATATATATAGAAAATTAATTTACGAGATCTTACTCATTAGACTTTGATTTAATGGTTGAACTTTACATATAAATGGACCTTTTTATAATTAAGTTGGGTTTTATATTTAAGTTGGGCTAAAAATCAACTAATGAAAAGAGTTAGTTGGAATGCTATTAGTAGCAAACGGTCTCCGTTGCCACCCATTTGTTTTCGATGATGGACCCTCCAAATCGACGATCGGCACCGTTGAACATAATCTATACCACTTGAAGTATCTAGAAACCAAATTTTAAATCTTTTCGACATCATTGGCCTAATGATCAAAGGGTTTCAAAATTTGTAATTTTAATGGTCGATATAAGGCGTTTTCTCATTTAACGGCATAACAATATCCAAATCAATTGAATTTTGGTTAGAAACTCTTTTAAACTATTTAGAACAAGATCTATACTCTTGATGTTGATTACAAGACTCCTATTATCACTTTTTAAAGGATATTCATTTTCAGCCATTCATTTTTGTGTCAACTTGATGGTCAAGAGAACAATATCGAAAAAATATGAAATTTAGTTTCTAAATGCTTCAAGTGGTATAGAACATGATCAACGGTGCCGATCGTCGATTTGGAGGCTCCATCATAAAAAACAAATGGGTGACAACGGAGCCTGTTTGCTACTAATAGCATTCCAGCTCAACTCCTAATAAAAATCTGCATTATATATATATATAATTATTTATTTTTATATATAAATATAAAATATATATATTCGAGTTGTTATCGACCTGAACACGAGTGAGCTGACCCCAACTCGTGTTCAGCTTGTTTATTAAACAAGCTGAAAAATTCAGCTCGTGGTCGGCTCGTTTACTAAACGAGCTGAAAAATTCAGTTCGTGTTTGGCTCGCTTACTAAACAAGCGATTCGATCTCCAGCTCATTTCGAGTCGAACACGAGCAGGCTCGCGAACAGCGAGCTGGATTGACACCCCGTAGCCTGAAATGTTGCTTAAGTTGTCATGGCATCAACTAAAGCCTCATAGGTGTGAAGAGAACTAGGTAATTTGAAGAAAATACCATATATATATTCTCCTTTGAAAGATAAAGAAAGTTGATTGCGTTCGAAATTTATCAAAATTTATCACAGACATCTCATTTTCCCTTCACAAATCGTTTTTCAAAATTTATCACACCGCAAAGCTGTCGGCGAATCAGGGGCACAAAATCGAACTCAATAATCAAATTTCGAGGCACATCTACCAATCTTAGGGCGTGTTTAGTTCGCCCCTTTTTCACATAGAAATCGGAATCGGAATAGACGAATCCGTTTGTGGGTGTTTGGTATGCGAGAGTTCCATTCCGATTCCGATTTCGATTTCGATTCCCGGGTAAATAAGAATCTCCCAATCACCCCTTTCCAAATGTAAAGAATGCACTTTACGAAAATATCTCAATTATATTTTATATTTTTATTTCAAATTTAATTTAATTTTTTGACTTTAATTTTTAATTAAAATTTTAATTTTAATTTAGAAATTAAATTTTTAATTCTAGATTTTGATTTAGAAATTAAATTAAAATATAAATTCAATCAAGCATTTTGAATTTGATCTGTAAATTTAAATTAAATTTAGTTGTAAGTTTGAATTTGAATCAAATCAAAAAATAGATTTATATTTTGAATTGTCCACCCAATTTTAAAATTTAAACTTTTTTAAAATTACATTTAAAATTTTGGCTTATCATTTCAATATTTTGATGTAAATTTTTAATATTTAACTTTTAGTTTGAATTTAAATTATAAATTTAATTTTATATTTTGAGGTGCAAACTAAAATTTAAATTATTTTTATATTTTGTATTTTAATTTTATTTTTTGATAATCAAAATTTTTTTAAATATTGAAGGCACGAATCAACCATACCGATTCTGATTGTTATTCTGAATCAAACATATTGGGAGATTGTATCATTCCATTCTCGATTCATGTCCATTCTGATTTTCGTTCCGATTATAATTCTCATTTTGAACCAAATGCGCCCTTAATGCCATTGTTGAAGATTCTAGCAACACAAAAATTGCTCAAAGTGCATGCTTTGGACTATAAAACTTTGTCCTCTTAAGATTTGGTGCCTTTTTTTTTTATTTTACTACCATCATAATCTTAGGGATGAGATCCAACATACTAGAATCAAATATTGTGAATTGTGATACATGTTGGTGTAGGTTACTATCTATGGTACTCCATATCAAGAAATGATGAAATATGTGTGAATCCTATGTGAAGTACTAATAAATTAACTTACATTAGATTAAGTTTGAAGAGGCTTGGAATCAGTTTAGACAAATTTGAAATCACATTCTGATGCAGCCAATTTAGCGTTAGGGTTTCTGGAATAGTGCAATGCAACCAAATCAAACCGAAAATCCCATTGAGTTCAGCAATTTTGCGGAAAATTTTTAAATAGTCATAACATTCCACTCGAATGTTCGTTTTCAGCGTGCAACCTCAATTCAGGAAGCACTTTTCAAGATCTACGGATTGAACTGCAAAGCTGTTTCGGCCGAATTTGGGACTCAAATTCAACTGTTAGAGCCTGATTATTTAGTTATTCCTGATCGGTTTAGATTCAGAAATATATATTAAACTTTATTATTTTTAATTTACATGGCATTCGATTAATAAAATTAGTTTTTAGAGTTGATTAATAATATTTTCGTATTTATCGAGGAATTGGTTCTTCGTGTATCCCTCTCTTTCCGTGTATGCGCTTTTGTAAGAACCCGACCCGCTAGCAATAATAACTCATTGGGCCCAAACCACCCGCCCAAATGCTTAAGCCCAGTTATTATGTCTAGCCTAATCACACTTATACACCCTCACATCTAGCCATAACTATCCAATGTGGGATTATTGGGGTGTCACAGCTTCTTCCCTCTCAACGCGGCTTAGGCCTGCATCACAGGCCTGCATCACATTCATACTTTGGAACGCAACACATCGTAAAAGTCATTACTGGTATAACCATATATCGATACCAAATTTCGCCCAACTGCTTATATACTATCTGCGCTAGTACTAATATAACCACGTACAAATACATATCTCTTCCTTACGTAGTAATGTTACCACCAATATGTCTTCCTATAAATCAAAAATAGAGTTTCGAGAAAGCGCCATTTTGGTCCATTCACTTATAATACGCCTACTTCACTATCATAGGGGTTGGGGGTTTCGAGTGTTGAATATAAAATAAGCTTAAGCTTTTAGAGAATAACAGTTGTTTCGTATTATTTAACATGGTATCAGAGCAGGAGGTCGTGAGTTCGAGTCACGCCAGGTTCCTAGCATTATTACTTTCCTTCCATTTAATTCAAATCCACGTCATTGGCCTAGCGAAAAGTCTCGAAACCAGACGTGATGAGGAGTGTTAAATATAAAATTATTTGAACACCGTTCTCTACCAGCTTAAGCTCATAGTGAACGACCCTTATAAGCCCCGTCGTGCATGTAGTGATGGAGATGGAGAACTCTCCACTTTTCTTTTCTAAGGATGAAACTCAAGTTTCTAAAAGAGATCAGCATAGCCTTGGTCAAGGAAAGGGTGTTTTACTTTAATTAGTTTATTTCAATTAAAAAATATATAATTTTATTTAGTATCACATATCACAGATCACTAATATAATTAAGAATATACTTCTAAAATTTTAGGCCAATCCAGCATAACCACAATGTAATTTGTAATTCAAATGACTCGATCTAACTTAATTGCTAAAGTAAATAAATTATGTTTTGGAAAAAGCAATTAATTAACAAGACTTAATTTGTTTGTTAAATGCTAAATTAGAAATTACAGCTTAAAAGTGAATAGGAAATTTTACAAAGATCAGCTCAAACTCCACAGACGATAAGTTGAAATAGGTCCAATTAATGTAGATTTGAAAGTGTTAAAGAGTACTTAGAATTTTTCTCAACTTACTTAAACTGAATTAACAGAATCTTCAGAAAATCAAAAAACTTTTTTTTTTCATGAAATAATGATAATGAATGCTCTACTAGTTAAGTGAAAAAACAAATGAATAAAGGTGTTACAACTTTGGATTCTAGAGTGCCTTGTTATGCAACATGATTATGTTATCGATCTCACTACAAGAAAATTAACATTTAAGAACGCCTTTTTTGTATATTTAACGATGCTTAATTAAAAGCGTTCCAATATAGTCTAGCATTATATTTAAAAGCGTCAGCAAATGAAGAGTCACCACGTATATACCGACGCTTATGCCAAGTATCGGTAAAATATATTAATTCTGACATTTTAAAATGTCAAGATTTTTTAGGATTTTTTAAAATTCCGACGCTTTAAAGCGTCAGAAAATTAAAAATAATAGTAAAGTTTATCATTTAATAAATTGGTTTGATACGATAGAGGGGTTCATATGACGATATTTTTGAAGTGTCGGTATTTGCTATATTGTAGGGACGCTTATGCCAAACATCGGTAAAATATATTCTGACATTTTAAAATGTCAAGATTTTTTAGGATTTTTTAAAATTCGGACGCTTTAAAGCGTCAAAAAATTAAAAATAATAGTAAAGTTTATTATTTAATAAATTGGTTTGATACGATAAAGAGTTCATATGACGATATTTTTTGAAGTGTCGGTATTTGCTATATTGTAGGGACGCTTCCCCAGGCGTCGTCTAAAAAGTACCCTTATATTGAGATTTTCTTCTAGCGGATTTAGAGCTAAGTATTAGATAAAGAAAAGAAGGATCAAAATGGGCTGTTACTTACCCAAGTACCAAATGTACAACATGAATTGGAACTAACCTATCACTTTCAAATAATAAAGTGCTAGCTAGAGTATAAATCATTCATCTATATAGAAGCCTAAACAAACTTTGTTAGGATGAGCTTTGTTTATAATTAACTACATGCATTTTGTTCCTCTTGTTAACAGGCAAATTAACTGTTAGGACAAGTTTAACATCAAATCACATATATATGCATCTTCTATCTATTAAGGTCACACATATATAGAATACATCTCCTGTGCTTTCGAAAGCACGGAGGCCTCCGTGTTTATAATTAAGTTGTTTTCGATGATATGACATTCGATTTGACGATCGGCTCCGTTAGGCATAATCTACACTATTGGTACTTTCTGAAAACCAAATTTTATAATTTTCGATATAATTTATCAAGTGATCAAAAGGTCTAAAATATGACTATTTTAACGGTCGATGTGACATGTTTTTAAGTTCAACGGTGTAGAACAGTCCAAATTACATGAAACTTTAATAGAAAATTCTACTTAACATCAAGAGCGAGAACAATACTTCCGATTTGAAATCTGAGTCCTTTATAACTGTTTTTTATGAGATTTTTATTTTCTGCCCTTCATTTTGAGGCTATTCGTTTACTAGGCAAATGAAGTAAAAAATTATGAAATTTGGTTTAATTCTAGATAGTTCCAATAGCGTAGATCATGTCTAACGGAACCGATCGTCGAATAGGATGTTCCATTATCGAAAACAACTTACAAGCACGGATATATATATATCATGCACATAAGGATAACACAACAGGAAATATATATAAGTTGTTATCATTGAAGGAATACTAAGTTGCATTATAATCCTCAAAATACTGAATAATTTGATGAAATGATCAAAAGAGAAGTTTACTAAGAACTAAATGAAGATGAAAGTTCAGAATTAATAATAGAAAAGAAAAAGAAAAAAAAGTAATTACACCAGAACCCTGGAAATGAGTTCCTACTGTTAATATTTAACTACTTCATTCATCATCAAATTAAACTTACTTTATAATTATTTAGTTAATCTAAAATCCACATCAACTAATTGTTTTAGTTTATCAACAGTTTCAATGATGAAACACAACTATTTGTTTTAATTTATCTTCTACGTACGTTCATATATACAAAGTCTAATTTCGAAACATTACGTAAACTATGAATTTAGAATGCTGAGTGGTTCCAGCCTACATTATCAATAAAATCATCACAATACAAAACCATTCCTAAAATATACAAAAGAACTTCTTTTTATTGCCTAGCACAGAATATGCACAGTTTTACCTGTTCAGAAATATTACTGAAATGTAAGTGCGACGCAGGCCTAAACCGCGTTGAGAGGGAAGAAGCATAAGGACGAAAAGAGATGATATGTGAAGAAACAGTTCTTCGACAAAGACGAAATATTATTATTCAAATCTTAAAATTCCGATTACAATAACTGAACGTCACATCTACATATAGGGGGGGGGATACCCAAATCCTACTGGATAAAGATAATAAATTCTAATATATCTCTAAACCTAATTAGATTAGAAATAATCAAATAATCGGACTAAAAATAAAAGAAATACAGAACTTTCCGGAAATACCCTAAAAATGCAAAAATAGAGGCCGAATCAATTGAATTTGGGTCCCAAACTCGGCCAGAATGGCTTTGCCATTTGACGCGTAATCTCGAAAAGTGTTTTCCGAATTAGGGTTTCAATCGGGTACTCGAGTGAAAAATTATGACCGTTTAAAGATTTCTCACCCCAATTGTAAAATTCAGCCGAACTCAACAGAATTTTCGGCTCAACTTGGTTGAGTCTCGTTTTTCCAGGAACTCTAACGCTAGATTGGTCGCATCAATGCACTCTTTCAGGAGCAAGTTAGAATTGCTGTTCCAAAATTGTTCTTGTCGAATAATTACTATCACCTCTCAAAACTTCTCGCTTTTTGCGGAATAAGTAGGATTAGTAAAGGTATCTACCTATTACCGCAAAAATTAATGAGTTGAATGATCTAAACATATACTAAGGAACAGATGCAATAACATTTTGATCAGTAAAGAATTAATCTTCATGCCACCGGATTTCGACTCGTTGGAACTGAATTAATGTTTAATTTTTTGTTTATATTCTTCGATACTTTTTCTCGTAAGCCATAAGATCAAGCAAATATGAACTTTAGATCCTTGTTTAGGTGATAATATAAGGCTCTAATTAAGAACCACATTAGTTTTAACTCTAAATTTATGCTCACAAAGTTTAAAGAAATTAAATTCATCTCAGAATATATCTAGCTAAATTAACCAAAAGGACATAAAATATCCATATTGATCAATTTATTGAACTAAAAGTAGCTCTCACTTTTCTATTTTGAGGAACATTAATTGCATTAAAGTAGCAAATCTTACTACTCATTGAATGAATCCTTTGTACTCTCCTTGCCATTTTGTTACAGTGAGATCACCTTACATATATACTACACAATAATTAAACACCCATCAAATCCATATGATGATAAGTAACAAAGAGGATCCAACCCTCTAGATCAGCTGATTTTTTTTTTTATTATTATTGACAGAACAGATGTATTGAATCTGATCAAATTTGTAGTGGGGAGGATAGTGATGGTCGGCTTACTTGGAGCTGGCGAACTCGTAGAGTTTGCCGGCGGCGGAGAAGATGACGAGGGCGACCTCGGCGTCGCAGAGGACGGACAGCTCGAAGGCCTTCTTCAGCAGGCCGTTCCGCCGCTTCGAGAACGTCACCTGCCGGCTCGTCGTGTTCTCGATCCGCCGCATCTCCCTCCTCCCCCTCACCATGATCAAACCCCCCTTCCTTCTCTCTCTCTCTCTCTCTAGAGATCTCTCTCTCTAAAAGATGCTCTCTCTCTCTCTCTCCTTGTAGGGCTAAGGAGATACTAAAAAGGGCTTCTAGAGTGTTGTAGAAGGAGTAGATTACATAGTAATTGACATAAATGGAAAGAGAGTAGAGCCAAGGAGCTCACCACAAATGGCAAAAGAGAACAAGCCAGGGGAGAGAAAGAGAGCAAATTTAGAAAGAATTAATGGGATTCATCATTCATGACACAAATAAAAAAAGAATTAATTGTGGCAAAAAAAAGAAAATATTAAGTAGAACCCTTTTAAACTATTGGACGTATTGAAAATATAGGTTCCCAACTTTGTTTTTTTTTTTTTGTGTGGCTAAAATACAGAAAAACTATTCATAAATATATTTTTTTTTGACTAAATTATAGAAAAATTTTCTGTAAATACTTTATTTTTTATTTTTCTTTCTTGACTTTCAAAAACCTACATTTCGCCTTTGTAAAATTTCAGAAAAGTTTTCAGAGGGTACAGCGTTAATGGAGATGTCAAAATAACCAAATTACCCTTATTTCTTTTATAAAAAAAAATAATTTTTAATATATTTTTGTTATTTTGAAGAGCATTTTTGGTATAAATTATAAAAAATGGACGGAATAATAATGGACCACCCCACACTTTTCGAGGAGTAAAATATAAATATTTAATAATGGACCACCCCACAATAATAATGGACTATTGGTGTGTTGACAAATCAATCAAAGCTCATATATATGCCAAAGAGCAAGAGCAATGCAATCAGTAGACCACAAAAAAATTTAAAAAAAATTAAAAATCATACATCTTTTTATCAAGGGCCCTTATTCAATCCTTAAATTTTTTTAAGAAAGAATAAAATTTACACCTCTTTTTTGAATGTATAAATAGTATTTCTCTTTCTATTAATATATTAGCATAAAAAAATGCTAAGTATATATTCCGTTATAGAGTATACATTTTACACCTAAAAAATTTAAAACTTTAAATCCAGCCCTTTTGGATTTTCAATTTTAAAAAAAGAATCGATAAGACAAGTCAGTTAATCCAAACTATAGAAAGAGTGGAATATATATTTTATACCATATTATTTAGTGTATGAGTTATATTACCCATCAGAAAATATCGCCAATATATTCTTATAGAGGCATACATCCTACACCCAAGGATGATAGATTTAAATAATAATTAAAAAAATTGATAAGATAAGTGGATTAATATAGACCACACGAGGCCTACGAGTGTACATCTTACACCTATATATAGGATGTATGTGTACCATTAATTGCTCCATGTACCCATGGAGGTAATATTGTGAGATAGTGCATTAATTGTACAACTCATTTTTTACTAATAGCTTTTAACTTTTATCCCATAGTTTAATAGACTTTTCTCCTCCATTGAAGTTATTAGTTGAACAACCATTTTGACCATATATTTTCCACATAATTTCATAGAAATTCAAAAACAAAAAAATTTACTTTTTTTTCTTCTAGTTATGATAATTAAGCATTGAGATTGTAGAACAAAATAAATCTTCACTTTTTACTGCTTTTTTTTGGTGTTAGAATAAAAAATAAATTTTTTATTTTAAGAATTTATAAGATTATATGCAATATAAATTATCAAAGCGGCTGTATAATTAGTAACTTTGATTGAGAATAGTGGGCTATTGAACTATTCGATAAACTTTTCAAAATATAATTGTCAAAATTAAAAGATTCAAATACTTGTTTGCAAAAGTACTATATTTCATAGGTCTTTAAACATTTTTTCCCCCTAAATTATGAGAGTGTGTTTGGTAATGTAATAGTATTTGAAGAAATAAATATCTTTATTTTTCTCATAACTCAATATTTCTAGGATAGAGGGAAAAAAAATTTGTGTTTAATTCGAAATTTCTTTTTTCTCTAAGATAATCAGAATAATGTTTGATTATTTTCTTAAAAATAATTTTAAAAGTGAAGGGAAAAAAAAGTGATGTAGAGAACCATACGAATATGTATGTTAACAAATTATTCCAAAATAATCTAAAATAATTTATTTTTGAACAAAATAAATTATTGCTACTAAATTTAGCTGTGAAAGGCATAATATATAAGATAAAGAGAAATGCTAAGTGTACACCTTTTTTGGGATGTAAATTATAAGCTTCGCCCATCTTAAGGCAGGATTTTTTTTACTAGTCCCATCGATTGGCAGAATCATTTCACCCCCAGAATTTGAGGTGTATGATTTACACTAATTTTGGGATTATAATATTATTCTAAAATAAAATACTTTATATCTTGATTATTCTGTTACCAAATACAGCATAAGAGAAGCATCCTCAGGAACATCCGGCAAAGCTTTTTTTTTTTCTAAAAGCATACAAAACTTATCTGAACTATGGACTATCTTAAGTTAGTTATCCGAGCTTTCAAAATTTTAATTTTTTTGTACAATCTTTCAGTTTGTCTAATTTGAGTCAGTCAACCATACTTCAATTTTAAAATTTAAATATGTTGTTTATTCTTACAAGTTTAGTTAGCATATTTCATGCAATATTCTCGCAACTATAAATTTATTAAAATAAGTAATAAGCTTAAATTTCAAAATAAAAGTACCGTTGACTGCCTCGAATCAAATAATTGTAAGGTTAGATAGTAAAATCAAAATTTTAAAATATTGGATAGTTAATTAAAAATGGTCCATACATAGTTGAGGTAAGTTTTATATTTTATCTTTTGCAGCTAAAATACAGAAAATCTTTCGATAAATACCTGCTTGTTCACTTTTTTTTCGTGACTTTTAAAAACCTACATTTTACCCCTTTAAATTTTTATAAATATTTTCAGAGGATTACGACGTTAATAAAGATGGTGAAATAATCAAATTATCCTTATTTGCTCTAAAAAAAATAAACTTTTTATATCTATTTTTTATTTTTAATAATATTTTCGATATAAATTATAAAAAAATGAACAGAATAGTGACGGAACCCTGACGGAAGGGGTTAAGTACATCAATTTGAAATTCTGAGAGAATAAATAGAGTTTTAAAAGTTAAGGAGAGAAAAAGAAAAAAAAGGGTATTTTCATTGCGTTTTTGGTATTTTAGTTTTTTTTTTGGTAAAATACAGAAAATCTTTCTATAAATACCCACTTTTTAACTTTCGCTTCCTGACTTTCAAAAACTTATATTTTGCCCCCTTAAAATTTCAGAAATATTTTCAAGGGAATACGACGTTAATAGAGAGGACAAAATATTCAAATTGCTCTTACTTTTTCTATAAATAAAAAGTAATTTTTTAATATATTTCTATCAATATTTTGAAGGATATTTTCAATATAAATTATAAGGAATAGACTGAATGATGGAACCCTAACGGAGGGAGGCTAAATGCAACAACTGAAAATGTTGAGAGCGTAAGATATAAGTTTTTGAAAGTTAGGGAGGGAAAGTAAGAAAAGGGTGTTAATAAGGGGTTTTTCTGTAATTTTGCATTTTTTTTTAACGGCGGTGCATGTGTGTTCTGACACACCCGGTCCAGGCAATAATTTCCTTATTTATCGAAGTTTGGACCTTCCGTACGATCGAGCCCACCACCCACATGCGGACACGTGGTGCGTTCTCCGACACGACAATCGCGGTGTGGGGACCACCGCGGGAGAGGAAGGACACGCATTCACGTGGTGGGCCCCACTCTCCGTCCTAGTACTCACCGCTCAACTCCTCACCCCCTCCCCCTTTTTATTAACCTTTAAAATTAGAAAAAGAAGAAAAAGAAAAAACCATTTTAGACCCCTACATTTACACGCACCCACTTATACACCCCTGTATAAATCCTAAGAACTTATGCAAATAGGCCCCCAAACTTTTAATTTTTCACAATTAAACTCTCCAAGCTTCCCCAACAAGTTTAATATGTTATGCAACATTATTTTGTGAATTGAGCTGGAATACTATTAATAATATTTGGACTTTTTTGCTATCAATTTTTTAGCCGTTAGATCTATATTTTAATTAATTCCACCCTTTAGATCATACTGTGCAACCAACCACCCACTCAATCGTAGAATGACCACCACTAAATTCTAGGGGACTATTATCATCCTAACCATACAATTTTTTATCCAAGGGTTAAAAACTCGATAATAAAACAGTTCAAATACTATTAATAGTATTTCAGCCCAATTCTTATTTTGTATAGCTATCATAATTAAGCAAAAGGATTGAAATATAAGATGAACCTATCTTTAATTTTTTTATTATTTTGTATATGTTAAATAGAAGAAATGGATCTCATATTTGAAAGCTTTATGAGATAATATACAATACAGAGGAGCAAAATCAAGCATTAAAATTAAACTAAAATTTTAAAAAATTAATTTAGTGGTGTTTAGCTCTAAAGATTGGCTCATTACCTAGAAGAGATCGATAAAAATAAAAATGTTTTAGAAATTTTATTAATTAAAAAAAAAGAAAAAACAAATAAATTGTGAAAAGTTCTTTCCAATCCAAAGCTTGGAATTAAAGTGTTTGATTTTTATTCAAAAAAATTTGATAACTATAATTTGATTAGTAAACATATTTCACTTACGATATAATATTTCATTCTAGTTATTTAATAATGTTCTTTATCTATCAGATACATAGTAAAATATATATTTTTTAAATAAATTAGAAAATATATAAAATGAAATATTCATATATTGGAATAAAAGGATCAAAAGCTTTTTTAGTAAGAGAGGCCGTCTCTTATGTAGCAGTTGCAACACATCATTTATATCTCACGACAACTAATTTTTTCTTTGGAAGAAAGAAAATCACGCAGCATAATTTAATAAGTTGGATATATAGTAATAGAACTTTTTCTCAAATAAACTCTTAAAAATTTATAATTTATCAAATAGTCTTATCAATTTTTTATTTGCCCAAATAATCATATTTTGTTCAACTTAGCTTCAGGAGAAGAATAATTAGATTTATAAAATTTAAAAGATGATGAATTATTGACCATCTTTTTCTTGAGAAAAAAGCAGTAAACGATTCACCATTTCCTTCAATTTC
The DNA here is from genome assembly GCA_016920855.1 of Puya raimondii. Classification (NCBI taxonomy): domain Eukaryota; kingdom Viridiplantae; phylum Streptophyta; class Magnoliopsida; order Poales; family Bromeliaceae; genus Puya; species Puya raimondii. Next base: position 9,483,222 of record JABWPP010000049.1, read on the forward strand.
TTCTATAGAATTCTAACAAGTACATAAAAATTTTAACAAATCACTTATAATCTTTAAAATTCAAAAAATTCTAACAGCCTATTCATTCATTGTTGGCTTAAAGGGACCAGCATGCAGTCCTATGGCGGGAGGTCAGGTTGGGCCGAGTCACGTTCGAAATAATAGGAGATCAGGTTGGACCGAGTTATGTTCGAAGTAGCGAGAGACTGGTTGATCCGAGTCACAATGGAGACCCGTGAGCGCTATATCTATACGCTTTAAGTGAATTGGTTGCATATTTCTAGCAGCTCGAGCTTTTGGGATTAATGGTTAGCGCCAACGATCCGACAAGTAGTATCAAAATCGGACGTCACGGGTTCGATCTCCGTATACTGTAAATTTGTGCAAGTGCTGGGAGAGAATTGTTGGCTTAATGGAGCTAGCATCCTGCCTTATGGTCGGATGCCAGGTTGGGCCGAGTCACGTTTGAAATGACGGGAGGTCGGGTTGGGTCGAGTCATATTCGAAGTGGTGCGAATCCTGCTCTACGGCGGGAGGCCAGGTTAGGTCGAGTCACGTTCGAAATGATGGGAGGTTGGATTGAGCAGAGTCATATTCAAAATAGCGAGAGTTTGATTAGACCGAATCACAATCGAGATCCGTGAGCACAGTGTCGGTACGCTTTAAGTAATTTTATTGTATATTTCTAACAAGTCGAGTTACCAAATAGAAATTTTAATAATCCACATATAATTCTAACAGCCTCATAAAAATTCTCATGAATTGATAAAAAAAATATATATTCTACAGTAATATCAGTGTCCCCGTCACATTCTAGACTTTTCAGGTTCTTGGGGGCATTTGATTTTGCGTCCGTTTGAGAGTCGCTGTCTGTCGCCGAGTTTCCACAAATTCGAGTGGTGGGGACCGCCGGCATGACAACGTTAGGTTTCGCCGACTCGGACAAGTGCGCAGGTTTTTGGGTCGGTCATGGGCCAAGAACTTTTCCTTGTTTCATGTAAAAGGGAAGGGAAAAAAAACGCTTTTGAGTGGACCCAAAGTAGGTAAACGTACCCGGTCAAATTCTATGGTAGGTAGGGATGCAAATGGAGGATTGGTGGGGCTCCCGTCCCGATCCGTCCTGAATGAGACAGCAAAGAAAGAAAAGCAAATGGACCGGGGGCAAAAAATGGGGTGAGTTTTATGACCTGAGACGAATTCGGGATAAAAATTATGAAAAATCTTGACCCACGTCGAATCCGCCCCAAAATCGTTTATATTTTTAAAAAATAAGGTTAATTACGTACAGTTCCCTGTAAACATATCGAATAATAGATATATCCATACAAAGTTCAGTTTTTCATATTTATCCCTACAAAAGTCCTAACATTTTCAAATATATCCCTGCTATTAGGATCCGTTAGAAAAATATAGTTAACCATATGTCAAATATTTAACCTTGGTTAGTAATTGAGGTAAATTGACGTTTTTGCCCCTCTTATATTATTTGTGATGGTAGAAAGAAATAAGACGATTGTTGAAAATTTTGGGAGAATATTTCTATATAATTTTAAGGGATAATTAATTGCCTACATACCCTTCAAAACTTCAAAAATATCTGATTTACCCCTGCTATTTTTTTCTTTGTAATATACCCCTCATACGTTCCACAGTTATTCAAAATACTCCCGCTGTTATCCCTCGTTAAGTTATCTAGGGTTAAACAAGAGTTAAATGTTTACCAGAGTTAAATATTTTACCATTGAAAGGCAAATAAGAAAAGAATTTGATATTTTAAGGGCACATAAAAAATACTTACAATTTGAAGGATATATAAGAAAAGTTCGTTATGGTAAAAGAGTATATTTGAAAGGGCAAAATTGTAATTTCACACAGATAACAGCGGCTCTAACAGTTCACTAACAGAATTTAACTTCAGGGGTATATTAGAAAGAACTTGGAACGTAATAAGGGTATTTTCAATATTAGCCTTCTAAGAGGGGTAAATCAGATAGTCGAAAACTTTTCAGGGGTATATAAGCAATTGCCCCTAATTTTAATAGTTGAGGCTTTTGGAGGGACATATTTGTGATGGCAAAAATATCATTTCACTTATTTTCTGTTAAAAAATAAATAATGCAAACCAGGAGGGAAAATATGAATATTACTGGACTTTTGTAGGAATAAATATAAAAAAATTGAACTTAATAGGAATATATTTGCTATTCGATACGTTTACATGGTGCTGTATGAAATTAACCCTTTTAAAAAATACCCCTAAAAATAATATATTTATAAAGAAAATTTAATTATAAATAAGTTGGTCCTCTCATTTCTCAAGCTAGTGTTACAATTCTAGTAGACTTTTTTTTCTTTAATATGTATGTATTTGAAACTTTTGAATTTTGTTGCGAATTATAATTGATATCTTTGATTTTCATAGTTGATGCTGTTAATTATATATAACTTATTAATATTATCCACTACTATTAAAAAATTTGTTGATTTATATTACAAAACGTTAATAATATTTAACTTGTAAAAAAAAAAAATATTAGTTGGCGGGGCGGGCCGGCGAGGGTAGGTTATAAGGCGGGGTAATTTATGGGATAACTTTTTTGCCCCGTCACATATCTGGGGCGGGAGGCGGTGTGGGGATCCCATCCCTAGATCCGTCCCGTTTGCGTCCCTAATGGTAGGGACTCAAACGAGGCAGATCAGGTACAAGAGGGGGTTTGTCATATACTGCTCCGTTTTATTAGCAAATGGAAACATATTCAAAGAAAAATTAATTTTTATTTTTAATTTATTGTTTTATTTGACGCGGATCGGACAAGATCAAAAGAAAAAAGGGGTCCCACGCATCTCTCTCTATTTTTCCTAATAGGTCGGAGCTGATTCAGAGCAAATTATCTTTTTGCCTACTTTTGGCCTCTGGGCGGATCGGAGCAAGAGCTCCATCAGCCTGGATCCATTTGCATCCCTATTCTACTACTGTCCTTTTAGAAGGAAAAGATCTTCGTACTATAAAATCGTTTTTATATCCGATCAATGATCGATATTATTATTATTTTTTTAAAAAAAAAGAAATTATTAAAGTAGATCCAGAATATTATTTGAAGTGTCCAAAAGGGGATTTTATAATTTTTAAAAATTATTTATTAGTGATTAAAGAGCCTCAAAATAGATGTTCTTTGATGGCTCATATGAGCCGTTTGCTCATTTAGCGAGGTAGAACAATTCAAGCTGCTTGAATTTTTCATATGAATATTTTTTTTTTTTTACTATCGAAACAACATTTGACAATTTCGTTTTTCATCTAACATCTATTTTCATAAGGTTATTCGTTTTTAGCCGTTCATTATTCTTGATGGACTTCATTTTTAAAAGTAGTATAATTTGATTTTAAAACATTTCAAAACAGTTTGGCTCAATATATTTCAACAGTGCCGATAATAGTTTTGCAGTCCCTATCATCAAAAACGACTTAAAAGGACTTAAACTTGTCCATACATCAAACTTATTTAAAATTTGGGAAAACATCAAATACCATCCCTGTGGTTTCACACTTTCTCACTTTAGTACCCTATAGTTTAAAGTGTATCACTTTAGTACCCTGTGGTTTCGTTTTTCTCTTTTCGTTGTTCTTTTTGTTAATTTTTTTGTTAAATCAGTGAGAAAGTTAAAACTACATGGTACTAAAATAAATATTCGATAAACCAGAGGTGGGTTATCTGAAATTTTTTCTATATAATTTAACGAAAAAATTAACGAAAAGAACAAGAAAGAGAAAAAAAAATGAAACCACAGAGTACTAAAGTGATACACTTTAAACTATAGGGTACTAAAGTGAGAAAGTACGAACCACAGGGGTGGTATTTAAAGTTTTCCCTTAAAATCTTGGTTAAATACAGTGAACATGCTATGCCAATATCAAAATATAAATTAACAAGAGCTAGGCTATGGGGAGATATTAATATAGTACTGAGCCCTTCATGCTATAAACTCATTTTCGATGTTCGGACATTCGTTTTAGTGATCGACGCTATTAAATATGATCTAACGCATTTGAATTTATTAGATACCGAATTTCGTAAACTTTTGACATTATTTACTTGCTAATCAAATGGCCTCAAAAGTGATAACTTTAACAAACTGTATGAGGTGTTTTCTAGTTTAACGATATCAAATAGTCCAAATTAATTAAATTCTGATGAATTTTTTTAAATTATATATCTAAAATAAATTGCAAAATTCCGTCGTGAATTTGAAAAATCTTTCTCCTATTTTTATAAGTTTACTCAATTTGACTATTCATTTTATGGTGAATTCATAAACTAGAAAATTGTGACACCCCAGATAGTTCTATATAAAAGATATAATATGGCTAACATCTCAACCCGGCTTACGCATTTTGGGTGGTGGCTAGGCCCAAGAGGTTGAGAGAGTTGAGCGTGTTAGGACGGGAGTAGTCCTAGGATAGGTGACCCCCTGGGAAGTCTGGGGCGTCACAGTTGGTATCAGAACCAATTACCAGCCGGAAGTGTGAGATGAGTCTCGGCTGAGCCAGGTGTAGTTATGGGTAGAGCAGGACTCTCCAGGGTTTATGGGTAGAGCGCGGCTCCTCCGGTTTAAGCTAGCGAGATGAGTCTCACACCGCCTGATACTTGTGAGTCGGAGCCTGACGTGGACGTCAGGGCTTAAAGGGAGGGAGATTGTGACACCCCAGGTAGTCCTATATAAAAGATATAATAGGGCTAACCTCTCAACCCGGCTTAAGCATTTTGGGTGGTGGCTAGGCCCAAGAGGTTGATAGAGTTGAGCGTGCTAGGACGGGAGTAGTCCTAGGATGGGTGACCCACTGGGAAGTCCGGGGCGTCACAAAAATGATTTTCAAAAATCACATAATTTGGTTTTTAGATTATTCAAATATCTTAAATCATGTTTAATAGTATCATCGAAAATAAGTCTATAGCATAAAGAGCTTGGTGCTATTTACACTTTTAGTCCCTAATCTTTAAAATATTTAGTTTTTAATGACATAATCATTTTACCTCTTTTGTAAAATGACTAACTTATTATAGTTCAATCCAACTAATTAATTAATAAGTAGCTAGGATAGTTTTACCGCAAAATTCTAGATTTATCCTAACGTTTAGGGACTAAAATGCAATCTAAGATTAAATTTAAAAAATTAAAGTATTAAATAGAAAGTGCATGAACCAACTTGAAATATTAGGATAGTAGAGAGACTATTATGTGAAATTAGGAGAGGACCTCAAAATCGTACAAGTACATTATCATGTCATGCATACACAAGAAGTTCTTTAAAATGCTATTAAGTTGGACAAAATGCTATTAATTGGACAACTGGGAAAAAATAAATAAATTACTAAACCATCATGTTGTATTATTATAACTCCTTAATTTCTGCGAATTCATCATATTCATAAAAGCCATTAGTTCAATCACACCACACCACTTAAATGAGTAACTCGATATTGTGAAACCATCGGCTCTGATACCATTTCTTAGGGAGTTCTGATCTAGCCTAACCGCACACAGAATGAAGAATGTGATATATTCAATAAAACTGATCTGATCTAAAACCTCAAGTCTATCAGATATAAACGGATTAGTATACATATCAACCTTCAACTCTCTTATTAATTATCTGATATGGGGCTGTACACATATAAACTCTTAACATATCTGATTTTCCGGTAAATTATTTCTGAACTATTTTCTGTTATATCGATCTTTACTTAAAAGCATCCCAATATAGTCTAGCGTCACATTTGAAAGCGTCGGCAAATGAAGAGTCGCCACATACATACCGATGCTTATGCTAAGCGTCAGAATTTTTTAAAATCCTAATGCTTTAAAATGTCTAAAAAATTAAAAATAATAGTTAAATTTATCATTTAATAAATTAGTTTTTATACAATAGAGGATTCATATGACGATATTTTTTGAAGCATCGGTATTTGCTATATTGTGAGGGACGCTTTTTCAAGCGTCGTCTGAAAAGCGTTTATATATTGAGATTTTCTCGTAGTGTGTGTTTGGTCATAACTTTACAACAGATGTATTCTACACAAAAAAATAAAAAACAAAAATAAAACTTTACAAAAGAAGTAGAGAGATTAACACCTTAGAATTAAATGCTGTGAAATATTAGCCAACCAAGAGGGGAAAAAAAAGACCAGGACATGATAGATGCAGCATATTCATTCAACCACAGTTAACATTATAATTGTGAATCCTTTAAGTCCCAAAGTAAAGTGATTATATATAGGGCTCATGACTTTATGCAAAATGTAGGTAGAAGCAAAAAAGAGAGAAAGAGAGATAAGAGAATTAACATGATCCAACTACAGAAAACATAGAACAACACCGATCGAAATCGATCGATCGATCGGTGTTTTTGCTTTTTTTCAATTTTAACTTTGTTTAGGTGTAGTTGGAGTCGCCCTCGTAGGTGAGGCCGACGCCCCAGCCGGCGTCGGCGACGTTGTAGAGGATTAGGGTTTCCTGGGAGGTGCAGGTGGTGAGCCGGAAGGAGAGGGCTTGGCCGCCGAGGTTGGCGAAGGCCTGGAACGATGCGCCCCAGTTGTGGCTCATGCTGATCCAGTCGGTGCTGTCGCCTTTCACGTCGATGCTGCAGACGTCCCCCGACCCGCCGACGTTGAGCACGTAGACGAGCAGCCAGTAGGCGTTCCCCTGGAACTGGAATCGGACTCCGCCCTTCTTAGGGCATGGAACCCTAAAAGAAAACACAAAATCATATACCATGTTAAATAATACAAAACAACCGTTATACTCTAAAAACTTAAGATTGTAGAGAACAGAGAGTTAGTACTTGATCTTGTGGCTTCTCTTGTTGATCTTTTCCATTGTTTCATTTGTTTTTTGTTTTTTTTTAGTGCATGCATGCATGTATGTGTAGTGCAGGAGAATGAGAAACATTGAGAGAGAGTGTGTGTGTGTGTAGAGCAATTTCTCATAGAGAGATAATTTAAGCACTTTTGCATGCATGATTTTGAGAATTTCTCAACATTTGAATTCTTTGGCAAATACATATTCAACCTCTCAAGCATATAGCTATAAAGGTTAGAAAGAAATTGAGGGAACAATTAATTTTCAATATATAATTTGGAGTTTTGCTGGACTACTAACGATAGTAAACTATTCGGTTTATTAACCGATTTGCTTTCGATGTTAGAGCTTCTAAATCAACGATCAGCGCTATCGGATGTGATCTAGACCATTTGAATTATCTAGAAACCAAATTTTATATTTTTCGACATCACTAACCGAACGAATATCAAAGGGTTATAAAATTTATAATTTTAATGTCCAATACGGTGCATTTGCTCATTTAACGATATAGAAGAGTCTAAATCAGTTGAATTCTTGTTAGAAAATATTTTAAACTATTTAAAACAAGATCTAGATTCTAGATCTTAAATACATAAATTATTTCATCACTTTTTGAAAGATATTCATTTTCAACCATTCATTTTATGTCTACTTGATGGATAAAAGAACAATATCGAAAAAATATGAAATTTAATTTTCAGATAGTTTAAATGATCTAGATCATATTCAACGGTGTCGATCGTTGATTTGAAAGCTCTATCATATAAAATAAATCGATAGTAAATCGAACCATTTACTATGATAGTATTCTTAAAAAAAAAAAAAAAAAACTAGCATGAATTTATGTCCATTGAACTGGCGTACCTCCGGTACATGACCGGGACGATACCGGCGTGCCAGTCGGCGATCTGCATGAACGCAGGCTTCGACATGTCGAAGTGCACCCTCGGGGGGTTGCACCACCCGCCGTCGTCGGAGGCCTCGGCCCAGTTGGGCGGGCAGAGGTTCGTGCCGGTCACGACAATCGACGGGCTCCCCGCGTAGCAAGCCGTCGCCCCCGTGCACCGTATCTCGTAGCAACCGCCGCACCCATACCCGTCGTTGAACAACACCGAGCTCAACGCCGCGGTCGCTGTCCCGTAGCCGGTGTTGTAGAGGTTGCCATATCCACAGGCTCCCCCTGTAGTCATATTTCAAAAGCATATACATACACAACTAGTTAGGGTTAGGGTTGATGAATATGTATGCATAATGCAAGTGAAAAGAGAAGTAACACATATATACTTAGTGTTTTAGGTTAAATTTGTTTTAGTTTACAATACAAACATGTATATGTAAATCCTGTCTAAAGAGCTGAACTGGTTGGTGACAGATTTAATCAAGAATAATATGATAATTTGATATTGAAATAATGTTCACGAAAATTTTTGTTACAGAAAAGATTTTCTCAGTAAAATGAAGGAAAAGCGAGAAACGAGAGAGAGAGAGAGACCCATGGTGTCGGACGCGGTCTCGTCCCCATAGAACGTGGCGTGGGCGAGAGACCAGTCAGACATCTGGAAATTTGCATCGACTCGAGTCACTGCGACTGCCACCAGCACTGCCAGCACTGCCAGAAGCCGGCCGATCGATCGAGGTCGACGAAAGGAAGAAGCCATGGATGCCCTAATTTGCTTGAGAAGCTAGCTCAAAAGCACTTCTTGAGAAAGCTCAATCTCTCCCCTTTGGACACACCCCCACCCCTCAATGTTTATTATAAGCAACCCTTCTCTTCCCCATTTGAAAACCCTAGCATCAATCCCCTTTGACCTACGTGCATTTCTATGAGTTGGCGCCACGACCATGTTATTGGGTAGTAAAATGACTAAAACGCCCTTGTAAATCACGCCATGCCACCCAACAAGGGCCCCTGGATTAGGGGTAATTCGGGAATCATGACATGCAAAAGCAAATGGTCGACTTTGTTGACGTGCTTGCATGTTTTTTATTTATAAATATATTGGACGTGCACAAATGTAAGTAATATTGTATATTATATTTATATTAGTTTTTTACATTAATTTGTATTTTTTTAAAAAAGTTTCTTTGGATGGAGAAATGGATTTTTTTTTTTTGTTGACTAAAATATTTCAATGTGGATAGGTTATTAAATATTATGTAACACTTTTGTATGAATTGAATAGTGAAGGATCTTATTTTAGCTTTAATAACAACTAACAATTTTTAGCTTATTACCAAGTATTATATATTTGATCTTGAGCATTGATCAAATCTAAGACTAGCTCCTTTTTTTTTATTTTCTAGGGGGCTAAAATCGAATAAAGTATATGGAGAGTAATTAATAAAATTTCTCTCTTGCTGAGTTTAAACCAAGTAACAAGAATAATAGAAACCCAAAAATAAATGGCTCGACTTGTTATTGCAGAGTCTATTTCTTTTTTTTTAACTGGATTTTTTGTCATAGTTAAAGTAGATGTTAGATAACCAATAATTAATAGATAATAAATTAATTAATGTGGTAAATTTTACTATTGATTATAGCTAAGAAACATATAATACATCAATATATATAATGTTAATTTAGTGTCAGATTTGAGAAGTGATACATTTTAAACCACCGTAAATTAAAGCAAAATCAAGCTATATGCAATAGCATGATTAGGATTGTACACTTTTTTTTTTTTACGTACACGTACATATTCCATCAATAATAACTCTTACTCTGTCAATATTACTATCTTTTTTTATATCCTTACCTTAATTAGATATGAACTCAGGGACTAAACTGTAGAGCGCACAGAAATTAAAAGTAGGCTAAATTATAAAAAATCTCCTTGCACTTTAGTCCCAGTCTCAATTATCCTTCTGCATTAAAAATTGTATCAATTACTACACTACACTTTATCGTCATCTCAAATAGATCCAAAAATATTAAAAAATTGGCAAATTAGGCTGAAAATTTTAACTAAAATGAGTTGGACATATCACATTATTCCATATCTCAACATATATCTAATTTACAATTCAAATAATAAATAAAAAACTTTAGATAAAGGAGATTTCCTATTTTTGCTAATACTATGGATAGTGATAATTTATTGAGCAATTTATTTAATTTATATAATTTTATTGCATTACTTGTAGATAATTGCAAAAAAAAATTTATAAAATTTTATAGCTGAATTCAAGTAATGACAAAAGCCAAAAGAAAAAAATAATCCTGCTTCTTCAAGTATGGAACACCAAAGCGAATCGAAAAATGAAGGAGAAAAATAAGCACAAAAGCAACTTATGCTGTTTACGAGCATGTCTCTCTCAGAAAACCCTAATTCCTCAAAATACAACCCAATACTTTCTCTCGTAACAAGAATCCGCGAAAGTTACCCTCATTTTTACCCTCCCTATCGCGCTTTAGTATTGAACAAGGTAAAACGTATTAACAATTCAACACAAACAAGATCTCTAAAATTTTAAAGAATATATATAAACTTTCAAAAAGCCCATTTTTTATTTCCACATTATCGCATACATGTATTATCACAAACTATGTGCCCTAACACTAGCTTAAGCTTTTAGGATCCAAGCCAGATACTCAATTGTACAGTTGATGAAACTATTTTACATTTTTTTTTTTTCTATTTACGTCGAAATTTCTAACCAAAATGTGTGAAGAAGGATTGCCCATTTCTCATGAAGTTGTAATTCAGCTCGCCAATTTTCGCGGTCTTTTGCCTGTGGAGAACATCCATATAAGGGGGAAAAAGAAGGAAAATCCAAGCATTAGTTGTAACACCCCGAAAATTCAAGCAAAAAGGTGTCGAAAGCAGAAAACATTCTCAAAGACTTTTAAGCCTCTGAACAAGATTTGGGATCAATTTGATTAAAATCGAGTCAAATTGATACTTTGAATGAACTAAAAGTCAATTAAGTGAGTCAAATATCAATTTGATTCAATATGAATCGAATTTAAACCAAACAAGCTCAAAAAGTATTTGAAAAGTTTCAAAATGATTTTAAAGAGATCATAGTGAAGTTTTATTTGATTTGAACTCAAATTGAACTAAATCGAAAGGTTTTAGGACGAATATGATGAAGATTGTTGAATTTATACTGCCACTGTACATGCAGCCACTTTGAAAGAACTTTTGATTGTATTTTTGAAATTTGATTAAGGTTATGGGTCTTATTGGAAAGATCTTTGAGTTATCTTTCCAATGCATGTTGAATCACCATAAATGGACATCAGACAAAAGAATTATTGCAATTTTACTAAATTCATCGACACAATCCTGATCTGCGAGCTGGTTCGGGATTTCAAGCATTGTCAAGAGTATTTTGGTAAACTTACCGATTAAAAATATAATAGTTTTAATAGGGCTAAGTATATATTGGTCCAAACCTGAATTTGTCCACTAAATTCTATATAAAATGACAGAAATACCTTTGAAAGGCCTGGTTTGAATGGGAGAAACAGAAAACCTATTCCATTTCTCTTCTCTCTCGCTTCTTCACATTCGTTTCTTCCTCAAATGATTCTCTTCCCTCTCACTCAGAAATTAGAAGGAAGTTTTCTCCTTCAAACTAAAGAGATTTAAGAGGAGATTCTTTGGAGAAAAATTATCCTCAATCTAGAAATTTTAGCTAAAGAATCAAGTGAGTAGATTCAAGTTTTTGTGCTGTATAAACATTAAGGATGCGTTTTTTATGTTGCTTGTGTATTTTTCTACTCTCTTTATAAACTCAACTGAGTAGTTTCTTGTAAAGTTGACGCATGGCTTTTGGCAGGTTTAAATATGTGAGTTGTTTTATAAAAAATATAATTGCACAGGGACGCTCAATATTAACGCCAGGCATACTTAAGCTTTCAATGTTAAGTATGCGGCAGGTCTACAGCAGTTGCATCCCCGAAGTGCTTCCGCTATCGGGATGCTGCATTAGCCGTAATCTTTATAAGATTGCAATAAGGGAAAAGTATGCCTGACCCTCCTGAACTTCAGCCCAACTACATTTAGTCACTCAGAACTTTAAAAATTGAAAAGAACTATGTGGACTTTTTAACTTGTTTCAATTAAGAAAAACTAACGAAATTTTGGGGCTGATGTTTGTGTACTTTTTCTTTACTTCTTTAAAGTTCGGGCGGCTAAATGTAATCGAGTAAAATTTTGGGGATTCCACCGGCCCAGCACGCTTTTCCCATTACAAAATTAAAAAGCCAAAAATTCTCAGATAAGTAGAGTATATAAATACCACATCTGATCTTCCAGCATTTCTTCAGTGAAACCAAATGCCTTAAGCTCCTCGACGGTATGATGCACAAGGAGGCTGTACCTGTATCACAGTAAAAGGATCACTATGTAGGATTAACACATGTACTGCTTTTTCAACTTAATTTATCCATCCTTAACTTACTTGCAGATCAGTTTCTTACACCAATCAAGTGTCTAATGAAACTAAACAAATCAAAAAGACTAAAACACAATTAAATAAGCCTATTGCAGAAGTCGACTCCTTTCGGAGAAACTTACGGAGCTTACACATGAAATGCACAAACAAATTCACAGAAAATTACATGTTTCGACAAACTGCTGTTAATGAAATGCTAGCTGTTAGATTCAGGGAGAGTTTTCTGCAATTTGGCCAAAAATATAACAACCGAAGGGCAACAAAATCATCGAATCCATATGAAGCAGGAAATGATTACCTGCCGCCATTCCCTGTTTGCATGACCAACATTCCACCATTGTCAAAATTATTCAACCCCTCGAACTGCTCCACGGTCCACTTGTACCACCTCATCAAGAAAACTCTCAATGTCAATCCGTGCGATACGAGAACTATGTTCATGTTCGGTGATCTTTCGCCAGGTGGCTGAAACCGACCTATATCGATATCTGCTTTAAGGGTCTCCCTAAAGCCTGTAGCAGTAACACTGCATAAATATGAAGCTATACATCTTAGAGGCATAGGTCAAGTGTGTTAGAGAACGAATACGACTATCGTGCACGCTAGGATAGCCCGTGGTTTATTGAAAAGCTCATTACCTGTTATTCGGTCGTATACGTCAGCGGCCGATTCTCCGTTTGGAAAACGGTAGAAGAAACGACCGTATCGCCTGCGGGTTTCTTTCTCGACTCGCATCTTCTCCCTGTCCTGAAAATTTCCTATTTCACATACGCGGGCAGAGAGCAGAACTCTTGGTAAGAGAGTCGTGAAGAGTAACAGATTATCTGAAAAAGTCATTAGGCTTTCTGTAATGGAATACTACTTAAACATTAGCAAATCTTCTCAAAATTTACTGCACTGCTGTGCTGCGCTCATGTGATGAATGTGCCGCACAATGACTACAGCAATAAATCACCAATTTAATGCATGTTAGTAGATACAAGCTGATTAAGTGTAGCATGTTGGCTACTACTGGATAGCAAGGATTTAAGCGTCGCGGCATAGGATCGTGCCGAAAACTTGCTGGCGCGATACGGCACAGTGTGTGCCATGCTATGCCAATGTGTGCCGGTCATAAAACCCATGTGTGGAAACATAGGCAATAATATATGCTAATTGCTTATTATAAATATTTATCAAATCTTTTGAACTTTATTGAAGCAACTACTTGCTAATTTTAAAGAAAAAAGGGCTTTGAGCCGTGTCATTGGTACAAGGATCATATCGTGCTGATATCTTGTCAGCACAGTGGGTACGGCCAATGCCACTGGGCACTTAAAATATGCAAGGTGACACCCTCAACAATATCCTCTTCAATCAATTTCATTTCAGTTGAGTTCAGTCATATGAAGTGGGGATTTCATTAAAATTAATGACTTTATTAGCTATACAGTACGAAGCTCGAATCCATTAAATTTAACAAAATTGCCACTAAGACCATGTTCGGAATCGTCGAAATCACCGATTTAGATGGAAATTTCAAATCAGAATTCATTAAATCCGTTGATTGGAAACACTTTGTTTGGTATAAGCAAATTCAACGGCTTGAGGTCGGATTTTCCATAATTTGCGTTTCTCACACATCAAAAAAAAAAAAAAAAAAAAACTTATCTCTAATCCCTTTATGAGCTATGTGTCCAAGTACAAAATTTGATCCAATCCAATCCTATTCATTCCAAACAAGAGAATTCGGCAACAAATCAAGTTACTTGAATTAACGGAATTACAAATCAGTTCAATCCAATCTAGATTTGAACTTAAGCCTTTTTTGGACGTCAGAATAAAAAAGTTTTTTTTTTCATTTAGCCCCCTTAAAAAATTTTACTTCACAAATAATCTTATGAAAATTATAAATGCAGAAATGATCCTATATTGTGCACATGGGCATCATGCAAAATATTTTAAGTGAACACGGTGATTCATTCATCGTGTTTAGAATAGTGTATGGAGAGGAAGAGACTTACATTCAATTTCTAAAAATACATTATGTATTTAGATAAGCACTGTAAATGAATCACCATATTCACTTTAAATATTTTGCATGGCGCCTACATGCACACTATAGGGCCATTTCTGTATTTATAATTTTAATAGGGTCATTTACAAAATAAAATTTTTTAAAGGGGCTAAATGCCAAAAAAAAGGCCCGGAATAAGTTATTCGATGATAGCTTATTCGGTATGAAGTTAATTTTCGCTCCTTGAAAGACCTTGACATTCATAATTTGGTAAGATAATATATTATTTTTACCTACGAAATGATTTATCTTACTCCGAAAATACCATGTTTGGATGCATGAATATTTTATTCAGTATATCTCCATGACTTATTTGGTAGAGAAGGAGTGCGATCAAATGTCTAAAATCAGATACTATATTCAGACTTCCAGTCATTTTTTTCGAATAAGATAAATCACCTCGTAGTAAGTGAAATACGCTATCCTACCGAATCATGATGAATATCAAGACCTTTCAATGAGCAAAAATCAAATTCGTTTCTAGAAAATCCTTATACTGAATAAGTTATCCACCAACTTTCAAACAGGGCCAAAAATGATGTGAAGGCTGAATATGATATTTTATTCTACACATTTGACCGCACTCTAAATAGGACATTACAGATGACTTATTCCGACATCCAAACAATCACAACGAAAAATCCTCATAGTGAATAGGATATCACTATATGACTTATTCCGACATCCAAACATTTACAGTAAAAAATTCTTATATCAAATAGTGTTACGACAAACGCACAAACGGAAACGAAAATGGCGAACACGAAAAATAAACAAACCACAATCAAAAATAAAAGAACACACAGATTTACGTGAAAAACCCTTTGCAGGGAAAAACCACGGGCGAGGGAGGAGAGAACTTCACTATCGAAAAGGGGAATACAAAAGTTTGTAGTACAATGCGTTATCTGTCGCCTTTAGGGCAAAAACGATAAAGGAAAACTCTTAACGGGTTTCGGATCTGATCCGTACCGCGGGGGGCGGAGCCTCCCGCACCCCCTGGCGAATGTCAGTGGTGGGTTACGGGCTCGGGCCTATTGGTCCGAACCCTTCGCTATTCACCACAGACATTTATTTTCCTTCACAACTTGATTTTCAAATTTGGTCGCACCGCGAAACCGTCGACGAGTCGGAGTCTCAAAACTGAAGTCGAATACCAATTTCGAGGCACATCTAACAAATAGGATATTACTGGATGACTTATTCCGACGTCCAAACAATTATAGTAAAAAATTCTTATATCAAATAGGAAATCACCGGATGACTTATTCCGACGTCCAAACAGGGTCTTAATCAATTTGTTTTTGTTTCATGACTTAAATTAAAAACAATATGAACTAGAATTGGGGGGATCTCACCGAAGTCCTGCTCGCGGAGGCGGGGCTCCTCGCGGACGCCGGCGATGCGGTGGGGCTCGAAGGCGCCGCCGATGCCGCAGAGCGTCTCGAGCGTGCGGCGGTAGGGCGACACGTAGAAGTACACCTTCCAATCGTCTCCGCCGCCGCCGCCGCTCTCGACGAGGCGGCGGATGCGGCGGCCGCACTCCTCGGCGTCGCCCCACCCCTTCGCCGTGAGCCCGATGCGCGGGTCCGGCACGCGCGTGTACGCCGCCTCGTCCACGTTCCCCTCGCTCTCCCCGTGCCGCACCAGCACGATCCTCCTCGGCCTCGGCGGCGCCGCCACCCCCACCGCCGCCGCCGCCGACAGCGCCGGCAACTGCAACTCCGCCGCCGCCGCCGCCGCCGAGGGGGAGAGGGAGAGGGAGCGGCGGCGGTGGCGGAGGCCGAGGGTGTCTTCGCAGCAGCGGATGCGGAGGCGAGAGGAGGAGGGGAGAGGAGGAGACGAGGCTAACGAAACCATGTATGCGACGGGGATTTTTATTTATTTATTTCATGCGCTTTCGCAAAGATATTGCGCACTGTGTGGGATTTTAAATTGAAAAATTGGGAAAAGAGAGGGGGAGTGTGCGTGGGTACGTGTGTGATTGCGCGCGTGTGTGTGGTTGTGTGGTTGCGGGAAAGATAAGGTTTATTTTGAAACAGAATTTGGCATCTTTTGGGGGGAATGGAGATCCTATCGACACCTGCAATAGTTCTCACAAATATCGCCAGGTCACGAGCCACGTCCCATAATATGGGTCTAAATCTTACATTTCTAAATCGAAGAATTGACACACACACAAAAAAAAAAAAATAGGATTAATTGCATACAGATTCTCGCAAAAATAGTGAATTATAAATATATTACTGCAAAGTTCAACTTTTATAAGTTATCCCTACAAAAGTCCTAATATTTTCAGATATGTCCCTACTGTTAGGATCCGTTAGAGACATTTAGTTAACCATAAGTTAAATACTTAACCTTGATTAGTTTTTGACATTGTTACCCCTCTTATATTATACTGTTATGATTTTTGGAATGACATATTTGTGATGGCAAAATTGAAAATATAAACAGTTCTCTAGCGGTTCTCTAACGGTAACAAATCAGAGGGACATATCTGAAAATATTAAGACTTTTGTAGGGATAACTTATGAAAGTTGAACTTTGCAGGAATATATCTGTTATTCACTATGTTTGCGGGGACCTTTATGCGATTAACCCAAAAATTTATTCAACTTTAGTTTAAAAAAAATTTGATATAGCAAGTGAAAAAATATAGACCAATAGAAACGTGTGGGTGGAAAGTTTTTGCTGTGAAGTAGGTTGTATACTTGTATGGTTAGGATTGCTCAAAATGGAAAAGTAAAGGCTAAATTACAGAAAACCTCTCTATCAATATCCGCTTTTTTACTTTTCTCCACCGTCATTTAAAAATCTATATTTTGTTCCCTTGAAAATTAAAAAATGTTCACAGGGGAGTACGGTGTTAACTGTGATGATAAAATGACCATATTGCCTCTCACCATCTTCGTCTTCTTCCTCAATCTCGCCCAGCCGCCGACTCTCCTCTTCCGTTTTTCGCTCAACTGCGGTCTCCCCTCACCATTTTCGTCCTCTACCTGCTCCCCAACTCCTCCTGCACCCTCCATCCTCTATTTCGGCGACGGTAAGGAGGAGATCGGAATGGGCATGGACGGAGAGGTGGGCGAGGATGAGAGCGAGGCAGGGAAGGAGTGCGAGAGCATGTGTGTGGGCGCGGATGGAGAGGTGGGCGAGGGCAAGGCAGCGGAGGAGGGCGAGGCGGCGGAGTAGGACGAGGCGGCGGAGTAGGGCGAGGCGGCGTGGGCGGCGAGGAAGGAGGCGGCAAGGGAGGAGGCTGAGGGTATTTTGGGTATAAAAAATATATAATAATAAGATATAAACGGAACCCTAACGGAACACTGACGGCGGGAGGCAAAGTGAACATTTTTTATTTTTCAAGGGGGCAAAGTGTAAGTTTTTAAATGACAGGGGAGAAAGTGAAAAAAGGAGTATTGATAGGGGGTTTTTTGTAATTTAGCCAAAAGTAAATTACGGGCTCTTTTTGCATTTAGCCCCTTTAGAAAAAAAAATTCTACAAATGGCCTCACAAAATTTATATTTGTAAGATTGGTCCTATCCCCGCCACACAAGCGTCACGCGAGTGCCACACAAGCGTGGAGAACGGTGTAGGGTAAGTTGAACACAGTGAATCATTCACCGTGTATCATTTACCGTGTTTGGACTCGGTGAATGATTCACCGTGTTCCATTATTTTTTTATCACAATATTAAGTAATACTTGGGGTTTGGGGTTTAGGAAGGACACGGTGAATCATTAACCGTGTTCAACTTAACATAGACTCACGCTCACGTGGCGCTCGCTTGTGGGGATAGAGTCAATCTTGCAAATATAAATTTAGGATAATTGCCTATATACCTTCAAAACTTAGAAAATATCTCATTTACCCCTACTTTTTTTTTCTTTCCAATATACCCTCATACGTTCCTCCGTTATTCAAAAATACTCCTGCAGTTACCACCCGTTAAGTTAACTTGGGTTAAACGTAAGTTAAATATCTATCAGAGTTAAAAAAAAAAATCAGAATACCTCTTTTGCCCTTAACTTAAGGGCAAATAAGAAAAGTTGGTGATGGTAGAAGAGTATATTTGAAAAGACCAAAAATCAAAATACTTCTTTTGCCCCTGACTTGAGGACAAATAAGAAAAGTTGGTTATGGTAGGAGGATATATTTGAAAGGGCAAAATAATAATTTTACAGAGATAACAGTTATTGCTGACAGTTCACTAACAGAATTTAACTTTAGTGGTATATTGGAAATAGGTTGGAACGTAAAAATGGTATTTTCAAAATTAGCCTCGTAAGAGGGGTAAATCAGAAAGTCGGGAACTTTTCAGGGGTATATAAGCAATTGCCCCTATAAATTTTATAGGGCTATTTGTAGCAAGAAAAATTTGAGAGGGCTAAATGCAAAAAAGTACCCTTTTGCTTTCCAAACGTGGGGAGAATGACATTTCGTTTGGGGAGAATGACATTTTAGTTCTCACATTGTAAATTATTATAATTTTTGACTCGGACTTTCTGAATTATTGAAATTAAATTTTACAATACAATTTAGATGACTAAATATTGACAAATTATTGATTGGGAAGTGATTTGGAGGTATTGTGATCGATGAGGCGACAATAATTAAAATGTTACATCATTTCTATATTAGTAATTTGTAGACATCTGGCCGACTAAATTGGGTTTGGAGACTTGATTGTAATAATTTTAAATATTCGAGTCAAAAATTATATCAAATTAGAGTTTGGCTCATAGTTTGAGGACCAGAAGTATAATTTACCCATATATATATATATATATATATAGAGCTAGTCTCCTATACTATCTATAGTACCGGGGCTCCGGTACTATAGTCGCTTTTTCGATCTTAGGGTGTTCAAATCAACGATCCACACCGTTGAAACTGATCTAGGATATTTGAAGTTCTTAGAAATAAAATTTTATAATTTTTCGACATAGTTTACTTTATGATCAAACCGTTTCAAAATTGTCAAATTTCAATAGTTATTATGGCGAGTTTGTAGTTTAACGGTGGAGAAGAATCTAAATTTATTCAAATTTTGATAGAAAATACTTTAAACTACATAGATGAAGGTCAACATCCTTGATCTTGAATTCGAAACTCCTATACTCAAATTTTAAGAATTATTCAATTTCCACCGTTCATTTTGACATGATTTATTTACTAAGTAAATGATATCGAAAAAAACTAAAATTTTATTCCTAAGAACTTCACATATCCTAGATCAGTTTCAACGGTGTGGATCGTTGATTTGAACACCCTAAGATCGAAAAAGCAATTATAGTACCGGAGCCCCGGTACTATAGATAGTATAGTAGCCTCATTCTATATATATATATACACACACATCATTCTTTGTAGTTAAAGTTTTCAAAAACGCATTATTTCACATAATTTAATATAATATGAGAGCAAAAAGTTTTAAGTTTCACATAAAAATAAATTAGAGAAAGAAAAACATTGCATAGCATTAATCCTTTTCTCTTCAAAAATGAAGAAAAAGAGAAAAATAATCTCGTTATCTTTTCAGCCAGTTTGATGTTAACATATGTGAGTAAAAATATTAAGATTATTAATTTTATCCTAATTTACTTTGAATAATACTATATTTACAAATAAATTTTACAATATTTTATAAACTTGCTTATGCTACTGTTTTTAATAGGCGAAAAGATATCAATCTCAAATTAATTATTACAGTTTATAAGGTAAAAAAAATTTAACCACTAAATTTTAAATTTTATAAATTATTGTAGAAGTTGTTTGCAAGAAAAGCTTTTTTTATTTTTTTGGCTAATTTGCATAAAAAATCTGCGGATTTTGTATTTTACAAAAATAAACTACTTAGTCTCAAACAGTATAATCTGATCTTAAACAGTGCAATTTTTATTTTATGTGATACAACTTAGTCTCAAATAATTTTAAATTATACGACGTCGCTTTAAATGACGAATTTCGCAACTTCTTGTTCCTCTTTCTTCATTGCCTTTTGGCCTTTTCTGTGTAGTAAGTGTGGCATATGATCTTTCACAGGAAAAATATATATGTATATAATTATGTTACTATATTATTAATAGTACAAAGTGCTTTGTGCTATTAGGGTTTCGGCCCTTAGAAGAAGGGATGTGCGGACAGGATGATAGTGGTCTCCTAGAGTTGAGTAGGCGGTTGGTTGAATAATATGATCTAATAGATAAAAATGATCAAAGGGGTAGATCTAACGACGGAAAACTTGATAGCACTAATCGTTTGTTACTATCAATAATACAGTAGCCGGACTATATATTCTTTCTCCTTCTTTTTTTTCTCATCCTCTCCATCTTTTTTGCTACCGTACCCCCTTCCTCACCTTCTGATACAGCAGCAGCCCTCGCTCCGACGCGCTCTCCCTCTCCGCCCTCTTCAAATCGCCGTCCACGGCCATGTCCTCCACCGTAGTCTCACCTCCGCAAGCTGTGCCATTAATCCGAACCCGTGTTACCACCGCCGGTATTAGCAGAGGTATGAGCGGAGTAGGAGAGAGAAGCGCGGCATCGACGTGAAGGCGGTTAAGGAGGAGGTAGAAGAAACGGAAGGAGAAAAATGAATAAGAGAGAGAAAGTAAAGAGAAAAAGAAATTAAAAATATTTTGATCAGTGTACTAAACTTTTCGATACAATCTATAAAATTTAAAGAGATGATTTATTTTTGCAAAAATCGTAAAATCTATGATTGGAGGGGAGCAAGCGGAATCTCCCGAGTTATGCGGAGAAAGCCCGAAAAGAAGAAAAAAACAAAAGCTCGTGTCCACGTGGCGCCGGCCCACCGCAGCCACCGCCGCAGAAAAGACGAGAGAGAGAGAGCCGCTTACTCCGTTTTCCTTCCTGAGCCAGCTGGCGCACGACCATGGCCTCCACCTCCTCCTCCCCACTCCTCTTCCATTTCTCCCCGGTCCGGTCCGCCGCCGCTCCGGTCCACCTCCCGGTCCGGTTCATCTTCCCGAACCTCTCCTCCTCCTCCTCCTCCGGCGCCGGCGCCGGCGCCGGCGCCCGCCGGAACCCTAACCGGCCGGTGTCCGTTGCCGCCGCCGCCGCCGGAGTGTTCGCGACTCCGCTCATCTCCCCCAACGACCAATGGGGCACGTGGGCCGCCGTCTTCGCCACCGCCGCCTTCGGGATCTGGTCCTTCTTCTCCCCTCTCCCCCAAATTTGTGATTCTTCGCTTTTTCATTGTAACTTAGGTTCGTGTACTTTCAATTTCAATATGGAAAATGCTTGGGATACTCGATTTTTGGGTACTCTAATAGGTTGTTGATGAGTTAGCATATATATATATATATAAAATCCAGCTACTATCCTTTTAGGAGGATGGGAGCCTTCGTCCTCCTAAGTTTTCTACCGTTCGGATGAAAAGATGTGCGGCTAGGATGAGAGTGGTTACGGTTAGGTTGATAGTGGGCCCCTTAGGGTTGAGTGGGTGGTTGGTTGAATAGTATAATCTAACGGTTGAAAATGATTAAAAGTTAGATCTAACGGCCAAAATTTTGATAGGACAAAGACTTCTATCCTCTTAAGAGGATAGTAGCCGGATTCTATATATATATACACATATACGTAAATGTATACGTATATATATATACACACATATTCATATACGTATATATATATGTATGAATTGTGCTGGAATACTATTAATAGTATTTGGACTTTTTTACTACCAACTTTATAACCCTTAGATGAAAAAATGTAGGGTTGAGATGATAGTGGTCCCCTAGGGTTTAGTAGTGGTCCCCCTAGGGTTGAATAGGTGGTTGGTTGAATAGCATAATCTAAGAGTTGGAATTAATCAAGGGGTAGATTTAACGGTGGAAAACTTGGTAGCACTAAGTGCTTTGTGCTACTAATAGTATCCCAGCTGGACTCTGTATGTATATATATAGTTGAGCTAGAATACTATCGATAGCAAACGGGCACTTTTGTCACCCATTTGTTTTCGATGATGGAGCTTCCAAATCGACGATCGGTACCGTTGAACATGATCTAGAGCATTTAAAGTATCTAGAAACCAAATTTCTTATTTTTTCGACATCTTGGCCTAATGATCAAAGGGTTTCAAATTTTATAATTTTAATGGTCGATATAGACGTTTTCTTGTTTAACGGTGTAAAGATATCCAAATCAATTGAATTTTTGTTAGAAAATTCTTTAAACTATTTAAAACAAGATCTATATTCTTGATCTTGATTACAAAACTCCTATCATCACTTTTTAAAGGATATTTATTTTCAACCATTCATTTTTGTGTCCACTTGATGGACAAGAAAACAATATCGAAAAAGCATGAAATTTGGTTTCTAGATACTTTAAATGCTCTAGATCATGTTCAACGGTACCGATCGTCGATTTGGAAGCTCCATCATCGAAAACAAATAGGTGACAAAAGTGCCCGTTTGCTATCGATAGTATTCTAGCTCAACTCTCTCTCTATATATAGCGTACGTATACGTATGTGTGTATATATATATATACGTACGTATACGAATGTAGATATGTATATATATGTATATAGATATGTATATATATGTATATAGATATGTATATATATGTATATATATAGAGCCAGGCTGCTATACTATCGGTAGCACGGAGCCCTCCGTGGCTCCGTGCTACCAAGTTGTTTTCGATGATGCGGCTTTCGAATCGACGATCGGCTCCTTTAGAGTTGATCTACACTATTAAAATTATTTGGAAACTAAATTTCATAATTTTTCGATATTATTTGGCTAGTAATCGAAAGGTCTCAAAATTAACAATTTTAGTGGTCGTGTGATGCGTTTGTGAATTTAACGGTGTAAAACAATCCAAATCTGATAAAATTTTTATAGAAAATTCTTTTCACTATTTAGAATAAGATCATCACCTCTGATCTTGAATTTGAGTCATTTATCATCACTTTTTATGAGATTTTTATTTTCAACCGTTCATTTTTAGACTACTCGTTTGATAGGTAAATGATGTCGAAAATATTATGAAATTTAGTTTTCAAATACTTTCAATAGTGTAGATCAACTCTAACGGAGCCGATCGTTGATTCGAAAACCGCATCATTTCGAAAACAACTTGGTAGCACGGAGGGATCCGTGCTACCGATAGTATAGCAGCCTGGCTCTACATATATATACATATCTATATACATATATATACATATCTACATACGTATACGTACGTATATATATATACACATACGTATACGTATACGTATATATATATATAATATATGCATAAGTATATGTATATGTATATGTATATATATATATACGTATACGTATATATATAGAGAGCAGGACTACTGTGCTATTAAGAACACAGCAGTCCTTATGCTCCTAAGTTTCTAACCACCGATCAAGTTGGGTGGTTAGGATGAGAGAGAGAAGAGATATTAGAGAGAAATTTAAGGAGAAAAATTGACACTCAATTTCTCCTCAACTTCTCTTCTCTCTCTTCCCAACCACCCATCAACTTGATAGGTGGTTAGGAACTTAGAAGCACAGGGACTGCTGTGCTCCTAATAGCACAATAGCCCTGCTCTATATATATATACGTATACGTATGCATATTATATATATATATACGTATACGTATATTATATATATATATACGTATACGTATATTATATATATGTATACATATATGTATATAGAATTGGGCTGAAATACTATTAATAATATTTGGCCTTTTTTGCTATCAAATTTTAAACCCTTGGATGAAAAATTGTAAGGTTAGGATGATAGTGGTCCCCTAGGGTTTAGTGGTGGTCCCCCTAGGGTTGAGTGGGTGGTTGGTTGAATAGTATGATCTAAAGGGTGTAATTGATCAAAGTGTAGATCTAACGGCTAAAAAATCGATAGCAAAAGAGTCCAAATACTATTAATAATATTCCAGCTCAACTCACTATATATATGTAGAGTCCGGCTACTATACTATCGATAGTACCAAGCCCTTGGTACTATCGAGTTTTCTGCCGTTAGATCTACCCTTTAATCATTTCTACCTATTAGATTATACTATTCAACCAACCACCCACTCAACCCTAGAGGACCACTATCATCCTAACAGCACATCCTTTCATCCAACGGCCGAAAACTTGATAGCACAAAACGTTTGGTACTATCGATAGTATAGTAGCATAGTTCTGTATATATATATATATATATATATATATATATATATATAGAACTATGCTACGATACTATTAATAGTACCAAGTCATCAGTACTATTATATTTTCGGCCCTAAGAGATGTGCGGTTATGATGATAGTTGTCCCCTAGGTTGAGTGGGTGGTTGGTTGAATAGTATGATCTAATGGGTAAAAATAGTCAAATGGTTAAATCTAACGGCGGAAAACTTGGTAGTACCAAGTTCTTGGTGCTATTGATAGCACAGTAGCTGGACTATATATATAGAGAGAGAGAGAGAGAGTCCGGCTATGGTGCTTTTAAAAGTACTAAGCACTTGGTGCTTGCAAATTTCTCACCGATTAGATCTATCCCTTTGACCAATTTCACCCCTTAGATTTCCACCAACTACCCACTCAACTCTAGGGGACCACTATCATCCTAACCGTATATCCCTTCATTCAAGGGCCGAAAACTTACAAGCACCAATGACTTGAAACTTTTAAAAGCTTTGGAGCTCAATTCTCTCTCTCTATATAGATAGGGTTAGAGTTTAAAGTTTAAATATAGTAATTGTACTTAGGAGCTTTACTAATTAATGATACCACATCATCCGTAACATTGTAGGATACACTTGGGGTAACTGTAGCAGCACTCTTTATGATAAAAATCTACAAAAATTATCGAACCTATGGACTATTTTGAGTGCGCTATCCAACCTTTCAAAATTTTAATTTTACCATCCAATCTTTTAATTTGTTTGATTTTAGTTGGTCTACGGTATTTTCACTCTAATGATGAATTTACAGTTGCGAGAATTACATAAAGTGTACTGAAAATCTGTAAAGATAAATGATGCATTCAAATTTTAAAGTCAAAGTGATGTTGATTGACTCAAATCGAAGAAATTGTAAGGTTGGATAATAAAATCAGAATTTTGAAAGGTGGGATGACCAAATCAAAAATGGTCGATAGTTCAGGTAGCTTCTGTATGTTTTTTTTACCTAAAATGTATTCATGGGGTTATACTATTCCCATACGACAACTTGGTACTTGTACTTTCAATTTAAATACTTTAGTTCCTCAAGCTTCATGTAAGTTGCACTTTAGTCCCCACTCATTAAAAAAAAATCAAGACTTTTATTAGAAAATTGCCATTGACCTATATTTCAAAATAAACTAAGGATTTTCACTTAGGAATGAACACTTTTTGTCATTCAGAAAAATGATTTAAAATTAGCTCTTGCTCTGTTAATAACATCACCCTTCTTTTCTGGAGGTTCTGAGTAGGTCGGAGAGGACCAAACTGGGGAGCACATTGAGTGGCGCGCTGGTGAGCACGCTAGTGGGCCTCGCGGCCAGCAGTGCTGGGATCATCCCCGCCGACGCTCCGGCATACGGAGTGGTGTTGAAGTATTTGCTGCCGTTGGCCGTTCCCTTGCTCCTCTTCAATGCCGACCTTCGCCGGGTGGTCCGGTCCACCGGAACCATGCTCTTGGCCTTCCTGATCGGATCAGGTACATGGATAGTCCCCATACTATCCCAATATTGTGACTTAAGTACCTGTACTTTTTTCCCGCGCAAACACTTGTGTCTATTTGGTCTTATGCTTCTGCTTTTAGCTGTAATGCTAGTTACGTCTTGTAGAGTAATTTAACATCGCAAAAGCCTAGAGCATCTGCTTTGGTGAATAGTAGAAGACTAAAAGCACTTTTTTCCCGCGCAAACACTTGTGTTTGGTTCGGGGTTAAAGAGGTTAACCCCCCCTTATCCCCAAACAAGAAAAATAGGGGTGGGGTTTGTTAACCCCACCCCTTGGGGTTATCCCAGGATAGGGTGGGGTTAACATACCCCACCCCTCCTAGAATTGGGGTGGGATTAAAGTTAATCACACCCCAATTTAATTTTTAATATAAATTTAAAATTTTAATTTTAATTTTTAAATTTTTAAAATTTATAATTTGTAATCTTAAAATTAATATTTTAAAATTAATATTTTAAATTTAAAATTTGAATTTTTTAATTTTATAAAAGTTATCTATTTAAATTTGAAATTTTAAATATAAAATAAAAAATTTAAATTCAAATATAATAATTAGGGTCAAATTATTATTTTCTATTTATAATTACCCACTATTCTTCTTATTCTATCTAATCTATCCAAACGCTATTTTTCTTAATCCCGGGAACAACTCAATTTTCATCCAAACGTATAATTGGTCTATTCCAGGCTTAACCCTGAACTTAACCCTATCCCTGGAATAACTAATTCTTACTTAACCCCGAACCAAACGAAGCCTAAAAGGCTCAAAAAATTTATGAGTGCTTTTAATCTTTCCTTTGTTTACACTATAAAATTGTGGTTGCGACCGCCACAAGAGAAGATTGTTGGTTATTTATTATTGGCTAAAATAGATCCAACTTCCTGCCTCGTGATAATAGGCCCAAGAGACTAATAAGTTGAGTTGGGGGAATTCAACAAGTTAAGTAGGGTTGCAGTCCACAATAGACCTAACGGCAAGAGGCCCAGTAATAGACCTAATATTCAGGTGGATTGAGTCAGGTCAGAGCCCGTGAGCGATATGGTTGAGCCCTTAAGTGCGATGGATGCGCCCTTCCTATCAGCACGTGTTGTTGGGATAGTTGGTCAGCGCTTACGATCCACAAAGATGTGGCTATTTGCTTCTCCAGTGGCAATTGCGACCGCAATTTTAAAGCATAGAAAAAGAAAAGATCATAAGCGCTTTCAGATTTCTTTGGTTTTTTATAGTATAAAATCGTGCTTTTAGCCACCACATTACCAAACTAGATCTCATTGCTTGTAGCATTATGAATTAATATTATGTCACATGAGTAAGTCACATACTACTGGTATCAAACAAGTCAATTGCGCAGGATTGAGCCCTAACCTCGGAAGCCATTCACAGTACTTTATGAAACAGCACTACACTTACAGCAAGGCCAAACAACAAAGAAAAAAAGAAAAAAAGAATGAAATAGAATAGTTAATCTTAAGCGGTTTAGGAGAAAACACGCAGATCAAATTAAGAAAGATTACAGAGGCTGTTACTGAGCTCTATTCCATTAGCTTTTTATTGAGCATGTGAGGTTTCAATGATTTAGCAGGAACTCTTTGAGACACATGTAATTTATTCAATTAGTGTTAACTTCGTGTTGACCAGTAAATGCGATTAGCAGATGCTTTTAGCTTTTAGTCTTATTTTTCTTCTGAAAACCTGAAATGCTGTTCACCAATTGCATCATGTGTTTTGTCTCTAAATCATTTTTTTTTAATACCGCTGTCGTGGTTTTCTTTCCCCTTCCATTCTAGAATTTTACGTCTGCAATTTGATCCTTCATATGACAGTTGCAACAATAATCGGCACGGTCGTCGCGTATTTATTGATTCCGATGAGATCGCTCGGACAAGACAGTTGGAAGATTGCAGCAGCACTCATGAGTAGTTACATCGGAGGAAGTAAGATCATAAGTTTTCTGTTATTATCGCTTCTCAAAAGTTGTCCATAACCCTCTCTCTCTCTCTCTCTTTTGTCGCGTCGTGCTAACCAAATAAGTTGTACATGGCGGTAACTGGAAATTGAGATCTTAGGGCCCAAAAGACCCAAATTTAGCAGATACCCAAATTTGTTCAAGTCCCATCAATTTGTAGCAGTGTTTTTGTCAGATTTTGTACATCATTGTTAAAGGTAATGTAATCCTTAATCCTTCTCATTACTCTCATTATCTGGTATTATGATAAACAAAATTGTATTTAGACATACAAAAGTTGAATATTGAAGATTGAATTGATTACCTGTAAAATAAAAGATCAAACATCAAGAAATTTGGTTCTATTCGCATCATTCTTTCCAGAAAATCTGCACAAGACATTCCTACTTTCAGACAGATTAACTGAAACCGACTTCAGACTATTGTTGCTGACCGGAATTTACTGAAAGTTTAGATCTGAAATGTGTGATTTTGGTTAGAACATTTATCCGAGCGAGTAGGATTGTATTCATTCACTTACGATGCTGTAAATATGCCACATTTTGGTGATCTCAAATCGACTAATTCGGTTTCATCCTCTTTCTTTTTTAATTCTAGCCGTCAATTTCATTGCTGTCTCAGAAGCTCTTGCCGTTTCTCCGTCAGTTTTAGCAGCAGGTGTGGCTGTCGACAATGTCATCTGCGCAGTATATTTCACATTACTTTTTGCTTTAGCATCTAAAATACCACCAGAAGCTACAACTTCCACTGCAGGTGTGTTTTTCTCGCTCAATTTTCGTCGTGTTTCAACAGTTAGGATCAAAAATGATGCTGTCGCATTACTTCGTATCGCAGAAGTTGTAAACTTGTAATATGATAGATGCTATGAACACTTGAGCAGGTGTTCAACTGGATTCTGAATCTAAGAGAGAAAACAAGTTACCGGTACTACAAAGCGCTACGGCAATCGCTGTATCCTTCGGAATCTGCAAAGTGGCTGCATATATAACTAATAAGTTGGGTATTCAGGGAGGGATTCTCCCCTGCGTTACGGCAATTGTGGTCGCTGTGGCGACCTTGTTTCCTTCACAGATCGGAACCCTAGCCCCTGCCGGTGAGGCCATGGCTTTGATTCTTATGCAGGTACAGATTCCTCTCGTCACCGACTTATTCTCTGCGCACGTACATGCACGCGCACAAACACAATCAAACGAAAGGTGCACGTATGCAGACGCAGCACACTCGTGCACGAGTACATATACACACAATCGAGCACATATGCGCAAACACCAATGCGCGGATGTGCACACATTATGAATTGTTGATTTCTAAAACATGGTGAGTGTCGTTAAAATGAGCGATCCCGAGTTACTTCACGAATACTAGCGCAAATCGAAATGAGCAAAAGTGGAAAGCATAATGTCTATATCCGAATTGCGAAGTGATTTTAGTTAACTTATATTTGCTCATATGTAAAGTAACAGGTGTTCTTCGCGGTGGTGGGAGCAAACGGTAGCATTTCAAACGCGCTCACGACGGGGCCTAGCATCTTCTTATTCGCGTCGGTGCAAGTGCTGGTCCATCTTATAGTGATCCTAGGAGTCGGACGGCTCCTTCGGTTCGATCTCAAGTTACTTCTCATAGCTTCAAATGCCAACGTCGGCGGCC
Source organism: Puya raimondii (assembly GCA_016920855.1). Classification (NCBI taxonomy): domain Eukaryota; kingdom Viridiplantae; phylum Streptophyta; class Magnoliopsida; order Poales; family Bromeliaceae; genus Puya; species Puya raimondii. The sequence goes on from JABWPP010000049.1 coordinate 9,512,864, forward strand.
CGACGACAGCTTGTGCAATGGCGACTGCCAAAGGGTGGAGTTCCATGATCATTCCGGGGATCCTCGCAGGCATCTTCGGAATCGCCATCGCGACGTTTCTGGGAATAGGGTTTGGATTGTTTGTTCTGAGACATATTTAATGGTTTGCGAGTTTGGTTGCAAATAGAAAATTTGTGTATTTCTATTGAGATATCATCTTGTAATGCAATACCATAACTTATTTGTACATAGAACTTACGCTGCCTGGTTAACATCTGAGATACCTACCAACTGCACTATAGAGTAATCTTCAAACAAACATGTATGTATTGTTGATGTCTAACTTTTCGCTCTGACAGGCATATTCAAACACTTCCATCTTGCATAAAAGTATTAAGATTTTAGTTTTCTTTTTCACTTTATTTCAACTTGAAATTACTATATTACCCTTGAATTGCTATGTCACCATCTATGCTACAGTAGTTGGTTGGTATGGGAGGTTGCTGATCAAGAGGTCTGAGATTCGATCCCGTGCTCGCGCTTTCTGGAAAAATAAAATGGCTTAATTATATTCTACTAAACTATACTTTAGTATTATTTTCATAGTATTATTTTCATTTTCTATATTGTACTATTTTTTTCAAAAATATTATTATTTTATTTCATCAATCTCTACACTATATTTTAAGTTTATTTTTATTTTTCTATCTTATACTATTTTCTTTTCTCATAGATATCACTAAATTATTATTTTTTCTCTCCAATTTCTACATTACTTTTAACAAATCCATTATTTTAGACAAAAAGCTAATAATTTTATTAAGAGGCCCTCATTAAAAAGTAGGAAAAATATAAAATAAATTTTCATGATAAACTCATTAAAAAAATTTATTAAATTATTTTTTATTATTTTTCATGTCAAAATGAGTTGAATATAAACCCTGCCACTTTTAACCAGTATTTCTAATAGCTTTTATATAAAATTACATATTTATTGCTTATAGTCTAGAAATTCAAAAAAGAAAAAAAAGAATAGTTAAGTGGTGCACTTGAAAAAAAAAAAAAAAAAAAAAAACATAGTACAATATAAAAAGTTTTAAAAAACCCTATAAATTACAATGTTGTATATAATGTAATTAAGCCAAATAAAATATGTATTAAAAAAAAAAAAAAAAAAAACTTGCTATGAGAGAAAAATAAATAATGTTCAATTATCCTTTTTTACAAGGTTTTACCATCTCAGCTCCTCTCAAACACAAACTCTTCCAGGTAATGCCCAAAGCCAACAATATTAGAGCAATCCAAACAAGAATCTACTCCCCCCTCATAAATACCATCATAAAAGGAAAAAAAAAATTAATACAAAAAACAAGAAAATTAAGTACCATCACCAACATGAGAGAAAATTGATTCTGCTCCCGGCAATGGTTTGTCGAAGGAAGCCCCGAGAAGAACATCGCGGCGTTTGATTCGCTGTATCTTTTTTCGTGCTTATCCGTCGTAACCCTGTTAGTCCCCCATAGAAAGATTATTGAGAAAATAAATGAACATATGTCGAACCAGCTCGCGAGTATCAATAACTTTGAGCTTCGGCATTTCTCAACTTCACATTTTTACTCATTCTGTTCGAGTTATTAATACTTGGTTTGATTAGTACTAAAATCACTACTCACACAAATCACAGAGCTGCTGAATCTCGGAATTCGTGCTTCGTTCCGATTTGTGTTTGTTCGACGAGATTCTGCTCCTCATGTGTTTCTTCATCCTCGGATTCTTCATAATCGGAGTCTTCTGGGGACCCTGCGATACTATTTGGCGGCTTGTCACCGGCGTTAATGAGATTTTTGAACCACGTACCAGCGAAAAGTGGGTCCGCGCTATTTGAATTGCCAGGGTTCTCTTCTGTCACTGGTGTAGTGTTCGAGGATGAACCAGTGAAGAATCTGTAGGCCACCTTGCCGGCGTTTAGAATTTCTTCTTTGGCTTGTCTAAACTGCACTCAAAATAGAGAAAACAGAAAAGGATTTACATGAATTGCTAGCTCAACTAAATTGAAGAATCAATTTTCAAATACATGATGCACGAAGCATAATGTGTAAAAAATTTGTTCCTTGGATGCCTAAAAACGGATCAATTTTCCGCTCAAAGTATGTAAGAACAATATTTACGAGTAAAAAATCAAAAAAAAAAAAAAAATGCGCCTTCTCTATCAACTTAAGCTTTTGGAAAACCTACCCTTTTTTTTCATGGTATTAGAACAGCAGGTCCTGAGTTCAAACCAAGCTAGATCCTTCCAATAAACAGTTACATGAGAAAAACCCACCCGCTTAGTCCCGGCCTCTTAGAAGACTCAAAACTCAAAAATGAGAGGGGGGATGCTTAGTATTAACAGAGTAAGATATCTATCAACAGCATTTGATGAAATTTCTTGTGTCACATAGCAACTGATGTATAATAGGCACCAAGGTCGGTGTCATGAGCATATTGTGGGACATGAATATCTGTTACTGAATTTATTTTCCAAGAGCCTATCTTATTGACGACTCAATCTCCATCACACAATCAATTATATCTATGTGAAAATTCAAGTTAAAAAACTACATAGGATAAAAGCTGATTATGATACAGCAGAAAACGAAAAAAGGGAAGGGTGTGCCAAAATAATTCAGAAATCAAAGCTGAAGAGCAAACCAACTTTTGTCGCTGTAGTTTCCGCCACCTCCATTGCCGCATCACCAGCATTGGCAAACCGATTAACCCAACCTGTGATGTTGCAACGCATGACGTTATAAACAGTAAAACAATTTCCCAGCAGCATAGAGTACGCTTTTATCTAACTGACAAATATAAGAGAACAGCGAAAACACCAAACGGGAATAGAAATGAATCACCTTTCACGGTTACACTATAGGCTACCCTTGGTAATAAGTGCTCATCTAATCACAAATTCTGCGACTTCAAAAGCATACTCCGATAGTATAAGATAGGTGGCAGCAAATAACTTTTCTAATAGGAACTTCAACAATGGTAAACTGATCAAGACAGGAGAATATATAGAGGGCATGCAGTTTCTTCACAAATCAACTGACGCAGTTCCGTAAATCGATCTTCAATGCATAATTGTATTTGTCTACATGATAGAGCACTCATTGCACCCATTCACTCCATATATCCAGCCTTAAATTATCTATCCTACATTCCCCTTTGTATTCCCACTGTTTTTGGCTACTCGACCCAAGGTATTGAAAATGCTATATTTCTTGGCAATCAATATTTATGAAAACACATCTTTTCTCCCCTCCTAATACCGCCCTAGATATCTTTGGTCTTCGTCCTACTTAAAGCCTCCAGCTTTGTCATTACTGTTTGAACTTTAGATTACTGCATTACATAAATCTTTCAAAATAAAAAATAATAACAATGGCATAAAATAGGTCAAAAGAAGCTTCTGCTCCATCCATAGTCCAGACCTTGTAAAGCAGTTGTTACAAAGAAAGATAGGGAAACATATTTATTACTTTTAAGGCTTCCAAAAAGCTAAAAGAAAATTCAAATTAGTTAAGGGCCCATTAGACAAATAAAACAGTAAAAAAAGAGGCACTTAAAGCATTATCTTCAAGCAAAAATTACTTTACAAAAACGAAAGGAGAATATGCATTACCCGGAAGCTTAGGCACATCAAGCCTCTCGCAGAAAGCATCACAGAAGTGATTGCAGTTTCTAGATAGAAGGTCGTACGAGTTCCCAGGCCATTCTCTGCTAAGTTCTCTCAATATTTGATTTACTGTGAAAATGGAACAGCTTGTGCTGCCGAGTACAATGGACTCACGAAAGGTATACATAGGATTCTCTCTCGGTGGACAACTAAAAACTCCGCTACCATAGTCGCAGTATCCAAAGGACCATTCTTCATCTCCGTAGACCTGCCAATACAGATTAACAAGATATGTACTAAATGTAATTAAAACTTAGAATATTACTGCTTGGCAAAGTTAAAAACTTCATAATTCATGAACAATTCAATAAGGACACCTCTTGAGAATGTAGATAATAGAAGTTAACAGTTGAAAGTATTCAGATTTAAACAGTTTAGATGAATTTCCAACAGCAGTAGTCAAGATTATACAGTTGAATAAGCTACACAGCATGACAAGATAAAAAATAAGTTAGGATAATATAAAGGCAAATACAAAACACTAATATGAAAGGTCTTTAACTGTAGCCATAGCATAAGTATTTCAGCGCCTTTTCACCAATGCTGTATATACCTTTGTCTGCATGTGCGTCTTCAGTTGTTTTGCCTTAGTTAAGATGTTTCGTGACTCTTTATGCCTTTTTAGTGTTCCCCATATACCAATGTGATATCTACGAACAATGGAATAAACTTCCTCCCACACAAGACTCGTTAAATTTGTTAATGCTTTTCTTGCTAACTTTTAGAACCTCTAAATGCAATCATTACAATCACTTCCATAGAGAAGTTCATTTCATAATTTGTTTCTAGCGAAGTGTTACAAGTTGCAGTATGATTAGCTTTCCCATCAATGGTCAACCCTGATGACTTCAACATTATCATTTACTACGTATCTCCAAAGAAAAATGGCGCAGCGAGTTCTTTCCATATAACCTAATGATTTGCAGTAGAAATCAGCATGATAATAGAGTAAATCAGTAAATAAATGAGAGGCAAATGGGCAAGAACCTACATCAATGATTCCCATGTGACACCCCAATAGTCCCACGTCACATGGAAAAGGGATTATAATTGGGTATATAAGGACTAGGGACTCTAATACTGATAACTCAGTTTAAGCATTTTGGGCAAGTGGTTTGGGCCTAACGAGTTATTAGTGCTACCGGGATGGGTCGTTACATTTGAAGGCAACAAAGACCATACTGGTGCACAAAACTGCCACTGTAGCAGGGCAAGATGCATGCAGACTCATCCCCACTACCGGAAAGGGTGTTGATGTGGACCAAATCTGCTTTAGAAGACGCTGCAAACTTTAGCAACACAACTGTACTGCATTGATCTGCAAATTTCACCATAAATAACAGAATTTGTACACTGCATTGATCTTGGGCTCCACCCATAACAGCAAACAAATCTCTCATTTTCCTCAACCAATAACAAAATTTCCCATCACAATATGTCCCAAACTTCGACTTTATTTGCCCTTAAAACACACAAAAAGAACTAGATATGTAGAAATCGGCTCCAACTAATCGCAAATTTCACTGTACACGAGTGAAATTTGATGAAACTCCCTATTTGTGGGACTATTACTACACTATATTGATCTGAATTCCACACAAAACAGCACATAGAGCTCTCATTTCAACCAAAAATCATACCTTTTCCAGTTCCAACCACATATCCTTCCAAAAAATCCAATTAATTGCTCTTAAAACACTCAGAATGAAGCGAAAATATACCAATCGGCTCTAACCCATCACGAATATTACGGAAAAAATTGGAATTCAATGAAGAGCACCAATTTTTGGGCCTATTTCGGGACTATTACTATACTGCATTGATCTTTGTTTCACCAAAACAGCACACGAAACCCTCATTTGAACCAAAAATCGTGTTACGTCCCAAAACCCCACTAATCGCCCTAAAAACAAACGCACAAATCCGCTACAACCAATCTCAAATCGTGCAATAAAAGAACAAAAAAAAAAAAATTTAAACCTAGAATTCACCTGCACGGCGCTGTGGAAGATGCCGCCGAGCCCAATGGCGTCCTTGAAGACGCGGTTGATCTGAAGAATGGTGTTGTTCGCCTTCTCCGATTCGCTGTTCGTGACATCGTATACGTTCACCACCACCTCCTTCATCATCCTCCTCCTCCTCCCCCCACCTCTCTATCTACACCACTACTACTCAATGATTCGTCTCTCTCTCTCTCTCTCTCTCTAGGTGTTAGGGTTTCGCCTCCTAGGGCGCTCGAGCACGACGACGAAGAAGAGGAGGGAGAGTGTGAATTGGGTTCGCTCTCTCTCTCTCTCTCTCTCTCTCTCTCTCCCTCTCGCTTTGCGTGTCGAAGAAACCCCAAAAATTCGACACCGTTACGGCGTTACGACGGGGAGTAATTGGGGACGGGGGAAGTTGCGACTCCGCTCCGTTCCGTTATGTTCGGTTGGTTTACTACCGGGGTTGTGTTTCTTTTATGGATAATATCTAATATGCCCCTGAAAACTTCTGAAATATCTAATTTACCCTTACTTTCTTTTTTTTTTGGAAATATACCCCTCGTATAGTTCTCCGTTATTCAAAAATACCTCCGCTGTTACTACGCGTTAAGTTATCTCAGGTTAAACTCGGGTTAAATTTTTACCCGAGTTAAAATAAATTAAAATACCTATTTTGTCCTTAACTTAAGTGCAAATAAAAAAAGCTGGTGATGGTAGAAGGATATATTTGAAAAGACAAAAAATTAAAATACTCTTTTTGGTCCTAACTTAAGGGCAAATAAGAAAAATCAATGATGGTATAAGGATATATTTGAAAGAGCAAAATAGTAATTTCACATAATACCTCCGTTGTTACTATGCGTTAAGTTATCTCAGGTTAAACTCGGGTTAAATTTTTACCCGAGTTAAAATAAATTAAAATACCTCTTTTGTCCTTAACTTAAGTGTAAATAAGAAAAGCTGGTGATGGTAGAAGAGTATATTTAAAAAGACAAAAAATTAAAATACTCTTTTTGGCCCTAACTTAAGGGCAAATAAGAAAAATCAATAATAGTATAAGAATATATTTCAAAGGGCAAAATAGTAATTTTACATAGATAACGGTTGTTACTAATGGTTCACTAACAGAATTTAACTCTAGCACTCTGTTTTGTTCAGGGTTAGGGGGGGATCCAAACAACATTTGGGGGGGGGGGGGGGGGGGGGGGGGGGGGGGGGGGGAATTGTTAATCCCACCCCAATTTAATTTTTTTTAACTTAAATTTATAATTTAAATTTTAAATTTTAAATTTAAATTTATATTTTAAATTTATATTTTAAATTTTTAAAATTTAAAAATTTGTAATCTTAAAATTAATATTTATTAATTTTAAATTATTAATTTTAAATTCTCAATTATTATTTTTTTAATTTTTTAAATTTAAAATTTGATATTTGATATTTTTAACTTTAAATTTAATTTAAACTTTAAAATTAGAACTTTAATTTTTTTAATTTGAGATTTAAAAATTTAAATTTTATTTTGAATTTTTTAATTTTTATAGTTATATATTTAAATTTAAAATTTTTATTATAAAATTTAAAAAATTAAATTCAAATATAATGGGCAATATCATTATTTTTTATTTATAACTACATAATATTCTTCTTAGTGCATCTTACCTACCCAAACGCTATTTTTCTTAATCCCGGGAACAACTCAATTATCATCCAAACGTAAAATTGATCTATTCCAGGCTTAACCCTGAACTTAACCCTATCCCTGGAATAACTAGTTCTTACTTAACCCCGAACCAAACGAAGCCTGGGGGTATATTGGAAATAACTTGGAACGTTAAAAGGGTATTTTTAATATTAGCCTTCTAAGAGAGATAAATCATAAATTCGGAAACTTTTCAGGAATATATAAGCAATTGCCCCCTTTCTTTTACGAAAAATGCTATTGATACACCCAAAAAGGGTGTAGGATCTACACCCCCATCCATCCAAGGATGGGGGCTCCCCCACTAGTCACACCTCCACCCTTGGATGGGTAGGGGTGTGTATCCTACACCCCAAAAGGGTGTATCCCTAGCATTGCTCTTCTTTTACCATATGATATGTAAGACAATATATCATTACATCCTTAATATTAATTATTAAATTTTAAATATTAATATTAAATTCTAAACATTATCATTATACCTTAAACACTAAAACCGTAACATATTTATATGTGTGTGCTAACATTTATACATAACTATTAATCCCGTAGCTTTCTATCGGAACTGTTGAATTTGGGCCCACCTATCAGTATTACTACCACTTCCTTCTCCATCCTTTCTATAGCCTGATGGTGGGACCCGCACATTGAATGCTAGGCTCATTTCTGCCGGATACTTCCTTCCTCCCTTGTATCCGATTAATCTCCCCGGCCTCGGTGTCGTCCCCCCCACCTCCCCATTTACCTTCTTCTTTAATAGAGTAATTCCCCCACCTTTCCATTTACCTTACCATCTAAAAGAGTAATTCCCTCACCTTCCCATTTACCTTCCAATAGAGTAATGGTGAAGAAGGCGGGAAGGCGGGCATGCCTCCCATGCTCTTCATTAGGCATTCTTTTTATTTATCTTCTTCCTCCCCAAAGTGTAAAACATGTACTGCCTGCTCTTCTAATGCGATGTCGGGATAAGCGATGAAGCCCTTCGGCCGACCCCTCCGCTACATCATATGCATCGTCGACAAAGGCGGCAATGGCGCTAGTACTACCGGCTACTGCCCCCTCTCCAAATCTATCTCTCTCTCTCTCTAGAGGAACATATATATATATATATATATATATATATATATATATATATAGAGAGAGAGAGAGAGAGAGTTGAGCTAAGAGTATTCTAGCCACTTTACTCCTACGTCGTTTTTGATGTTGGGACATTCGAATCGACGATCGGCTTCGTTAGAATTGATCTAGAGTATTTGAAGTGCCTAGAAAATAAGTTTCGCGATTTTTCGATATCATTTGCCTGGTGATTGAAAGGGCTCAAAATCAATAATTTTCAATGGTCGTGGTGAGCCGTTTGCAAGTTTAACGGTGTAAAAATATTCAAATCACGTGAAATTTTGATAGAAAATTTTTTATACTATATAAAACAAGATCAATATCTTTGACCTAGAATTTTAGAGTCATATTATCACATTTTGTGAGATTTTTATTTTCAGCCATTGATTTTGAGCTCTTTCGATCACCAGGCAAATAATATAAAAAAATCATGAAACTTATTTTCTAGGTACTTCAAATACTCTAAATCAATTCTAACGGAGCCGATCGTCGATTCGAATGTCCCAACATCAAAAACGACGTGGGAGTAAAATGGCTAGAATACTCTTAAGAGTATTCTAGCTCAACTATATATATATATATATATATATATATATATATATATATATATATATATATATATATATATATATATATATATATATATATATATATATATATATAGTCCGGCTATGGTGCTTGTGAAAGTACCAAGCACTTGGTGCTTGTAAGTTTTCTGCCGTTAGATTCACCCCTTTGATCAATTCCATCCGTTAGATTATACTATTCAACCAACCACCCACTCAACCCTAGGGGGCCCACATCATCTTAACCGTCCATATTTTAATCCAATGGCTAAAAACTTACAAGCACCAATTGCTTTGTGCTTTTAAAAGCATAGGAGCTCAATTATATGTATATATATATATATATATATATATACATATATGAGTCAAGTTCAAATAACATAAGTGTAATAGTGAATAGTATTACACTTTTTTTGAACCGTAGATCTAAGTACAATCTAAGGATTGAGGTAAAATAATGGCAACTTTTTTATTTTTATGTTAAAATACTCTTCCCTACTCCTAGGATGTGACACCACTTTATTAGCCTTGGGTTTCACTTTAAATAACATTGTGAAACTGTACATTGTTACACTAATTTTTCAACTAGTCATTGAGTTGAGATCAAATAGCTTAGCAGCTTAGCTATTTGTCACATCTCTCAACATCACTTTAATGCTTGACACGATCTCGCACGTGCACACACACACACTCTTTCTTTTTCTCTCTCTCTCTTCTTCCTTCAATATCTTTTGGTGCATGCATCCATGATTTATTCTCCTTCTTGGCCTGAACTTTGCAGCTCTAAACTCCTTTCACTTACTCACAACATACATAAGGAGGGATAAAGAATCTGATGCCTTAGCCATTTTTCTTTACAACATGTATGGTAAATTAACTAGAAACTTTTTCTTTCCTTTTTTTTTGTGTGTGGGTACATGATATTACAGGAATTTTTTTTGTTTATATTTTAAGACTATTTTTCTTGTTTATAACTTTACTAAAAATTTTCAACTATTCTTAATTTTATATTTCATTATCAATTAAAGTTTCTATATACAAGATTTAACTAAACTAGATAACTAAAAGTAACTAAACAAAATATTGCCTATTTTGAAATATCCGGTAATGTTTTCTTTTTTATTTTGGCATCCCTTTAATTATTAATTATATTTATATATTCTGATTTAGTTAATTTTCTTAGTCAAATGAGGGATTCATAAAAATTAGCTGTTTTGTTAGTTGTCATCATCATTTAAAAATTTCATAATTTTATCAGCTTAAAAAGTGTCTAAATAAATTAAATTTAATAGAGTTACCATCAAACTTAGCAAAATCTCTCGTGCATTTTAACCTTTTTCTCCTTCCATGAGTTCTATCTTTCATTGAACTACTTGTTTAGCCACCATGAAATTATTTTTGTATTGTGTTTTATTTTATTTTATTTTACTTTTTCTGTTGAGCTTATGTATGTGTGCTCTTGTTGGATGTTCTTTTATAAATAATTCAATAGTTTGCAAGAAGTTTATTTTTGTAACTTTCTTGTTTCCAGATCAGTGGCTAAATGTTGTTATGGAGAATTCATCACCAATTGTTATTCCACTTGCTTGTACTATGCATGATGCAAATACTACATATCAAGAGACAACAAATACAGAATGTACCCGTCTTGAAACTAATTCAGAAAACATAATATCACATGCCTCTGTTGACAGAATCAATGAACCATATGTTGGAATGGGTTTTAACTCTTTATGTGATGCTGAGAATTTCTACAAATTTTTTGCAAAACAGCAAGGTTTTGGTATTCGTATTCGGACAAGTCAAACAGGCTTTCGAAGTAATGAAATTAGAAGTCGTATATATGTATGTTGTTTCGAAGGCCATCATAAAAGAGATTCTCAAATTGAAGAGAGTACAAATAATGAGGAAAAAATGAGGAGGAGGTGTTCAACTATAAGAACTGGTTGTGGGGCACTATTTAAGGTAGCACGAGTAAAGAATAGTACAACTTGGGTTGTAAAATCATTCAAAAATGAGCACAATCATAGTATGATTAGCCCTAAGAGTGTGTCCTATCTAAGATGTCATAGAAAAATGACTTCCACAGTTAAAAGTCTTGTTGAAAAGTTTGAGCAAGAAGGAATTCCCACGGGCAAAGTTGCATCAGTATTTTGTAATGTTGACCACCAATTCTCTAATAGGGATTGTTGGAACCATCTTAGAAACTTAAGAAGAAAGAACTTGGATAATGGAGATGCACAAGCAGTCCTAAGTTATTTTAAAAGGAAACAGGCTGAGAATCCGAATTTCTTTTATGCTATTCAATGTGATTGTGATGCTCGATTAGTAAACTTATTTTGGGTGGATGCTCAATCTCGTTTGGCTTACGAACATTTTGGTGATGTTGTTACATTTGACACAACATACAAAACTAACAAGTACAACATGCCATTTGCTCCTTTTGTTGGATTGAATCATCATCGTCAATCAATTTTATTTGGTTGTGCTTTGCTACAAGATGAATCTGAACAAAGTTTTATTTGGTTATTTGAAACTTGGCTTGAGGCAATGTATGGAAAGTCACCCATATCTATTATTACTGATCAAGATTTAGCTATTGGAGCTGCTGTGAGGAAAATGTTTCCAAGAGCTCGTCATCGTTTATGCCTTTGGCATATTAAAAAAAAATTTCCAGAGAAGTTGTCACATATATATCATAAAAACTCTGACTTCAAGCGTGAATTAAAAAGATGCATTCGTAATTCACCTTCTATAGAAGAGTTTGAAAGGGATTGGCATGAACTGATGATCACGAATGGCTTAGAAGAAAATGATTGGCTTCAAGGTCTCTACAAGATTAGAGAGTTATGGATACCTGTGTCTAACCGAAGCACCTTTTTTGCGGGAATGAATACAACCCAAAGAAGTGAAAGCATCAACGCATTTTTTGATTCTTTTGTAGATTCGACAACTTCATTAAAAGAGTTTGTCACAAAGTATGAGAAAGCAGTTGATAATCGTTATGACAAAGAAAAGAAAGAAGATTTTGATTCAAGGCACAAATCACGCATTTTAAAGATTGGGTCAAAAATAGAGCAACATGCAGCATCAATTTACACGAGAAATATTTTTAACATCTTTCAAGATGAGTTTGTTAAAAGCTTTCACTTCACAAGGGAAAAGGTTGAAAAAAATGGCTCTATTTGTCAATACAAAGTGTTAAGTTGCTTTGATCTCAAGGACAATTTTGTTGTTTGTCTAGATCTAGACTCAAAAGCTGGTAATTGTGGATGTCATCTCTTTGAATTTATGGGTATTTTGTGCAGGCATATGTTAGCAGTTTTTCATTTTGAGAATATTTTTGAATTTCCTATTCATTATGTTTTACAACGTTGGACAAAGGAAGCAAACAGAGGCTATAGAAGTTATGGACATGAAGTCGGTGTCGAAATTGATCCTCATATGTCAGTAGCATTACGAAGCATGAATATATGTCTTTATATGAACAAATTATCTTGTATTGCTGAGAAATCTGATGAGATTTATAGAATTATCATTGCCGACTTGAGTCAACTTTGCGCGAAGGTTTGTATGATGGAGAATCAATCATCTGTTTGTAATGAAATTGATGACACAAGTCAAAAAATGATAGATCAACATGTGCACCAACAAAGAAATGAAGCAATTATTAGTGACCCACATGTATCGCAAACCAAAGGTCGTAAAAAAATTACCGAGAAGGAGTCACACAATGGGAGATTAAAGAGTGGTCTTGAGATCTCATTGGCTCGTGTAGCAGTAAAAAGGAGATCATGTTAGTTGTGCGGGGGATATGGTCATAATAAGCGTAGCTGTAAGGAGAAAGAAGATCTTACAAATGCGAAATCATCTGCTAGTCGGAATCCATAATTTCACGTGAATTTTGCTATTTACTATATTTTGTGTAAGTATTTACTATCAAATATTTTCTATTTTATTGAAATTGGCATGTAATTAGTATTTTTGTTGATAACTAAATAGTTTCTCACATTTTCAATCTTTCCCAAATGTCTTTCAGGTACTCTTTTGTATCTTACTATAGCAGGTTAAATAGGAGCAAAGATTGTTTTGCACAGGTGATTAGTGCAAGTCGACGTACTCATCTTATATACTTTCACTTTTGTTATAGATTGAATTTTCTGACTTGTTTTTTTAATTTTGACTACTTGCAGGTTCTCTTTTGTGTAGTGTTTGTAATATTATAATTCACAGAATATCTAGTCTAGATATTATTTTTGGATTCAACTGAATGTAAACCTTTAAAGATTTGTGATGACATTTCAGGTTTTTGTAATTACTCTAATTATATATATAGGTTGCAAATACAGTCTGAAAAGTGATATTTCTTTTCTATTTTGATGGGTTGAAATAGTGTAAATGTGAAATTTATGAAGTTTATCTTTCTTTTTTTTTTGGGTTTCTGAGCATGAAAGTTTACATAATCTTTTTTATCTCATACTCAGGTATAAGGTTTGTTACTCTAATTATTCACATTAATTTTATGTGCACATAAAGCATTCGTTTTTTTAAAACTGTGAAAGCATATAAAGAAGTTTAACAGTAAAACATATTATAAAAGGGTTATTGCTATAATTGGCCCTTGAACTTTACTTTGTTAATAATTTCTTAAAAAAATTATGTATTTTAATGTGAATTGTTGCAGTCAATTGAATTTTGAATTTTTTTTATAAAATTAAATTGCAGTGTAAAGCATCGAAAGAAATAAAATATTGATAATTTTTTATCTAAATATTGTCAGTTTGTTATATAAATTATTTTTCTTTAAAAATTTTGCTTATACTAGAAATTATCAACCGAACTGTGCATGGAATGTTCGTACAAAGTCGTCTCAATTAGTAGAGAAAAACTGATTAAATAGTGGGTTTACAATGGAGGGAAAAAAAAGGGGGAGTGAAACCCAAGGCTACTGCAGTGATGTCATATCCTATGAAGTACGGAAGAGTATTTTAACAAAGAAACAAGAAGTTGCCCATTGTTTCATCTCAATCCTTGGATTGTATTTAGATCTACGGTTCAAAAAGGGTGTAATACTGTACACTATAACATTTATGTTATTTGAACTTGACTATAGAGTTAGGCTAGAATACTTGTGGAAGTACCGGGGCTCCGGTACTTCCACGTCGTTTTCGATGTTGGGACTTCCGAATCGACGATCGGCTCCGTTAAACTTGATCTAGAGTATTTGAAGTATCTAGAAAATAAATTTCGCGATTTTTCGATATCATTTACCTAGTGATCGAAAGGGCTCAAAATCAATGGCTGAAAATAAAAATCTCACAAAATATGATAATATGACTCTAAAATTTTAGATCAAAGATATTGATCTTGTTTTATATAGTATAAAGAATTTTCTATCAAAATTTTACGTGATTTGGATATTTCTACACCGTTAAACTTGCAAACGGCTCACCACGACCATTGAAATTGCTGATTTTGAGCCCTTTCGATCACCAGGCAAATGATATCGAAAAATCGCGAAATTTATTTTCTAGATACTTCAAATACTCTAGATCAAGTTTAACGGAGCCGATCGTCGATTCGGAAGTCCCAACATCGAAAACGACGTGGAAGTACCGGAGCCCCGGTACTTCCACAAGTATTCTAGCCTAACTCTATATATAGAGTTAGGCTAGAATACTTGTGGAAGTACCGGGGCTCCGGTACTTCCACGTCGTTTTCGATGTTGGGACTTCCGAATCGACGATCGGCTCCGTTAAACTTGATCTAGAGTATTTGAAGTATCTAGAAAATAAATTTCGCGATTTTTCGATATCATTTACCTAGTGATCGAAAGGGCTCAAAATCAATGGCTGAAAATAAAAATCTCACAAAATGTGATAATATGACTCTAAAATTTTAGATCAAAGATATTGATCTTGTTTTATATAGTATAAAGAATTTTCTATCAAAATTTTACGTGATTTGGATATTTCTACACCGTTAAACTTGCAAACGGCTCACCACGACCATTGAAATTGCTGATTTTGAGCCCTTTCGATCACCAGGCAAATGATATCGAAAAATCGCGAAATTTATTTTCTAAATACTTCAAATACTCTAGATCAAGTTTAACGGAGCCGATCGTCGATTCGGAAGTCCCAACATCGAAAACGACGTGGAAGTACCGGAGCCCCGGTACTTCCACAAGTATTCTAGCCTAACTCTATATATATATATATATATATATATAGGTTAGGGCTATTATACTCTTATGAGTATAGATCTCTTTGTACTCATAAATTTTCGGCCGTTGGATGAAGGAATGTGCGGTTAGAATGATAGTGGTCCCCGGTTAAGATGATAGTGGTCCCCTAGGGTTGAGTGAGTAGTTGGTTGAATAGTATGATCTAACGGATAGAAATGGTCAAAGGGATAGATCTAACGGTCGAAAATTTATGAGTACAAAGAGATCTATACTCATAAGAGTATAGTAGCCGGACTCTATATATATATATAGAGTTGAGCTAGAATGCTATTAATAGCAAACGAGCTCCGTTGTCACCCATTTATTTTTGATGATGGAGCCTCCAAATCGACGATCGGCACCGTTGAACATGATCTATACCACTTGAAACATTTAGAAACCAAATTTTATTTTTTCTGATATTGTTTTCTTGTCCATCAAGTGGAAAGAAAATGAACGGCTGAAAATAAGTATCTTTTAAAAAGTGATGATAAGAGTCCTATAATCAAGATCAAGAGTATAGATCTTGTTCTAAATAGTTTAAAGAATTTCGAACCAAAATTCAATTGATTTGGATACCTTTACGCCGTTAAACGAGAAAACGTTCACATCGACCATTAAAATTACAAATTTTGAAACCCTTTGATCATTAGGCCAATGATGTCGAAAAGATTTGAAATTTGATTTCTAGATACTTCAAGTGGTATAGATCATGTTCAACGGTGCCGATCATCGATTTGGAGGCTCCATCAGCAAAAATAAATGGGTGGCAACGGAGCCCGTTTGCTACTGATAGCATTCCAGCTCAACTTTATATATATATATATATATGTGTGTGTGTGTGTGTGTGTGTGTAGAGTCCGGCTACTATACTCTTATGAGTATATACCTATTTGTACTCATAAATTTTTAGCCGTTAGATCTACCCCTTTGACCATTTCCACCCGTTAGATCATACTATTCAATCAACCACCCACTCAGCCCTAGGGGACCACTATCATCCCAACCGGGGACCACTATCATCCTAACTGCACATCCCTTCATCCAATGGTTGAAAACTTATGAGTACAAAAGGGTCTATACTCATAAGAGTATACTAGCCCTAGCCTATATATATATATATAGGCTAGGGCTAGTATACTCTTATGAGTATAGATATAATTAGTTGAATTGTATGATCTAAGGAGTGAAAATTGTCAAAAGGGTAGATTTAACGTCCGAAAATTTATAAGTACAAAGGGTCTATACTCATAAGACTATAGTAGCCGGACTCATATATAGGCTAGGGCTACTATACTCTTATGAAGTTCCTATACTGCCGTAATGCTTACTTTCGTTATTTGGTTTCTTGCAACTTCACCTTTTATCAAATGCAAACTCTTCAAAATAGCTAAAGTTAATTTAAAAATTAAAAAAATAAATATTAACGCCACTCTCATACTTACAGTTTTGTCATTCACTTCATGTCAAACAAATAGTAAAACTTAAAAAACTTCAATTCCGCGACTAAAAAAAAAAAAAAAGAAGCAAATAATAATAATTTTTACTTAAATTTTAATTTACCCGAAAATCTACTTCAATCTCAATTTCACCTTAGGTGACCTTCGATCAAACAAACGGATTCCGTTTTCTGTTTTTTTCCCTTTTTTTGAGTTTTTTTTTTGGTAATTATGCATAACACTCCCTGAAGGCAAAGCCAATTGTTTAATAAGCCTCCAATGAGTATAGAAAATTAAAAAATAGTTTTATTAGTTCAAAAGAAATTGAAGTAAAAAATAATTTCACCTGTGAATTTTGACGAAGTTTGATTATTTATGTAAAAATAATGAAACTTATTTTATTGTAATCACCTAATTTGGTTGGAAAAAGTAGAAAGATAAGGTAAAAATTATATAGAGAGGGAACCCCTTAATTATAGGCGATTCTGAAATTGCCCCCTCAAATTTTTGTTTTTCGATTGGGACTCTCTCGACTTCTAATTGTTTTTATTTGAATTTTTATACTTAATTAAATTTAAAATTTTATCAAATTTTATGACTATATTAGTTATTGACTGTTATTTAATCTAGATTTATTTGCAACAAAGTTTATTAAAGTCACTACATTTAATAAAATCGTCAATAAATTTGATAAAATCTTTAATGTCTGAAAAAAAAATCACTTAATATTTAAAAATTAGAAGTTAAATGGCCTATAGTTGAGGGGTCCTCTATGCATTTTTACCTAGAGAGAATCTTATTAGAGTTAGCTTAGTTCGATTTATTTATAAATTAAAGTTTAATAATTATTGGAAAATTTTTAATTTCTTTCTCTCAAGAAAGCGCCAAACTAGCCTTGAGTTTACGAATGTAATTGGTTTTTTTCCCACTATTTTATTTTAAAATTTTGTTTAAATTGCAGAGATAGTACGTAACGCACGTCCAAAATGCACATTGAGAGAATATTTTATTTATTTTTATAGATAATATATATAATGTATCCTACAAATCACACTAATTAGCAGCGCAAGCAATCCAGCTCGTTGTTCAGCTCGAGATCGATCACTCGTTTAATAAATAAGTCGAACACGAATTGGGGCCAGCCGCTCGTATTCGGTTCGATATAGCTCGATATTACAAATTTCTCATATTTGGATTTTAGGTCAACCCAAATATAAAGAGGCTTATATTTTGTGAATTCAATTATTAGATTAAAATTCTAATTTTTCTTTTTTTTGAAACTTTTTACTCAGCAGTAGCGCTGACAATCTAATTTACTGTTTGCAAGCCAGCTTACATTCGGCTCATTAATAAACAAATCAAACACGAGCTAGATTTTTCAGCTCGATAATTTAGCGAGACAGCTCTTGCTTGACTCATTTAATGAATGAGCGAACACGAACCGGTCCCAACTCACTCGTGTTTGGTTTGTTGACAGCCCAAATTGGTTAGGTTAAAATATGATTTTTTACAGTCCCACCTAAAAAAAAATAAAAAAATAGAGAAATGCACTTCTATGTGCTTCCGCCCCAACTTTTATCGGCTTAATAATATTGGACGGCTCTCAATGCTACGGGGGTCGGGCCTTAAATCCGAACAACATTGGGCCAAGCTGGGCCTTTTTTGGGCTAAATTAAAGAGCCAATTCAAGGCCCAGTACTTCGCTAATATTTTTGATGCTATTTTAGGTTAATAACCAATATAAAATGACCTTGGCTAGGTTAGGTCGGATCACGTCAGGGCAAATGGGAGAATCTCAAGCTGGGTCGGATCATCCAAAGAAATTGAAAATCCAGACTCGCTCCAAACCCTTATTGGGTTTCTTTTAATATCAATTCAGACTAGGGATGTCCACGGGTCGGGTTTGGGTCAGGTTTTCAAAAACCCGAACTCGAACAACTAAATTGAAACCCGAACCCGGACCTGAACCCGGCGGGTTTTAAAAATCCATACCCATATCCAATCCAACCAAAAACCCGAAACCCGAACCCGAACCCGACGGCGGCAGAGACGGCGCGGGGGTCGTCGGGGGAGGCGGAGAGGCAGTCGACGAGGAGCTTAAAGAGGAGGGGGGCGGCGGAGGGGGAGAGGGAGAGAAGGCGGCAGGCGGCGGCGACGGATTTGGGGCGGAGGAGGGGGGAGGAGGAGGGGCGGGGGGAGGGGCGGGGGGAGAGGAGGGGGAGGAGGTCGGGGGCGACTGGCGAGGTGGGCGGCGAGGTTGGGGGAGGCGGCGTGGGAGGAGAGGAAGTGGTGGGGGAGGGAGGGGAGGAAAGGGGGAGCAGAGTTGGTCAGGTCTTTGTGGAGCTGGTGGGTGGGAAAAGAGATATGGATTCGGTTAGAGTTTGAGATTTTGGAAGATAAAGTGAGTATACCGTTGGATGAAGATCCAATGAATAAATATTATTAGAAATTTTATATATTGTATAAATAAATAAATAATATATATATAATTTATTCGGGTTCGAGTTCGGGTTCAGGTTCGGATTCGGGTTCGGGTCGGGTACATACAAAATTCGTACCCGTATCCATACCCGCCAGGTTTTTATTTTCTTTACCCATATCCATTTAGTTCGGGTAAACCCGCCCCGTTCGGGTTCGGGTTCGGATAATATTTCGGGTACCCATACCAATTGACATCCCTAATTCAGACTGGTCGAACAAGTTAAATTTGGTCTGCACTTTTGGGTGTGTAATTTTACAGCACAACGTGGCTAAACTTCAGTGTATTTCTTCTAAGTCCATAAATATGACTAAGTAGCACACTACTACACTTGTTATCTTGATCCTTAACTCTCTACTTTTTCAAAATAATAAATTAGTGGGTGAGCACATATATAACTAATAATTATTACTCTTGAAAGTGCATACCTAAGTCTAATCTTGTTTTAATTGCACTAGTTCATGCTGTATTTAGTTACTCTTAAGTGGAGAACCATAATTGCCCCCACAACTTTATTACACTCTCCTATAGTCTCCTCTCAGGACAATGCTCATAAAGGCTTACATTATTGTCACAACCACTTTTTGATTAAAAAACGTAGCCAGTCCATTGAGGTTCCCTTTTCCAAGAGGATTTAACAAACGGATGGGTTAGGCAATCCGCGGGCGGGTCATTTTTACTCACAGATTATACAAATTTGAGTAAAACTTAATTGTAAATTTTTAGATAACCATCATTCTTATCTATACCCGCAAGTGGACGGGCAGGCGGATATACAGATTATCCATAAGGTACTTATTTTTTTTCCTTTCTGTTCTTATACTTTTCAAATACATATAACACATATATTATTTTTAAAAGATCAAAGCATAATTTATTATTTAAAATAACATAACATACAATATATAATAAAAAAATAATACTAGGAGAAATTAGTGTTAGGGTTCTAGGGACAGATAAAACAAAAGGAGTATTCATTTTTAAAAAAAATTTAAAAAATATAAATGCTGATATCCGTAGGAACTCACGGGTTGCCCAGAATGCTCCTAATTTAACTAGTACCCACTAATTTTATCCGTAATTATTTGTGTAAAAGAAATAGTACCCATGCCGGTAAATTTACGGATAATCCGTGGGTACCTGTGGATACGAATTGGGATTGCCAAGTTTAGGATTGCTACATGAAACCTATTTACCTATCACCAATTATAGTTATTCTAATCTTATCAAATACTTTGAATAAGTGTAAATTAAATTATCCACCACCCTTTTTAGTATGGCCAACATGCATATGTGCTCTTCATAAGTGGGGCTTCTATTTTTTTACTTTTTAGAGGATAAGCCCATAGGGTAAGTGGGGTTGACTAATAACCACCAACTTGTTACATCATTTGGTATAATTGCACTTGAATAAACAATGTAGTTTTTGGATCTAAAGAAGCACTATGCAAAACTATTTTGCAAATCCAAGAGTGAATTAATTGTAACTTGTAACAATGTAATTGGACAATAATATGTTCCTACCACAAATAGTTGTAATGAGATCATAATTCTATGTTTTTAGATACCTTAATGATCAAGATCAATCTCACAATGTAATTCTTCAAAACAACTTATTTATTAACTTAAAATTACACAGAAAATAGAGAATACTCCGAATATTCTTTGTTGTTTGAAAACTGGTTGAACCAACTGGTCAGACTGGCTGTATAATGAACTGATTAAACAACTAACCAAAAAATGATTAAACGATTGGTTGAAATAGTAAAACCTTGAACCAGTAATATTTCTGAATAATTATTTATACAGCTAACCAAAAAATGATTAAACGATTGATTGAAGTAGTAAAATCTTGAACCAGTAACATTTCTGAATAATTATTGTTCATAATTTAAGAGAGAGAGGGTGATGACATGGAATGCATCCAAAGGAGGGAATCAATTGTGAAGGTTTGGCAAAAAGGCTCCACAAGATTTGTCTCTTTGCTCACAAGAGATAGTGTTTGATGTTTGCTTTAAGGAATAAGAGAAAATAATCAAGGGTAAAAAATATGGACACTCAAGTTATATCCAACTTTGTCCTTCTATTTTTAATCAATTAATTCTCTATAAAGAAAAATGATCATTTCACTTTTCTACTATTATTTGTTCACTTATTTCTCCCTTTAAAATAAAATTCAATTTCATCTTTAGAATAAAGCTATAATTTTATTTAGGACCCATTTAGACGCATGAATATCTTATTCAGCATACATAAATATATAGCTCAAAAAGCTAGTAATTTATTTGGTAGATGATGAGGGGTGTATGTGGTGCTCAAGTTATTTTTTTAAAATAAGATAAATTATCTCGTAAGAAAAATATACTATTCGATCAAAATTACTACCGTCAAGATCTAATAAGGAGATAAAATGGAATTTTTAGTTTGCAATCACAAATAAAAATCTTTTCAAAGCACAAATTACTACTGGATAACTTGTTAATGCATCTAAATAAGGCCATGATAATCAGAAAGTAAGATACAATATATAAATAAAAATTAAGATTGAAAATAGTTGTTTCGTATTATTTAATATAGTATCATAGTAGAAGGTTTTGGGTTCAATTCCCATCAGGTTCTTAGCATTGTTTAATTTTCTCTCATTTAAATGAAGCCCACTTCTTAGGTCTATTAATTAACTAGTTTCAAGTCCAGACGTGAGGAGGAGTGTTGAATATAAAATATACAAAGACCATTCTCTAACAGTTTAATCTTTTGGAAAGGAGAGGTGCTGAATATTAAATATATTAACGTCGTTCTCTGGTAGCTTATACTTCTGGGAAAAAAACAACTATTTTACGTTATTTAATAAAAATTTACTTTTTAATATATTATCAAACACTATTTCTCTCTCTCTCTCTCTCTCTCTCTCTCTCTCTCTATATATATATATATAGAGTCCGGCTACTATACTATCGATAGTATCAAGCGCTTGGTGCTATCGAGTTTTCCGCCGTTAGATCTACCATTTTAAATATTTACATCCGTTAGATCATACTATTCAACCAGCCACCTATTCAACCATAGGGTACCACTAATTATTCTAATCGGGAATCACTGTCATCCTAATCGTACATTTCCTCGTTTAAGAGTCGAAAATTTAATAGCATCAAGTGTTTGGTACTATTAATAGTATAGTAGTATAATTCTATATAAATATAAATATATATAAAAGTGGGGAGTGGGAAACCTCATAAGCGTGCACGCAGCCGACATACATAGTGGGGGTTTGGGAACTTTTCTCCTCCAGTGTTTTTGTGTGTGTGTGTGGAGTGGAATTTTGGGTCTCCCAATTACTTTGAATGTGCGCATGTGATTGCAAAGAGTATGTGGTGGGACCCACCTCACCCGCCCAAACCGCCGAAAGAAACCCTAAAAATAAAGTTAAAAACTGTAAATATTTGTTTTTTTATTTTTATTTTTTTTTTAAAAATTTATATATTGCCTTCTTAAAATTTTAGAAATATTTTTTAAAACGATTAATTTCATACAGATCCCTACAAATATATTGAATGACAAATATATCCCTACAAAGTTCAACTTAATTTCATAAGTTGTTCCTGCAAAAGTCCTGATGTTTTTAAATATATCACTGCCGTTAGAATCTGTTAGAAAATTTTAGTTAACCATAGGTTAAATACTTAACCCTGATTAGTTTTTGACATTTTTTCTCCTCTTATATTATACTGTTATGGCTTTTGAAGGGAGTTTTTGATATTTTTTCTCCTCTTATATTATACTGTTATGACTTTTGAATGGACATATTTGTGATGGCAAAATTAGAAATATAAACAGTTTTCTATCAGTTCTTTAACGGTAACAAACCAGAGGGACATATCTGAAAATATTAGGAGTTTTACAGGGTTAACTTATGAAAGTTGAACTTTATAGAAAAATATTTGTCATTCACTATATTTGCAGGGATCTGTATGAAATTAACCCTTTTTAAAATTACGGCACTAATGAAGAGGGAATCAAATTACCCTTATTTATTTTTAATAGAAAAAATATTTTTTAAAAAAAATGTGTGTATGTGTAGTTCAAGTGTGTAGTTCAAATGAAAGTATTTTTTTCTAAAAAAGAAAAAAAAATTCAAAGGTGCTTCAAAATTTTGTTCTTCTTATGCTAACAATAGTAAAAAAAAGAACCTCCAAATGGAAAAGCTTTTCGTAAAAGTTCTCACTATCATTTCATAACATCAAAGCAGCAGAGCCCTAAACGCTTTTCAAAATTTTAGAGGCCCTAATACATCAGCAAGGTAGTTGCAACTGCTATTCAATATTTTAAAATTTTAATTTTACTATCCAAATTCTTTAATTTATTTGATTTGAGCCGATCGACGGTAATTTAATTTTAAAATTTAAACTAATTATTCAATTTAATGATTTAAAAGATTGAATAGTAAAATTAAAATTAAAAAAAACCAAATAGTCGATTCAAAATGGTTCAGAGTATAGATAAATTAGAGTTGGACTGAAATACTCTTAAATAATATCCGACTATGGATACTATCCAATTTTTAACTGTTAAATGAAAAATTATATCGTCCCCTTAGGCTTCGTTTGGTTCGGAGTTAAGTAAGAATTAGTTATTCCAGGAATAGGATTAAGTTCAGGGTTAAGCCTGGAATAGACCAATTTTGTGTTTGGATGAAAATTGAGTTGTTCTCGGGATTAAGAAAAATAGCGTTTGGATAGATTAGATGGAATAAGAAGAATAGTGGGTAATTATAAATAGAAAATAATGATTTGACCCTAATTATTATATTTGAATTTAAATTTTTTATTTTATATTTCAAATTTCAAATTTAAATAGATAACTTTTATAAAATTAAAAAAATTCAAGTATAAAATTTTAAATATAAAATTTCAAATTTCAAATTTAAATAATTAAAAATAACAATTTAAAATTTAAAATTTAAAATTTAATATTTAAAATTTAAATTTTAAAAATATAAATATATATTCTAAGATTACAAATTATAAATTTTGAAATTTCAAATATAAAATGTTAAATTTAAAATTAAATAATTAAAAATAATAATTTAAAATTTAAAATTTAAAATTTAGAATTTAAAATTTAAAATTTAAATTTAAAATATTAATTTTAAGATTACAAATTATAAATTTTAAAATTTTAAAAATTTAAATTAAAATTTTAAATTTATATTAAAAATTAAATTGGGGTGGTGGGATTAACTTTAATCCCACCCCAATTCTAGGGGGGTGGCCCTAATGGGGGATAACCCCATTAGGGGTGGGGTTAACAAACCCCACCCCCACTTTTTCTTGTTTGGAATTAAAGGGGGGTTAACGGAGGCTTAAAGTTTAGTGGGTGATGAGTAGAATAGCATGACCTAAGGGGTGGAATTAATCAAAGAGTAAATTTAATGATAAAAAATTAGATAGTATCTACGGTTAGATATATACTATTAAAAATATTCTATCCCAACTCAGATAAATTATATATATTTTTACCGAATTACAATAATGATAATAATTAGTGAAGAACTTACTCAGTTTGTTGATTCGAGGCACAATTTCTAATGAAGTCCAATCAATCACTTGATTTGAAGTAATTGCTTTCACGAGAGGGAATTGCGCCGGGCGGAGGGCACGCTTTCGCCCGTGACGGTAGGCGACAGGAATTGATAATGCACGGGCTCTCGTCCTTGCAAGCGGAAAAAAAAAAATTAGGAATAACTTCAAATACCGTCCCTGTAATTTCGTGTTTTCTCACTTTAGTGCCCTGTGGTTTAAAACGTATCACTTTAGTACCCTGTGGTTTGATTATTCTCTTTTTTTGTTATCTTTTCGTTAATTTTTTCGTTAAATTATACAGAAAAAACTTCAAATATCTCACCTATGGTTTATCGAATATTCACTTTACTATCCTGTAATTTTAATTTTCTTATTAATTTAACAAAAAAATTAATAAAAAGATAACAAAAAAAGAATAACCAAACCACATGGTACTAAAGTGATACGTTTTAAACCACATGATACTAAAGTGATATGTTTTAAACCACAGGGGTGGTATTTGAAGTTATTCCAAAAAATTATAGTGGAGGAGTTCCCAACGACGCCTCGTTAAAAAATCTCAATTTATCATCATATATTATTTTTATTTCTATCAGAGTTATATTTTTTTCTAAGACATAATATTTTTTAAAAAAATAGTATTATAAAAGGCTAAATTATAAAAAACATTCCTGTATATATCTATTTTTTTATTTTTTCTTCCTGACTTTCAAAAATCTATATTTTGCTCTCTTAAAATTTTAAAAATATTGTCAGGAGTGTACGGCGTTAATGGAGATGGCAAAATGACCAAATTATCCTTACTTCTTCTATAAGTAAAAATATAATTTTTTAATATATTTCAGTCATTTTGAAAGGCATTTTCGGTATAAATTATAAGAAATAGATGAAATAGTGATGGAACCCTGATGGAGATGAGCTAAATGCAACAACTTAAAATATTGAGAGGGTAAAATATAGATTTTTAAAAGTTAGAGATGAAAAGTAAAAAAATAAATATTTATAAAGAGATTTTATATAATTTAACCTTATAGAAATATCTAACTAATTATTGAATAGAGACAAAACTAATATACGCCACAAATCTAAAATAAAAGATTTTGTCTGGACTCGTCTTAAGAACAAATGTTGGCATGTGACTTTCAGAACATGCTTGTTTGCTCAAAAGTATATTATAGATTGAAAATACTTTTAAGGTACTAGCTTATATATTTTACCGAAAGTGAAGTTCAAATTAAAATTTTTTTTTTTTTACTATTTGTTTGTATAACTGTAAAATTGAAATTTTTTTAATTTTACTGTTTGCTTGGTAAGAAATGAATAACTTAAAAGGTAGAGATATGAGAGATGGATTAATATTTTAATTTTTTTCTTCATTTTTGTTCGTTACTAACCTGGGTCTAAAATGGACATTTACACTCAAAAATCACTTCATTTCTCTTGATCACTTTCGGTAAAACAAATACACCGAACTGAAGTTCAGCGAAAAACTATTTTTTTTTACTACTATTTGTTTGAAAGAAATTCAATGGCTCGGAAATTATAGTTATTCCATTTACTTATGTATTTTTCAGAAATTTTCATACTAGTATGTAGGAGAAATGAAGTATTTTTTAGAAATTTTCATACTAGTATTTTTTAGAAATTTTCCTCCTCCACCATCCTCACGCCAACGCCGCGTTCTCCTCTCCTACCTCGCTCACACCTTCGCCATGGCGGTAATGCAGGGTTCAGCTATTACGGCAAAGGGCGAAGGAGGGGACACAATACTTAAAAAGGATATAAAGGAGGATAAAAGAAAAAGGGGAAAAAATAAAAATAAAACTAAAAATATTTTTTTCTTCTTAAAAGGCCACCATGCGTGCGCCCACCGAAAATAAGGCCAACAAGTAGAGGAAAAAAATAAGAAAAAATTACTCTGTTTAAGACTTAAATTGTACTGTTTGAGACTTACGTCATGCCATTTAAAATTATTTAATATTAAGTTATATTGTTTAATGATTAAGGTTAATATCTGAGATTTCAAATTCTAAGCCTAATTACTTCACATATGATTGTTGGTATAATTAATTTCGCCATTTCCCTTTATAAATACTCCCCACTCTTCTCTCTCCCTCTCCAAATTAAACTCTCTCACTCTACCACTCCCCTCCTCTCTCTCTCTCCTCTTCCATACTAATGGAGTTACAAAGACGCAAATTCCCTTCTCTTCAAGTATGTTACTCCCCTCCCTCTCTCTCTCTTCCTCTCTCTCTAAACTTGTATTATTATTATTATTATTATTATTATATATATATATAGCACTTATTTACTAATTATAAGTTTCGTCTCAGCTTCTTTCGCTGTGCCTCCTCGCCGCCGTCGCACTTCCCGGATGCGCGGCCCGCAGATCAACAACCGGGATTGTCGGCGAGCGGCAGGCGGCGGCGGTGAGGGGGCTGAGGTACGCGTCGGCGACGAGCTGCAGGGCGCACGCGGCTGTGGTGACGGACTTCGGGGCGGTGGGCGACGGCGCGACGTCGAACACGGCGGCCTTCCAGGCCGCGGTGGGGAACCTGAGCCAGTACTCGGCGGCCGGGCGGGGCGGGGGGATGCTGTACGTGCCGGCAGGACGGTGGCTGACGGGGCCCTTCAACCTGACCAGCGTCTTCACCCTCTTCCTCCACCGCGACGCCGTCATCCTCGCCTCCCAGGTAACTTTTCTGAGGACCTGTTAAGTCCAGACGACTAATAAGTTGAGTTGGATAAGCTCAATAAATTAAGTGAAACTGTGTTTCACAATAGATCTAACGGTAAAAAATTCAACAATGGACTTACCGTCTAAGTGGGTTTAATCAAGTCGAAACTCGTGAGCGCGCTTACGAATCACAGAACGCTCTTGAACATTAAAAGAGAGTACACAAAACAAACCGTTTTTTGCTTTCTTATAAAATTGCAAAAAAGAAAAAAAATACTATCTAGACACCCATATATAGTGTACATCTTAAGTACCTGCATTTGCATCCAAGGATTTAAATTTTTTTCTTCGAGTTTTTACTAAAAAGAATTGATAAAACTAATAGGTAAATCCTAGTCATAGAAAAACTACGATATAAAGTTTACGCCTATGTTATAGGTATACGAGTAGCATCGCTCTCTTGTAGGAATAATATCGTGACCGAACCATTGCGATCTATAGAATATAAAGATATTGTTTGGATGTCGCAATAAGGTGGCCGATGTAACTTATTTGGTATGAACATTTTTTGCATATAGTTGAAAGGGGGGAGATTTATTTTTGCTCCTTAAAGGGCTTTGGCATCCATATTTATTTATAAGATAATTTATTTTATTCTGAAAAAAAATTTATTTGATTAAAGAGTATGCTATTTTATTCGAGGCATTTAACTATAGTCCTAACCTCTAATCATAATTAAAAAGTCTCATACCAAATATAATATTAATGAATAACTTATTCCGACATTCAAATAGAACTGAGATTTTGTATGAAAACAGACAAAACTTAGCGTTACACGTAATTTGGGATTGCGGTCTCTAAACACGCCCACTTTTATACTTTGAAGGGTCTAAAATTTTAGGAGCACTTCCATTTTTTTTTTCCTCTTCAAAGCATAGAAGCTTATGTTTTTTTACTAAGCAATTCCAAATTATGCTTTTCATTGTTTCTCCTCAAACAGCTATTTCTTTTTTTCTTTTTCTTTTTTTGAGAGAAAGGTAGCACGCTACCCGCTTCGTTTATTTTAGAAAATAAACTTAGCTAGAAAAGTGAATCAACTAGGATTCGAACTCGGGACCTCGGGTACCAACCACCAAGCCCTTTGCCACTTGCGCTAGGGACGGTCGGTAACAGCTATTTTTTCAAAAAAAAAATTTCAATGGAGAGCTCCTCAATAACGCCAGTCCTAATTCGTTACTATATGTCACTTTTATCTCTGTCGAAGGATTAGTTCTTACTAAAATTTTGCCCTATTTTTTCTATTTAAAATAACATAAGAGCACTATTAGGGGTCACCCAAAATGTGGCTTTTAATGTTTTGTTTTTATGTTGGCACTAGTATTAATATTACTGTGGTTAATAATATTGTCCTTATATAGGGAATTATTATTTATTTTCTAAGATCATTTTTGGTTCTATAGTTAAGTTTTTTTGAAAAATAAATTCTCACTTATGAAATGCAATTCTATTAGCTCGCTTTTATTATTATTATTATTATTATTGTAAATTTCTAAGTTTTGAATTGAGCCACTCTTCTTTTTTCTTTTGAAATATACAAGTGAGAATTCAAATCTTCATAATTTTTACAATTTTTAAAGCAATAACTAACTATATTTTATGGTATATATATTTATTGTTTAGGGACAATTGCTTATATATTCCTGAAAAGTTTTCGACTTTCTGATTTACCCCTCTTAGAAGGCTAATATTAAAAATATATTTTTTACGTTCCAACATATTTCAAATATACCCATAGAGTTAACTTCTGTTAATGAACTGTTAGCAATATCTGTTATCTCTATAAAATTACTATTTTGCCCTTTCAAATATACCCTTCTACCGTCACCGACTTTTCTCATTCGCCCTTAAGTTAGGGGTACAAGAAGTATTTTAATTTTTGATCTTTTCAAATATACCCTTCTACTATCACCAACATTTCTTATTTGTCCTTAAGTTAAAGGCGAAAGAGGCATTTTGATTTTTTTTTTTTAACTTTTGTAGATATTTAACTCACGTTTAATCCAAGTTAACTTAACGGATGGTAACTGCAGTGGTACTTTTAAATAACGGAGGAACATATGAGGAATATATTGGAAAAAAAAAAGAGGTAAATGATATATTTTCGAAGTTTTGAGGGCTATATAGCTAATTATTCATATTTTTTTTAAATCAATTGTAAATAGTAAAAGGTTGTAGTATGTGTCACATGATTAGGGGCTTGTTTGGCCTAGCTTCTGGAAAAGTGATTTCTGCAGAAGTGATTTTGGTTTGGAGAAGTGATTTTGATGAAAAACTGTAGAGCGTTTGGGTGAGTTTAGATAAAAGTAATTTTTCTGAAGTGATTTTTTAAAGCTGTTTGGCAAAAAATTTCTGATGTTTGCATATATAATATTTTTACTAAATTTTATTTTAAAATAATTTAAATTTTGAATTTTAATTAAAATTTTAAATTTTAATTAAAATTATAATTTTTAAATTTTAAATTTGGACAAAATAAATTTAAAATTTAAAAATTTGAAATTTAAATTTTTAAATCCTAAAATTTAAAATTAAAATTAAAATCTAAATTTTAAAATTTAAATTTTGAATTTTTTTTTGTAATTTGAAAATTAAAACTTGTAATTTTATATTTTCAAAATTTTAAATTTAAGTTTTAAAATCTAAAATGTCAAAATTTAAATTTTATCTTAAATTTAAAATTTGATATTTTGAATTTTAAAATTTAAAGTTTGAGATTTGAAACTTAAATTTAAAATTTAAAATCTAAATTTTAAATTTTAAATTTAAAAAGTTGAAATTTAAAAATTTGAATATGAATTTAAATTTTCAAATTTTAAATTTAAAGTTACATTTATACTTTGAATCTAAAATGAAAATAAAAATTTGAAGTTTGAGTCCAAAAGCAGAATCAGTTTTGGAAAAGTAGCTTTTTTCTGCTTCTGATTCTGAAGCCTTCAAAATCAGTTTTCTGATTCTGAAAAGCAGAATCAGATTTTCCAGCAGTCATTGCCAAACGCTCTACTGAGCTCAAAAGTGATTTTGGGCCCAGAATCACTTCTGAAAAGCTAGGCCAAACACCCCCTAGTATTAGGTAGGGAAGTGACTTTATATGGACGGTTACCTGGCAGGGTACAGTTCTGCAGCAACTTTTTCTTCTTCTTTTTTCACTTGTCTTTTCATGTAGCTTGTAGGCTTTCCTAACCTCCCTTAACCCCTAAACCAACCCTAAAAACCTGCCCTCTGTGGATCCCACTGGGCGCAACTCGGTGCGTAAAAATTTCTATAGATAAAAATAATTTTATTGATGCGCGACGAGTAGGGGTGAACCTGGTTAGGATAAACTTCGATTGAATCCGACACTGGATTCAATAGGATGCGAATTTGGATGTCAAAATTTGGCATTCGATACTTATTCTTATCCGAATTTGCATTCGAAGAAAAATAAAAAAAGTACGGATGCGAATTTGATTTCTTAAAAAATTAGACCGTATTCGGCCGTTTTCACCCCTAGAAGATAAAAAGAATGTTAATATATATTGTAGTGGGAACAAAATGGTTTTCTATCGTATTCTTCGTTTACTTCATTACGTGTTTCATGTTAAATTGCATTTATGTTTGTTAAATCTTAATTTTGGACCAGTGGTTTGAGCCTAAGGAGTTACTAGTGTTAATAAGCTGGGTCATTACATTTGGTATCAGAGTCAGTTTTGTCGTATTCTTGTACGACCGAATCAGCACTATCACTACCACAGATTAATTAATGAATTTGTACAGGATATAAATGAATGGCCTATTATTGATCCTTTGCCATCTTATGGAAGAGGGAGAGATAAACCTGGTGGAAGATACAGCAGCCTCATTGGTGGATCAAACCTCACAGATGTTGTCATAACTGGTATGTGTAGTGTGTTAAGATTCATATTTCTAAATTAATAGTTTGTGTGTGAACATTGTTGATGTTAAAGATACATAAGATATTTTGATCTTTGATTGGTAAAGTTATTACGTAAGATAAAAATTCGTCATGCCATAAACTTTAGACGAGTTGGAATTCGATTCCTGATCCTTCGATTGAATCGATTAGTCCTCAAACTCTACGGTTTCTTGCAAATGTCATTCCTGCGTTTATTTGCTGTCGCGCCCCAGTGCGGAAGCTCAATCGAG
Organism: Puya raimondii; assembly: GCA_016920855.1. Classification (NCBI taxonomy): domain Eukaryota; kingdom Viridiplantae; phylum Streptophyta; class Magnoliopsida; order Poales; family Bromeliaceae; genus Puya; species Puya raimondii. The sequence continues at coordinate 9,544,527 of JABWPP010000049.1, forward strand.
CTCGCAACAGACCCTGCCGTACGAACTGAGTTTTTCCTGTACGTGCAAGATGTCTTAGGATTGGTATAATTCAAAGCAAAACTCTTCATTTGCTGCTGCTCAAAATCTTGTCTCAGTTCCATATTACTGATTTTGGAGGGAAAATGCAGCCTACTATGAAACTGACAACAAATGGTGACTGAAGGTCTTACCCTGTAATCATGTTTGCTGAAAGCTTTTGCTGAAACATTCGTTTTTCAGGTGATAATGGAACAATCGATGGGCAGGGGGCAACCTGGTGGCAAAAATTCCACAAGAATCAGCTCAAATACACTCGCGGATACCTCATCGAACTGATGCATTCGGATCAGATCATCATATCCAACCTCACATTGCTCAACTCTCCTGCATGGAACATTCATCCAGTTTACAGCAGGTACATATTCTTACCGAATTTGCGAATTCGCTGAAGCAGAAAACCATGGCCGTGACTCTGACAAATTCTGCGGTACAAATTGCAGCAATATTATCGTGTCGGGGATCACAATTCTCGCTCCGATTCATTCTCCGAACACCGACGGTATTAACCCAGGTACTTGTTCTGAAACCTTAAATTGGACCCTGTTTGGAAATATGAATATCTTGTTCGACAGATCTCTTTAGTTAACTTTGAAACCTCTACTTTTCTGTAGATTCGTGCTCGCACGTCAGAATCGAGGACTGCTACATCGTCTCGGGGGACGACTGCGTCGCGATCAAGAGCGGCTGGGACGAGTACGGGATCGCCTACGGGATGCCGAGCCAGCACATCGTCATCCGGCGTCTCACCTGCGTCTCTCCGACCAGCGCCGTCATCGCCCTCGGCAGCGAGATGTCGGGCGGAATCCAGGATGTCCGCGCGGAGGACATCACCGCCGTCAACTCCGAGTCCGGGGTCCGCATCAAGACCGCCCCCGGCCGCGGCGCCTACGTGAAGGACGTCTTCGTCCGCGGCATGAGCCTCGACACCATGAAGTGGGTCTTCTGGATGACCGGCAACTACAAGTCGCACCCCGACGGCAACTACAACCCGAACGCGATGCCGGTCGTGAACGGCGTCAGCTACAGCAACGTCGTCGCGACCGGCGTGACGACCGCCGCGCGGCTCGAGGGGATACCGAGCGCGCCGTTCACCGGAATTTGCATATCGAACGTTACGGTGGCGCTGGCGAAGTCGCGGAAGGTGTCTTGGACATGCACCGACGTCGAAGGGGTGTCGGCCGACGTGAGCCCCGCGCCGTGCGCGCCGCTGCAGGGCGCGCACGACGGGGCGTGCCCGTTCCCGGCCGATCGGTTGCCGATCGACGAGGTCGAGCTCAAGGAGTGTTCCTACTGAAAGATCACAATCTCAGTGTAGAATAATGTTGTTTTGTACAAGTGCAGGAGCTAAGATATGCTCTTCTGATACTGCAAAAGGTTTGATTGAATACATATATAACTAAGTTTTGTTGCTGTTGCTGTTTCATCTGTTTACTGATTTGCTTGTTTTTGTGTTATGAAAAATACTCTATAATAAATTTGTAAATTCTTGATTGTAGAGGTGTCTAAGATCAGATTTTAGTTTTTAATTTTGAAATTAGGTGGGGGATAGTAATAACTGAAACTGTCAGGGGTAATTTTGCAAGATGGCCACAGATTAATAACTTCGAGTCTTTACAACTTAGTCCATCTAAAGCTATAATTAACATACTAGTCTTATCAAAAAAAAAAAATTCACTAAAAATTTAAAAGAGGTGTTTAAACCATTAAACCATTGGATTAAGGGTTGTAAAGAATTTTTGGGTCGTACGCTTAGCCCTAACAAAATTAAAAGAGCAATGCTGGTGGTACACCCCAAAAGAAGTGTACATCCTACATTCCACTCATCCATCTGTAAAATTTTTTTCACCAGTCACTTGATGTGACTGGTGGACATCACCCCACCCATTGGATGGGTGAGGTATAACTTATACACCCCTGATGGGATGTACAAGTAGCATTTTCTAAATTAAAAAGACTAAATTGTAGAAAACGCTTCTATTTATATCACAATTTATAGACACCCTTTTAATATAAAAAATCTACAGTAACCTTCTTTCAATTTGTGTTCTTAGCAATTAACCATCTTATATAATTTATAGGGGCAATGCTTACGTACCTTTGATAAGTTTCAGACTTTTTTTATTTATTCTGTTTAGAAGGTTAATATTAAAAATACTCTTGTAACGTTTCAAGTTCTTTCAAATATGCTCCTATAGTTAAATTCTGTTAGTGAACTGTTAAGACCAACCGTTATCTTTGTGAGATTATTATTTTTCCATTTCAAATATATCATTCTACTGTTACCATTTTTTTTTTTATTTGTCCTTTAATTAGGAACAAAAATAGATGTTTTGACTTCTTCCCTTTCAAATATACCCTTCTACTGTTAATAATTTTTCTTATTTACTCTTAATTTATGGACAAAAGAGGTATTTTGACTTCTTTTTAACTCTGATAGAAATTTGATACGGACTTAATCTAAAATGACTTAACGGATACTAACAGCGGGTGTATTTTTGAACAACGAAAAAATATACAAGGAATATATTTGAAACAAAAAAAGTAGTGGTATACCAGATATTTCAGACGTTTTGAGGGGTATATAGGTAATTATCCCTAATTTATAAATAAAATTTATAAGAAATTCTAAATTAAAATTTCAAACACTAACTATTGGCGTAGTGAAAATAATAATAATACAAGCGCACTTATCTCAAAATAGTCAACAGTTAAGAATTCTCCATGCATAAGAAATTTTACTTGTAAATCCTAAAAAGAGGTGTAAATCCTACAGATGAGTGGTCCGAAAACGAACATTAAATAAAATTTCAGATTCTTCTCACAAAATACAATATGGGCCTGTTTGTTTCGAGGTATGTAGACTTTGGATTGAAGTGGACTTTGAGTTGAACTAGAATTTAGGTGAAAATTATTTTACCTCTGCTGTTTGTTTCTATAACTGTGGAAGTGAAGTTCTGCCAGTTCTGTTGTTTGTTTGGCAGGAAGTGAATGACGTAAAAAGTGTAGTTCTCCACTTTCTCTGTCTGTTTCACCGAAAATTATTTAATCCCACACATCTGGTAAACTTACCTCCTACATGACATTATTGCCTCTTTTTTAACTTAATAGATAACCAGTTATACAAATAAATAAAAAATAATATAATTATATTTCTATACAATTATAAAATAAATTTTAAAATAATTATATTATTTTTTTAATATAAATTATAATAATGTAATAAATAAAATCCCAAAGTTAAAGAATTAATTAATATTTAATAAATTAATTTTTATCGTATTTTAAATATGCAAATTAAAAGATATATTAAATTTAACAAATCACATTTCATCATATTTTAAACATGCAATCTAAATAAAAAACTAATATTACCACAATTAGAGGGAGAGAGTAGGGATGCAAATGGATCCGGGTTGGTGGAGCTCCCGCCCCGATCCACCCCGAATAGGGCAGGAAAATGGAGAAAATAAATGAATTCGGGGTGGAAAACGGGGTGATTTTTATGATCCGAGACGAATTCGGAGCAGGAAACGGGAGAAATTTTGACCCACCCCGAATCCGCCCCGAATCCGCCCCGCCATGATCCGCCCCGAAAACTATTTATATTTTTTTAAAAAATATTTCTAAAAAAATAATATATTTATAAAAAAAGTTCAAAATACAACTAAGTTAGTGCTATCATTTCTCATGTATTTGAAACTTTTGAATTTTGCTTCGAATTATAATTGATATTTTTTATTTTTATAATTGATGTTGTTAATTATATATATAATATTATTAAAAAATTATTAATTTATTTTATAAAAATATTAATAATATTATAATTTTTAAAAAATATTAGTTGGCGGGACGGATTCGGGGAGCCGGCGGGAGGCGGGTTATGGAGCGGGGTGGATTATGGGATATATTTTTTAACCCGTCACGGATTCGGGGCGAGAGGCGGGGCGGAATTTTGGTAGTCGGGGCGGGAGGCGAGGCGGGGATCCCGCCCACAGATCCGCCTCGTTTGCATCCCTAGGACTAGGAGAGAGTAACCCCAAACAAGTCACGAAACAACAAATTTGGAGATTGAGGGTCTCAATCAAAATTAAAATCTTCATTTGGTTGCTTCTTCGTAAGAAACTCCTAACAGTTGATAGATTGCTTATTCGAGGGATGCTGGTCAAGTAAGACTGTGTCTTCTGCGCGTCAGTCATGGAAAGCTGCGATCACCTTTTTCGCCACTGTATTTTCGTTCGTTTCTTAATTCTCACTACTAAGGGTTTACACGGTTCAGTTGATGATCCGGGTGACGTCGAAGACTTCTGGATCATTTCTTCAAACTTTCCTGATGCCGGCAGGAAAGCTAGAGGGCTAACACTTTTGGCGGCAACCTGTTGGGTCGTCTGGATGAAAAAAAACAACATAATCTTCCGTTCGAAGCCTCCCAATGCGACTCGGGCTCTCGAACGCATCAAACTTTTAATGACGTCTTGGCTTGAACGGACCTGAACGCCACTAGCCTTGGGTGGCATCCATCTTCTTCCTTTCATCCCCCTCTTTCCTTCCTTCTTCTTCTTCTACTTTTTGTTTTTTACGTTTTGGTTTGTTTTGTAATTGTTACGCTTCTCTCCCTGTTTCGGAAGTCTTATCTGCTTCCGCCTTGTATGCCTGGTTCATTTTGCTTAATGAATGAACCTCTTTCTCAACAAAAAAATTAAGTTCTCCACTAATATTTTATGATTTTTTTTCTCCCTTCTTTCACTTCATCGGAATTGATTTCGCTCTATGAGAGAGCGAAGTCAATTTTAATATTTTGGGTGAACTGAACTTTCGACCGTACTAATATTACGATGAACCAAACGTCAGATCAATTATTGTCGAAAATTACTTACCCCTGCCTCACTTACGGTTAAACGAAACTTTTAAAAAACATTATATATAAATATATGATTAAAAAAAAAAGAGAGAAAATGTCGGCCATGGCGATCGCAAACCCTATCCCCTCCTTCTCCGTGCCCTCTCCCCGATCCCTCCATCGCACTCTCCCCCTCTTCTCCTCTCCCCAAACCCTAACCCTAACCCTAGCCCCTTTAAGCAGTAGTACTAGTAGTCGTAGTAGTAGTCGTGGGTGGCGGCGGAGGCGGGGGAGGGAGAGCGGGGAAACCCTAGCGGCGTCATCGTCGTCGTCGTCGTCGTCTCCGGCGGAGGAGCTCTCGGCGGCGGAGGAGGAGTGGCTGAGGAAGCTCCCGGATAAGAAGAAGCCGCTGTACTCGCACAGCCTCCCGTGCATCGAGGCGTGGCTGCGGCAGCTAGGGTTCCGGCGGAGCCGCGACGACCGCGCCGTGTGGCTCGCCGAGAACCCCCTCTGGCACGCCCAGCTCTCCCTCGACGTCACCGATCTCCACATCAGGTCCCCATCCTTCCTCTCTTCCTCCAAATCCTTATGTGTTTGAATTCGAAACCCTAATCGTTCATATATGCCTCAGTTGTTCTTGTGCTAAATATAGTTCGATTCACCGTAAACTGAGTCGACGAATTTCGCGTTTACGATGGCGTTCACGTAGCAGAGAAGTAGTAAAAGAAATTATTCGCCGTAAATGAAACTATTTTGATGTATCGAAGAACTTTCGCTTCTGGTGAAACAAACACATGAAGTGATGCGAATTGGCCGCAAATAATAATTTAGACTGTAAATCACTTACACCAAACAGCAGAAGTGATACGAATTGGCCACAAATAATAATTTAGACCATCAGTTACGCTGTTTCGGGTAACTCGAGTTTCGACTGTATCTTTATTACGGTGAACCAAACAGCAGAAGTGATCGTTTACGGCCGAAAACGACTTCACCCCTCTCCACTCTCACCCAAACAAACAAGCCCCAAACGAACATGACCTAGACGTGTTTTCGCATCTTACATTGCACTTTCACTATGCCGGCATTATAGAGTGTATTCAACTTCTACACCATGCTTTTACCGTTCCCAAGCTCGGTATTGAACTTGGCATTCTACAGCAATTCGGTAGTGGTACCAGTAGTTTGAATTCTATCCAATCTATTTAGTGTTTGTTCGGCTCTAGTTATCATTTCTAGTAGAGAGTTTTGTAGACAAAAAGGTCTAGTGCATCTGCTGCATGTTAAATAATATGAAACAACCGTTATTTTTTAAAAGCTTAAGCTGGTAAAGAACGGTGTTTAAATATTTTTATATTTAACACTCACCTTTATGTCTGGGCGCGAGATTTTTCGCAAGGCCCATGACGTGGATTTGAATAAAATGGGAGGAAATTAATAATGCTAGAAGCCTGGTGTGACTTGAACTCAGAACTTCCTGCTCTGATACCATGTTAGATAATATGAAACAACCGTTATTCTCTAAAAGCTTAAGCTGGTAGAGAACGATGTTTAAATATTTTTACATTTAACACTGCAGTTGGAATGGTGTTTTTAGAAACTCCATTTCGTGTGAACTGAAATCTCCATCAAACCGAACTCCATTCAATGCTGCTTGAATTCCTATCGGTTTGCATCTTTAGCAAATTCGAATAACTGGGAAACTACGAAATTTATGTGAACTATTTGCGCATAAGGGAATTACGAGATTGGATTTTGTATTCTTGTAGATAGAGAGTACAAACCTTGATTAGAACTTACTTTCGTATTGGCTGGATATAGAATTAACGTGAAATCGCAGCTTGAATAAGTGGATGGCGAATTGAGTATTAGCATCTGAAATGCACTGCCAATCCTCCTACCTGCAATCTGTTTGGTAACATCCAAGTCGCTTGAATGGATGTCATTCCATTACACTTTTTACTGATTGACGATTTAAGATCTGAATTTCTGCAGTTTTAGTTTTCCAAACATAACAAATTTATTACTCCAAGGTACACCCTTTCTAATGGCGAAGAAATCTAGGTATTGTTATGACTATTCATGGGCTGCTTCTTAAGGGATCGATTTAGAGCGCGTTCTAAGCTCTCTTTGTTCCATGAGGTCGTTTGTTCTCAATGCACGTGGTGCTCTATGTGAATTGCGGCGGGTGCTAAAACTATTACTGTGCCGCTTCCTATCTGATCGATTTTGCGGGTGACAACTAACAAGCATGATCGAGGACAAAATAGTGAAGTAAACAGTGGAATTTAATCCAAGCTCATGTTGTTCCTGAATCAGTTCACTTGAATCCATTAAACTGTAAATCAGTTCGATCCTCTTGATTTTGTATGAATGAGCAGAACATTGCTGTCGAATGCTGTTACTAACACCGAAGCTCGTGATTATGCTGACGAACTCGCAGGTACCTGAAGAGTGGACCTGGAAATCTGGAGAAAGATGTGGAGAGAAGGTTTAGCTATGCACTGAGCAGAGAGGACATCGAAAACGCCATACTCGGAGGGCCGTGATTTTGGCGACGGATTAAGCAACCGAGTTTAATTGGTTTAATCTGTATCTTGAAGATATAAGTAGGAAACTTTTCTCTTTTTCGTTTTGTCTATTCGAATCCATAATAAGTGTTTCATGTGTAAATAGACTCATTTTGTACGAGAGTAATGCTAAGGGTCTGTTTGGTTCAGGGCATGTTTGTTTGGGTGGAAGTGGGGTGGAAGTGGAGAGGGAAAAATCGTTTTCGTCATAAACGATCATTTCCGTTGTTTGGTTCGCCGTAAAAAAGTTACGGTCGAAACTCGAATTCACCTGAAACGGCGTAATTGATTTCGGTCCACCGTGGGCCGAAGTCAATTACGGTGAAAAGAGGTGAAGAAAAAATAATAAAATAATATACTAGATAAAGATAGTTATATTTAAATATATTTAATTATGATACTAATTACTCTTTTATTGAGTTAGCATATTTAAAATATGATAAAAATTGATTACATTTCTTTGCTTCATTTAGTTTGTACAATTAAAATATGATAAAAATTTATTAATTAAGTATTAATATTTTTTTACTTTATAATTTTATTGTTGTATTACTATAATTTATGTATAAAAAAATAATTTAGTTGTTTTAAATTAAATTTTAATTATATAAAAATATAATTATATTATTTTTATTTATTAAATTATTTATTATTTATACATAAATTATAGTTTACATCATATACTTCCTACCAAACAAATAGCAGAACTAATGAAACTTCACTTCCATAATACGAAACAAACAGCGGGGAAGAAGTAGTTTTCACCGAATTCCACTTCAACTTAAACTCCACTTCAACCCAAAATCTAGTTTCGGTGAAACAAACATGCCCTCAATGTAAAATCGTGAAAAATAGTTTTTTTGGTGGACAAAAAATTTCGGTGGAAAATTTCTTTTACGTAATGTTTGGTTTGTAGAAAAAATAATAATTTTTCATCAACATTTGTTGGTTGAATGGAAAAAAAACTTTACATTTGTTTGATTCGATGGGAAAAAATGAATGAAAAAAGTTCTATACAGTTTGAGTTTTCGTTTTTCGTTGAAAAACAGCAAAAAACAAGAATTTCAAATTCTCCAAATTTGTAAAAATATTTTTACGGAAAAATATTTTTACGTCAAACCAAATAAGTGGAAAAAATAAGTGGAAAAGTATTTTTCGTATCGAAAATAATTTTTCTATTCGTTTTATGCCCGTAAGTAAAAGTGCAAAATGTATGCCTAGTACCTGTAGTATTTTAATTTTGTGACTCGTCCTCTGTACTTTTTGTTTAAACATTTTATTCAGCAAACTTTCATATATTATTGTACTTTGGTCACTTGACTTTCATTCAAAGCCTATTTAAAGTAAATAAAAATAGTTTACAAGCAAAAAGTTAATGAAAATAAAAACTGGATTGTTTTCATAACTAGTGCAATAAGAGTGAAAAAGTACAAAACTGAGATATGATGCTGGAATTGGACTCTAATTTCTGAACTTGAATTGCACGAAAGGGAATTTGACAAAGGAAGAACTTGGTTGTTAAATTTAGGGTAAACTTCAAATATCACTTCTGTGGTTTCGTACTTTATCACTTTAGTACTTTATGATTTAAAATGTATCATGTCAACACCTCCGTTAACTCTCCCTTAAATCATATACAAAAAATTTCAGATACCTCATCTATGATTTATCGAATATTTACTTTAGTATCATGTGATTTATCGAATTTTTACTTTATTACCCTATGGTTTTAAGTTTGTTACTGATTTAATAGAAAAATTAACGTAGGAAATAACGAAAAGAGAAAGGCGAAACCACATGGTACTAAAATGATATATTTTAAACCACAGGGTACTAAAATAAGAAAGCGCGAAATAACAAGGATGATATTTGAAATTTTTTCTTAAATTTAATTTTTAACTTGGTTTAACTAAGCATAAAAACTCAAATTAAAAAAATTAAAAAGTTGAGGGGTTTATAAAAAAAAAAAAAGAGCTGAGGTTTCTTTGTCAAAAAAGCCTATAGTTGAGGGATCTCTAGGCAAATGTACCCTATAAATATTTTACAAAAAACGGTTGTTGATTTAACTTGTTCAAACACACATGGTAAATAATTTACGGTGTTCACTTAAAATATTTAGTTGCTATCTATCGTCCAACATGCTTTGCTCACATGAATAATATAAATTTATTTCTGTATTTGAAATTTTTTTTTATGGATTTAATTTGACAAATAAAATTTTTGAGGAGGCTAAATGCAACCAAATCTTTTTTGGAGAACTAGTTAAAAGAGGCTCATGGGTACGGGGCTTGTAACTAACCATGGTACAACTCAAAAAATTTCTAAGAATAAATATGGACAAAATACTAAGAATCACTTTTGGTGCTTTAAATTCTCTAGAAGTAAAAATGGTGATCGTTATTCGCACTCAAGAGGCCTATAAATAGGAAGTCTGAAACTAACCAAAAACTCAGGAATATTGTAATCCTTTTCTTTCGGCAATGTAATTTCAAATATCTCGAAAAGCATCTTTTTTTCTTACACTTAATCTTAGAAGGCGAATATATCCGAACTAGCAAAATCGAGACAGACTTATCCATCTTCGAAGAGAAAGATAAGTACTGCAGGGGGTAAGACGAGTCAAAAACTTAAGTTTGTGAAAACCGCTTGATAGCCTCCCGGATAACAACCACCTACCTACTCAATAGAGTGGTTGTTTTGTCAACTTCTTATCACAATTATGATGTTACTTAGCATAAAATCTTGTGCTCTCCGGATTTGGGGCAAATCGATGGAGCCCACTTTTTCTAAGAATTTATCATATGAACTAAATCTATTTTTTAATAATTAATATAATAAAATTAAAATTGTACCTAATAAATACAATCTATAATATTAAAAAAAAATCTAGATACAAAAATTAATAGATTTTTATATATGTAATAAAATTTTATAATTAAAGTGCAAAAAAAAAGTTATACACCCAGTGTTGGGGCAAATCGATGGGGCCCATTTTTTTTTTTCTTTCCTCGCTCTCTCTCATATGAACCAACTCTTTCTATTTTTTTTTTTTTTTTTTTTTTTTTTTTTTTTTTTTTTGTGCCTACACTAGATTTAAAAATTCATCACATGAACCAAGCATATTTTTTAAATATAAATAGAATAAAATTAAAATTTCATCTGATAAATACAATCTATAATATAGAAAAAATCTAAATACAAAAATTAATAGATTTTTATATTTATAATAAAATTTTATAAATACGGTTCAAAAAAAATTATACACTCGGCATTGGGGCAAATCGGTGGGACCCACTTTTTTCATTCCTCTCTCTCTCATAGGAACCAATCCTTTTTTTTCCCTACACCAGATCTAAAGATTCATCATATGAACCAAGCCTATTTTTGAATAACTAACATAATAAAATTAAAATTTTATCTAATAAATACAATCTATAATATATAAAAAATCTAGATACAAAAATTAATAAATTTTTACTTTTATAATAAAATTTTATAAATACCGTGCATAAAAAAATATACATCCAGTATTTAAGACATCCTCATATATTTTTCAATTTGACTTTAACATAAATAAAGTTTAACAACAAAATAAAGTCATCTAATATAAGTCTTCTAACTTTAATTTTTTAGTTAAAACTTTATTTATAAAATAGCTAACAAAACTATTAAATTTAATTAAATTTTTAAATAAAATTATTAGAATAAATTAACTATATAAATATTAAAAGTAAAAAAAATATTTAATAAAAAAGTTATTTTTTATAATGTACAAAAGACTACCTTTTAGATTTTTTTTTTCTTTAGTTAATTTTTTTTTAATTATAAAATTGTAATAAATATGTACATGTTAATTAGTTAAAATACTACCTATCCACCGCGAAATGCAACCCAAGATGCTCGGCTTCTACAGTAAGTTAGGATTGGGTTAGGGGATGTTTGGTTTTCCCAAAAATATTTCAAAACAAATAGAAAAAAAATATTTTTCATCCATTTAATTTTTAAAGAAAATAGTTTTTGTAAATTTTTTTTTTCCAGATTTCATAATAAAATAGTATTATTATTTCCTAAATTTTTTATTTAGAAAATAAAAATAGAAACGGAACATGATTAATTCCAACCGAGATACTCCAACTAAAAACAAAGGCAAAAACAAATGAAAAGGATGTATTTCACAAGCCAAAGCAAAAAAATTTAGTAGAGAACAAAACAAGAGTTGTAAGTGAAATACTAAAATCTTTGGCAAAGGCAAAGAAATAGTCAAGAGACTCAAGTTTCATGCCTAAAAACAATATCTTATAACAAGAATAAAGCTAGAATACTTTTAAAAATAAATTAGATGGGTTACGTCCGCATCATTTTCAACCGTAGAACATCCGAATCGACAACTGGTACCATTAAATATAATCTAGGCTATCTGAACACTCTAGAGATCATATTTCGTAATTTTTCAATACCATTTACCTAGTGATTAAATAGCCTCGAATTCACTTCATATTAGTCATTAAAAATTATCAATTTCAAGACCATTTATAAACTAGATAAATGACGTTGTAAAACCGTAAAATTTGGAACCTGAGAAGTTCAAACAATATGGATTAAATTTAACAATGTCAATTATCGATTTGGATGTCGCATCACCAAAAAGAGAGGCAGAAGTAAACAAGACCATTTACTTTTTAGAAGTATTCTAGCCAAGCTCTGCATAACAATGTATTTATCTTCTCATAGTTGCAAGTCACAGAAAGAGTAAGAATACAATAAATTTCATATTCTAAAGATTCATGCTACTTCAATCTAGAGATTGGTGGTTGCTAATGTAGCAACTAGCAAGTGCCTAGATGATAATATCTTATAACCAATTTAATTATGTTCTTAGTAACCGAAGATCTACACTACGCTTCCTGAGAAATTGTAACTTGCACAATCAGCAAAATTATGCCCGAAATAAAGCTGTCCTTGTAATGAAGCATTGATACAAACTGCTACTCAATTAATCAATCCATGCAAAGTCATGAAAGATGTAAATGCAACATAATCAACAGATGTTTCAGGACATCATCGAAAAGCTATTCATGACCAAGTGTTTCAAAGCAACATTTATTTGAAGTCATGAGGAAACTACAAGCATCAGTATCAGGAAGAAACGCGACAAATCACATTTATCTAATCATAACTCTCTCTCGGTCTCTCCAATGGAAGTTCAAGTATGTTTTAATAAAAAAATAGTGTAGCATCAGAAAGACAACAAAGTTCATACCGACTAAACTTGGTCACCCAAATCGTGCAGAAAATATGCATGTCCACCACCCGTTTTAAGGAACAAAAAAGAAAGGAGATACTTCACATTCTAGTAGCTAATGTGAATAAATAATCAACTAGAATCTGAGGAGGAGATTTGAATTGGATAGAATTGTATATTACTTGCAATTATTATGTTTGTTAATACTTAATATATGATAGCTACTACAGGCATGATATGCATATTATGTGTTCAAGAAAAGTCGTAATAGTTATTTATATGGCTAGAAATTAGTATACATGTTTATCATTATATAGCTATATTACCATCAAATGCATGTGAGATGTTCGAAAAATCCTCTTTATTAATCAGTAGAATTCATAATAAATTTCGGCCTTTTATTGTAATCGGTTTAGGTTAACTAAACTCACTTAAATCCAGGCCAGACCACACTCAAGATCAACCCTTCCAAAGCCCGAACCAAGATTTGAATAATAGTTCAGCTGGACGGAGCTTGTAGCAACTTAAATTTCAAAATTCAAATGAGAGAGATTTTAGCAACAGGCAGGTGGCTTAAATTCAACTATTAAAAGCAACAAACCAGCATTCAAATGAGGAATAATCTAACAAAAGAACAATTTAAAATACGAGTCCAAACGAGAAATTGGCTGAAATTTCAAGAAGATTATTTAGCTACAAAAAACTGAATTAAAAATCTGGAAACAAAATAATAATAATAATAGTAATAAAGCAGATGCTGGCTTTAAATTGGGAGCAGAGTTTGATGGTTTAGCCCTTAACAAACATACTCCTCCTGCCTTCTTTCTATGCTCTTTTGGGCATTCTCTTCCCCCTCAAACCTGAGCCTAAATCGACTCTCCTTTCCCTCCTTAACATGAGCCTGAGTAGGCTCTTCTTTCCCTCAATGTAAGCCTGGATTGGCCATTTCTCTCTCTTATTACTGCTGGCATTGCTACTAGATATTCCACTCAAAGCTGCTACCTGCAATGAAAGGCCGCTACGACTTATTTATCTATAGGTTGTTGTGACCTTCTTATCTGCTGACCCAACTGTGCAGTACAGTGAATTAGGGACTGATGTGGTTGTGATGCTTCTCAGGATTTAGGGCTAAGAGTATTAGGCACAATACTTTATAGAAACAAATAAGAACCAAACTTAAAGCCCTCCACTTCCATTAAAGCCTTTCTATCTAAACACTTCATTTCACATCCTACAAACCTGAATTTCCTAATTCAAAACTCTAGCCTGAATATCATTTTGAGACTGGTTAGAACTTCATTTCTTCGTTTTCAGTTTCTTATTGATGGAAATGTAATTACTTGTAGCTTGATTAAAAGTTCTTGTCTGGCATTTTGCTTGCAATAAAAATATTGCAGATTTTCTTTGAATTCATTTGATTAACTTAGTTTCTTTTCCTACAGAAGTAGCATTTATTTTTTGTATTTATATCAAGTTGTTCTCTAAACATGGATTAAAATGCCACACATCCATTCACAAGCAATCATACAACAACTACAGCATTAAGAGATTTCATATATAATTCTCAAGAATTCTAGCCGCTAAAATGCTAGAATCATAGTAAATTATCAGTATATAATTATCCTGTCAGTAGTAAGCCTGTAAATCCATTTGACAAGAGATTATATCACTTCTCTTCAAGAAACAAGATCACCAAGTTCAAAAATATGATACACCCAAAGCACAAAAAGGGTTAATCCCAAACTAGACTTGGATTCAAATCAGGCTTAAGATACAAAATTTCGTCACCCAATTAAGTGAACATAAAGATAAGAAATCTTCATTAATTAGAAAGAACAAAGCAAACCCAAAATGGAGTGGATGACTGGCACCACATGCACAACCCTAGAAAACTACTTAATCATCACCTAGGTAGTCTTAAAAGCTTGAATCAGTTAAACTAATGATCTTACAATTCAAGCAAACATCGCAATAGAAAAAATAGAATGAAAAGCAAGAAACATCCTCTAATACATTTAACCTCCTCATATACATGACAAGCACTCCTACATCTCTATCAATCAACCAAAATCACAAGCTACCACAAATTCTTAGGATCTCAAGCGGAAGAAGAACCACGCACCCATGGATCTTAGGATCTCAAGCGGAAGAAGAATCACGCACCCATGGATCACTAAAATGATATCGAATAAAAGAGGAAACAACATTTAACCTCCTCATATACATGACAAACATTCCTAGTTCTCTACCAATCAATCAAACTCACAAGCTACCACAGATTCTTAGGAGCACAAGCGGAAGAAGAATCACGGACCCGTGGATTACTAAAATGATGATAGAATAATAGACGAAACAACAAAACCATACCTCCAAACTATACAGGTGGTAAAAATGGCTCCTTTTTAGCCGCCGACAACCTGAAATTAGCCAATTGTTTCCTTTAATAAATTCATAGATGCATGAATTGCATAAAATATGCTAATCTTAAGGCCGTAAAGACAACAACACATTCAAATTTTGAGGTTAAAGAGAATCATATAAATTGAATAAATTGCTTAATAAACTATCAATTTTGATAGTATCAACAAAATAGGAAATCTCCTTTATCTAAATTTTTCATATATATTTTGAGTCGCAAATTGGATATATGTTAAAATGTGAAACAATGTGATACGCAACTCATTTTAGTGAATTTTACAATCTAATTTGTCAATTTTTTAACTTTTTTAGATCTATTTGAGATGATGACAAAGTAGAGGACAGTAACTGATGCACTTTTTAATGCAGTAGGGTAATTGAGACTGCGGGGCTAAAGGGTAAGGAGGCTTTTCATAATTTAGCCTCTTTTTAAAGGTAAGTTCCTAGGCGTCACGGACACGGACATGGGCACGGGACACGACACGGCGACTCTGCCAACTTTTTTCCAAAATATTAGGATACGGATACGGCATAAACACCACTAATAAAATATAATATAATATTAATTATATATAAAATATTAAATTTGCTAAAATATTGTTATATTTCTTATACGAATGAAAGCTAATAAAATTCTCATTGATAGTTCATATAGTTTAAGGAAAGAAATTCTCCGCCATGCATAATTTATTTATATTGTCTAAAAAAAAATTTATGCATTCATCAAAACATGTTGCATATGCATAAAAAAAGGTAAATAAAAAATATATAGTTGCATATTTTTAATGGGAAACGTTTTGTCCGTGTACGCGAAGCTTATAGAAATGTGCGTGATACATGGGTAAGTTGTGTACAATTTTACCTACAAAGATTGCTCCTTGATTAGCCACCGAAGAAGGAGAAGAAGCCCTTCTTCTTGGGCTCCTCCTCCTCGAGCATGACGGCGGTCATGGTGTCCTGCTCGACGAGGCGCCAGGCGGCCTGCTCGAAGGCGAGGCCGGCGAGGGATGGCGGCCGGGTGAGGACGAGCGGGCAGCCGCGGTTGGTGCTGCGGATGACCTCGGCGTCCTCGGGGATGACGCCGAGGAGCGGGAGGCCGAGCATGTCCTGCACGTCGAGCACCGACATCATGTCCTCGCCGCGGACGAGGTCGGAGCGGACGCGGTTGACGAGCATCTTGATGTCGCGGATGCCGTCGCACTCCAGGAGCCCCGCCACGCGGTCGGCGTCGCGGAGGGCGGTGATGTCGGGGGTGGTGACGAGCACGGCCTCGTTCGCCGGCGAGATGGCGGTCACGAAGCCGGCGTCGATGCCGGCGGGGCAGTCGATGAGCACGAAGTGGGGCGGCGGGTTAGGGTTAGGGTTGGAGGGGTTGTTGGGGCCGTCGGAGCGGAGGGCGTCGACGATCCAGGTTAGGGTTTTGGCGCCGAAGGAGAGGGGGAGCTTGGATCGGGGCTTGGAGAGGCAGAGGAGGCGGAGCAGGGACGGGAAGCGGCGGTCGCGCACGAGCGCCTGGTCGAGGCGGCAGTCGCCGTTGAGGACCTCGGCGGCGGTGTAGTTGACGCGGTTCTCGAGCCCGAGGAGCAGGTCGAGGTTGCGGAGCCCCGCGTCGGCGTCCACGGCGACCACGGAGAACCCGAGCCGCGCGAGGGAGACGCCGACGTTCGCCGTCGTCGTCGTCTTCCCCACGCCGCCCTTCCCCGACGTCACCACCACCACCCGCGGCGTCTCCCCCGCCAGCTCCGGCTTCCTCCCCCACTGCACCGCCGCCGCGGATCCGACGACCACCCCACCTCCGCCGCAGCCGCCGCCGCGCCGGAAATGGCGGAGTCGGTGGTGGAGGTGGAGAGGAGCAACGAATGCGGACGAGGAGGAGGAGAGATGGGTGGGGGTGAGGAGATGAGGGAGAGGGAGAGGGGATGATGCCATTTTTAGGGCTATGGCTAGGGTTAGGGTTTAGAGGAAGAGGATGAAGGAGGTGGGCGCCATGAGAATAGTAACGAAGCTGAGAGAGAGAGAGAGAGAGAGAGAGAGAGTAATGAGTTTGGATCTGGGTTGGATCTGGTTTTGGGGCTAAAAGAGATGGATTATTGTGGATTAGGGCCCAAATTTAAAGGCCTATTGGGCCTGGCCCAACTTTTTGTTTAGAGATGGGCCCTGCTTTGTGTTTGAGTTCGCGTATATACCCAAATGGGACGGGAAGAGTGTGTTACGTGCGATTAAAAATTTACGACATAAAAATTATTTTTATTAATTTTCATAATAATATCATATTATTGTTTGTGTAGATAATAACAGTTTAATTACAATATAATTTTAAGTCACATCCCAGTAGAAAACGCAGAAACATAAGTTAAAAATAAACTAATTTTTTCATAAATTACGAAAAAGATAGTTGAGTGGTGTATTTGAAACAAAATTTATACAATGTACGACGTAAAAACAGTCAATATATAGGGGTATATACAAAAAACTTCAGATACCCCATCTATGGTTTATCGAATATTTACTTTAGTACTCTGTGGTTTATCGGATTTTCACTTTAATATTCTATGGTTTTAAAAAAAAATTAATATAGAAAATAAAGAAAAAAGAAAAACAAAACTATATGGTACTAAAATGCTGTAATTTAAATTATAAGATACTAAAGTGAAAAAGTACGAAACTGCGTGGATGATATTTGAAATTTTTTTTTCTTTAATAGAAGGGTATATACGTAAACACAGTCAACATATAGGGGTATATTTTTATTTATAGCTAAGAAAATAAAATACTCAACGCAACAGCCAATTACGGGGTTCTAAAATTCGTCATCTCTTCAGAACCCTCTCTCTCTCTCTACCCTCCCCTCTCTCTCCTCTCTCTCTCTCTCCTCGTTCTCGCTCTCTTACCCCTCTCCTTCCCCTTCGATCGGAGGGCGACAACGATCGATTTGAGCTCCCAAATCCTTCATCTTCGTAGAGGCGTCGATCCCTCCGAGCCCCTCGATCTCAGGTACCTCCTCTCCTCGTCAATCGCCAACTTCTAGGGTTTCTTAGAGGGGATTCGCCACTTGTAACCCTAGATAAGCTGATCTCCTGGCAATCCGAGCTCTTAGATCTTGCTTCATGGCTCAGATGCGCTGTTGTTGATGTTTGCTTTGTGTGATCTGTGTTTTCTCGCAGTTGCTGTTGTTAGGGTGCCGTTTATGCTGTTTTATGATGATATATTGGTGTAATGTGTGAGCAGGGACTGTACAGTTTGGAAACAGAGAGGATGGTTTTTTGATTGGCCCTTCTGAGTTGGTTTCTGTAGATTTGCTACCGAAGGTGTCGCCGTGTCGGTTTGTGGTAGTGTTAGATGTATTAGTTTAGAAAGTTGCTAATTTGGTAGAAAAATTAAGCTACTTGAAGAGTAGTAGGATTCAGTAAGGTGAGGAGCCGATAGCCTTTTGTCGTTACTTTGTTAGTACTTCGTGGTTTTGTCGGCGGGGATGAGCTTGGAGAATGAGGACCGCTCACTGCCGGAATCTTTTTACGAAACTAAATCTGAATCCGAAAAGTAAGATCCTTTTCATGAAATATTTTGTTTGGTTTGTTATGCCACACTGGTTTTGTTTTGAACGAAACTTACCTTAATTTGCGTTTTTGTATATGTCTTAGGAAGTCGAAACTATCGTACACAAGAGAGTTCCTTTTGTCTTTCAGTGACCTGGATGCTTGCAAGAAGTTGCCCAAAGGTTTTGATGCTTCAATTCTGAGGTAGTGTTTCTTTTACTTGTCGTAAGGTCTTTTGCTTGGCTGGTAAATGAAATCCTACATTAGACATTAAAGGGTAGGCCTTCACGTCAATTTTTTATCTGAAAACAGTGAATTAGAAGATGCTTCTGGTAGTTTGCTTGAACGGCAAAGAGGTTCCGGAGGTTATTCTCGAGGAAGTTCGGCGAGGTGGGATACTCGCTCATCTGGATCAAGCGATAAAGATGGAGATTTGCAGCTTGAACGCGAATCTTTTATGCCAGGTCCACCATAATTTTAAATTACTTCATGATTTTGGAGCTGTTGGTTGATTCTCTTGCATGCCCTGTTGTGTTTTCTTGCTTGGACTAATCTTTTTGTGGTCTCATTTTTCTTTCTCTTCTTTATCATTTAGATGGTATATACAAGAACTTGTCACCGTATGCATGCAGTCCAGTTTCTTCTTTAGGGAAACCTGTATATTGATGATTATATTGCTTCAAAAAATATTGACACATTATTGACAAAGTTCCATGTAGTTTTGCAAAATAATTCCACTAACTGAAAGTCAAACTGGAGTAGTATACATCATTGCATGTACTCTCTTCTTTGCTGTTAGTCATGTACTGTCAGGGCATTCCCTTTGTGTAAACTTGTGAAAATATATTTCTTTTAGATTGAGCTAACATTTAGCCTTATTTTGGCTTGAACTTTCACTAGTGAAGGCTGATTTTCACGAGTGAAGGCCAAATTTAGGAATGCCTCCAATACTTCCTTCTTACAGTAGCATAAACCACTAGTTGACTTGGACATATTATGGCGGAATAGAGACTTTTCTAGCATATAATATCTAGCTTCTTCTGAGTTTGTGGTTTCCAACACTATCTCCACATATACTGATAACTGAACATGTTTCTTTTGTTCCTTTCCATCTGCCATTTAACTATTCTATCATATTTTCGCACACAACCTAAAACAGTAAGCAAATGTCACAGTTACACACCAAACCCGCCCCTATATTGCTTACATATTGAAATTTTATTAATCACAGGCCAGTCGTGAGGACCTCTTCTCCATCCTTGAACCAATCAATCTCATGTGCTTGTTCTAGTTTCTCAACTTTCAATTTTAAATTATGCCAATATCTTGTAAGACAATTTTCCTTGCTACTGTTGTTAATGATTGGCATAGATTGCTCTCAGGAGTACAAATGATTTGAATTATAGCCAACTATCATTTTGATGCCTTTTGAGACAACATGACCCTGTGAATCACTAGGAAAAACTTCTGCACTTTCTAAGACACATCCTGTAACAGAATTTACCTTTTCTTACTATTCTATCAGTCGTTTTTCTTTAGGTTCTCAGTCTCATACTCTTCTTCATCTCTTCCTTGTTTAATTCAGTTTGTTGTGTTAACTTAAAGAGCAACAGTTAGTAGTTTGGACCTACGGTACTTCTTCTTGCATGATCAAACTGCAACTGCTAGAATTTGATATTTTGTGCTGTGCAGATAAACGTTTTGTAAACCAATCTAGACGTTCCTGGCAACACACTGAGCATGATGGGCTTTTGGGAAGTGGTGCTTTTCCACGGCCGTCGAGTTATGCGGGACCTTCTGCACCAAAGGCTCGAGGGGGTGGAGAATATCAACTAAATAGGACTACCGAACCTTATCAGCCCCCACGCCCTTATAAGGTTCTTATGCATTTTTATATGGAAGTCTAATCTTTGCCGGATTTGAATATATTTTCCATTCTGTAATTTGATTTCTCCTTTCTATTTCTTGATTCGATATTCTAAGTTACTTTTGCCTGACTATTATTTTGGTGCCATATAATTGAACTTTATCCTGTTGTCATTTGGAAAATCAGCTTGTTAATTGTTGACAAAATTTTCAACTGATATTTTCTTGTAAATGAACATTAGGCTGTACCTTTTGGGCGGAAAGACTATAATGATGCACGTAATGATGAAACATTTGGTTTTTCTGAATGTTCAAGCCAGGAAAAGGCAGAAGAGGAAAGAAAAAGAAGAGGTTAGCACTGTTAATATCTCTGTGTTTGACATTTTTGCTTATCTGTACATTCTTTATCCTCTTGCTCCATTTGTTCTTGCGTGCAGAATCATTTGAGTTGATGAGGAAGGAGCAGAAGATGGCACTGCAGGGGAAGCACAAACAGATTACCGATAATCATAAAGAAACCCAGGATGATGATATTATTGCTTTGCTACAGAATTCAGCTGACAAAAACAGCATTACCAATAGAAGTAAAAAGCCAGATGATGACAGCATGATGTCATCTTCTGTTTCTAGAAATGATACTTCAAAGCCATCTTCTATTGGATCTGCTCCTCCGTCTAGGCCACTTGTGCCACCTGGTTTTGCAAATGCAGTAGGAGAGAAGAAGATACACAAACAGTCTTCAAGCACCTTCGCGGAACCACAGGTAGCATAGCTCTTGACATACTTAGTGTGGAATTTCTAATGCTTGTAACAAACACGTACTGCACTTTCTAGAAAAATCTAATTGACAATGAGTTCATATGAGGCTACAAAGAACTAGTTTATGTTCCTCTAATACTAATGCTTAGGTTATTTGCAGTAATTTTGTCTGAAGTAGCAACTTTTTTTTTTCCTTGCTTTAATTTTATAGATCTGCTTTTCTAATCGCTTCTGAAAATATTGTAACTTCATCAGTTCCTGCCTTAGATAGTCTGACTTGCTCACCGTTGAGTGATAAATTTGGTTTTTATCCTAGTATTTTCATGTTAAACATCTAATTGCTTTCTTTTTTTGTGAAAATACTGAAAGTTAATTTTTCTTCACTTTTCAGTATTTGAGGAAATTTTGAATTTTCAGCTCTATGACTGGCCTTTTTGGCACAAACTGTATTGTTTGGGTGATAGAAAATTTTCAAGATATTTGTTTCATGTATGGCAACAACAGAAAGAGGGGCTTCAATGAAACTTATGAGAGTAGATGACATTGTATTTTGCGGACTACATTGTTGAGGATGGTAGTTGAAGCTATTAACTTGATAAGTTGTATATTTAGATGTTAGTACGTTTAGTTATCAGTTATTTTTTATCTAACATCAATGAACTGTTGCGGTTTAGTATTCTGATTTCATTTTTTAAGCACCTTTTTTTTTTTTTAACCCTTCTTCTTGTCCTAGTGCTAACAATACATATTATGCATCTGTTCAACAGCTGTTAAACTCATCTCAAAAAAATAAAATAAAAAGCTCTTATGTAAATTCATTAACCTAAAACTTGTCAACCTAAAAGCACTGGTTTCAGGATAACTTTTCTCTAAATAAGAAATAAGTCATAGCTAAGTTATGGAAGAGCTTTTAAAAAATGAATTTCTGTTTAGTGACAATATGATTTAAGTTTAATTGACTCAAAAAAGTATTGTTTTGTGTTTCCAGGCTAGAAATTTGGCTTCCGAGGAAAATCTTCCTCCGGAGAAAACAGGCATTGGTCAAGAAAAGGAAAATCAATCAGCTTCCAGCACTGATGTTCACAGAAGTGAAGCCAAGAGCACTTCTCATATACTGAATGAAGTTGGAAAGCTCGAAAGTTCATTCTCGTCATCTAGAGAATTTAACTCAATTGAAACCATAGCATATAGGACTTCTAGTGTTGAGAAAGTTAATGAACTTCGAGAAGATGATATGTTGGATGATTATGCAAGCAAAAAGGAGGCTAGCTCTAAGATATTGAGCTCTGCTACTCAGGACAGATCTACTTCGATTCTGGAAAAATTGTTTGGCAGTTCCTTGTCAAAGAGTAGCGTCAATTCTCCTACTTATGTTGAGGTATTGCACTTCCCGACGGACTACACCATAATCTCATATATCTTGCCTTTAACTTTGCCAAAGTGATTGATAGAGATTGCAAATGCGGCTCTTTTTGCATATTAGCATCATTTTCACTTTTCTATAAGGCAAGTGGTCTAGTTAAGAATTGCTCGTAAGCTTCTCTACTCTTTTCCTTGCTTGTGTATACAATAGTTTCTATAATTTGTTTATGCAAAAAATTTGTGTCCAATGGATGATCGATCCAATCTTTGCCTCCTGCCATAGCTACATGCTTTAAAATGGTCAATGTCACTAACAAAAAATTTATTGAAGTTTCCAAGTTCTCTAATCTATTTTTGTTTGATATATGGCTTCAAAAGCAACTGCTAATTTCCTCTCTTTAATTTAATGTTATTACATGCGCATTCCTTCATATGGAAAACTTTTTGTGAAAGACTTTTTAATCCATGTTATCGTCTGCAAAAAATTAATAATTCAAACCATAATGGGTGTATGGAATTGTTCTCCTCCTTTTTGCATCAGTTACATTTGCTGTTTTAGAGTGCAAGATGTTCCTTTGCTATAGTTTCAGAATCTTTTCCTACCAGTTTAATTACTTCGGATAAATCAACTTCCATCTTTTCTCTTTTTTTTCCCTTAATTGTCAGTGTCACTCCCATGTATTCTTGGGGTGTTAAAACTTTAGGTTCATTGCCCTATGAGATTATGAAATAATGGATATATGGTGACTATGATTCCTCATTGCTCGATGGTACGTGTAAGTGACCACTCTTTTTTCTTTTTTATGTGCAGAATTTGTATCCTAAAGTTGATGAGGATACAGTGCCTCTTGTTCTACCTGAATCATCAAAATTTGCTCGTTGGTTCCCTGAGGAAGGTAATATTAGATATTTTTCACGTAATAATATTGTACTACCTCTGTTCACTTTTGCTAGGTTATACCTAATCTTTTTCCTTTTTCTTTCCCTTTTCATAGAATTAAATCTCATAGAAGACTTTTCATCGAAGGACTTGCTCTCTTTGATTGTCGATAGTGAAAAAGCTGGTCAAGTGTCCTCTGCATCTAATGCTAAAACTCCCAAACACATATCACCGAGCTCACCTTTTGAGAATTTTCTGCCCACTTCTGTCTCTACTGCTGTGATCTCAGAAAAGCACCCCCAAAGTGAAAACTCTAATTCAAGTCCTGTACTTACATGCGAAGACCTTGAGCAGCTCATGTTGGCGGAAGCTAGCAAAAGCACTTCCAATGTACAGCTTCCGGTAGAAGCACATCAGTCTGTAGTTGATGATCAATCTAAGGAGCAGAAACCCAATGTAAATAATCATGCATCGCAACATCTCCTCTCTTTGCTACATAAAGGACCGAAGAAAGAGACACTGTCATCTCCTGGCCTACATGTTGCTGCAAATAGTAACCCTGATGAGACGGTTAATAGTTCGGAGAAGAGCTTAACACTTGAAGCATTATTTGGTGCACAGTTTATGAACGCGCTTCAGTCAGTGGAAGCTCCTGTTTCTGTTCGTATAGCTTCAGCTAACCACATTCAAGATCAAGACTATGTAAATTCTCAAGTTCAACATTTGAACCTTAGTGGTGCTGGTTTTGATGAGAGGGGTCCAGATATTCGCCTCCCAGAAGAAGACAGTTTGCTTGCCATGAATGATCCTTCGGACTCTCGAAACCATAATCTCTTTCCCTTTGCAAAGCCTAGCAAATCTATTGAGGAACTCAATGGAAAGTTAGCTAATCTGATGCCAAGAGATATGGAACGTGTTCAAACACGTGGCCAAATCGACAGTGAAATTCGCTATCATCATCATTTACAGGATAGGCAATTTTCGCAGTTACCCCATCCGATGAATCAGACTAGGCCTAGCTTCCCACCATTGGATCATCTCGAGGCCATCCATCATGATCCTCACCATCCGTTTCCTGCAAATATTATTCCTCGTCATGGTGGCCCTTGGATTGATCCTGCTGCTGCCGCCCATCATCTTATGCTACAACAGATCCCCCCTCAAGGAAATTTCCCTCCGCCGCAGAACTATCCACTTCAAGGGATGCCTAGAGGTGTACATGTATCCCACCCGATCCATCAGATGCCTGGTTTTGTACCTGAGATGAACAATGTACATAATTTTCCTCCGCACCATCGGCAGCCTGATTATGGTGGACTTGGAATGGCAATGCCAGGTAAATTTTCAGCAACCTTTTTGGTTGATATTAGTTTCTCGTGCATTGTTGTTTCATAAAGAGGAGAGTAGGAAAGAGTAAAAGAATAGAAGATATGCTGATCAATTGTCCAATCTTTGAAAGGGCTTTAGTTTTATTTATAGGTAAAAATGTATGGAGACCCCTTCAACAACATATTGTTTTCGACATCGACCCCTCCCGACTTTTTTCTCTGGTTGACACCCCATCAACTTTTGCTTCTTTTGATTTGGGCTATTCCAGAATTGCATTAAGATTAATGGCATTGTTAACTATCTGCTGTCAACTGTTACAAACCTGCAGTTCCATCAGCTGAGAAGCAACCAAAGCCATTAAATTTGACTGAACCGCCATCAAATTTAATGAAATCTTCAATGTGACTAAAGAAAATAACTGGAATCAAAACAAACAAAACTTGATCAGTGTCAATCAGAAAAATGAAAAAGTTCGGGGTTTTGTTCCAAAGTGGCCTATGTTTGAGGAGGTTCTCCGGACGTCTTTGCCTTGTTCGCTCTGGAGTATCTCATAAATTTTATCTTCCGTTGTTCTTCGTTGAAAGATTGGTCCAGATTCCAGAATCCGAGTTTTCGTTTGGTGGTAAGTGTATAAAGTGTGAAAGCATAGTTACTGGAACTTGACTTTGGACCGCCGCAGGCAGAAGCCCAGTCCTGAGAAGTGGACTGTTTTATGTTGTTTTGGAAACTTGACTTCAACACTTTCACTTACACTTCAATTTGGAAGCAGTCACGCGTATGCATGCTGTTCATTTAAACTGTGGAATAGACAAATAATTAATCCGCTAGTTTGCTATGTTAGAACCCCTTGTTTTTTGCTTACTTTTCACTCCATAAGTTCGTTTCATTTAATTTAATTTTCAACTTTTCTCCTACTGTATATAGGACTAGCTACAGGGGAAGGTGGAAGCAGTCGCCCTGAAGCTCTGGAGAGGCTGATTCAAATGGAGCTAAGAGCTAAATCATCAAAGGACGCTCACCTTGCGTTAGCCGGCCATGTTCCCAACATCTATGGTCCCGAGCTCGGCATGAATTTCCAGTACAGATAATGTAGAAAGAGCCGCGTAATGCAAAAGCACTTGTAAAGATCTCAGAACCTTTGTTTTTGCTTTTGGGGGTAGAGGGGTTGCATCTACTGTTGTCGTTGCGCTGATACAAATTGCAAATGTAGGATATCATTTCGAAGAGCTCCTCGATGAGTCCTGTGTTACTTACTCATCTCATCTCCTTTCTCCGAACATTGCAAAGATCTCGTGGCCGAAGGTGGAGTAGGAGCAAATAGAAGAATGAATACACAGCTTTACTAAACTTAAAGAAAATTGTGGACAAAAGCTGTGTGTAATCACTGCGCATAGAAAAGGCTTTTAGTTGTTGCTAGTGTTGGTGATAGGTTGAGGTTAAACATTTTGAGTGGTTTTTTTCGGAAGGGCTTTTCGAAGAAGCTCATGAAAAGTTGTATTGGCGGGGATTTTATGATACTTGTAGTGTTGTTGTATACAGATGATGTTGGGAGAATCAGTTGCTGATTTAGTCTTCGCTTTTCGTTTCATAATTAGTTTTATGTTTTCATGTTAAGTTTTTCATTACCTATATTGTTGGCTTAAAGGGGTCAGTATTCTGTCCTGTGGTAGGCGGCTAGATTGGGTCGAGTCACGTCCGAAATGGCGTGAGGCTGGGTTGGGCCGAATCATGTTCGAAGTGGCGTGAAGCTGGTTGGATCGAATCACAATTGAGATTTATGGATGCTGTGTTTGTACACTTTCAGTGAATTAGTTGCGTATTTTTAACAGCTCGAGCTTTTGGGGCTAATGGTTAGCCTCAACAATCCGATATTATCTTGGTATTGTGCGCAGGAAGGGAGTGTTTTTTCTTTTTTTGTTTAAATTTTTTATATATTTTTATTTAACACCTGATGATCTTAGATGAATGAGGTGTTTGTTAGTGTTTATATTTGAATGATTTTAATTAATTAAATTGAGGATTTTATTAAACTTATTGATAAATTTATCAAATGCAATAAGTTCTAGTCGTTATCTAGCAAATAAAATAAGAACAATTTATGATTAGTAGCTATTAGAGTTATTAAATATAACTAAAATTAAGGTGGTTAATTTGTATATTTGCTTTTTTAATTGATACCTCTTCCTCACTTGATATTTTTTTTTTTCTGAGATTGGAAAATTTTAGCCTAATAAATTGAAGATTTTCTCAAATCCATCCATGATTCTATCAAATTTAATAGGCCTTTTTGCATAAAAAATCCACTAGTTTTGGGATTTTGCAAAATTGGATCGCTATTTCCGATTTTGCAGATTCGGTCCGAATTTTCAGCAAACTGACCAAAATACCTTTCTTACTTTTTCTCTCTCCTCTTTTTTTTCTCTCTTCTTTTTTTTTTCTTCTGTCGCTCTTTTTTTTTCTCTCCGAACGGCGGAGGCGGAGGTGGAAACGGCCTGCCTCGCCTCTGCCCCTCACGCCCTCGCACGCGCACCCTCGCCCTCCTCGCCTCCTACCCTGCCGAGGCCGCGCCGCGCCGCGACTCCTTTTTTTTTTTTACCTCTCCGACCCTCCTCCACACGCCGTCCCCACCGCCGCCGCCGCCGGCAACGAAGAAGTGTTTCTTGCGGCCGAGAAGCACGCCGGCGAGAGAGGAGAAAAAAAATAGCTACACTCCGGCGAAAGCGGTGGGTCGTGACCAAAAAAAAATTGTAAAGAGAGAAAAAAAAAGAAATAATAAAAAATAATATTTTTTCCTACAGAAAAGACCAAAAATTATAAAAGAATGATGCAAAAAATGAAATTGCACTGTTAAAATAATGTTGCACTGTTTTAAAAAAAAATTACACTGTTTTAAATAACTTTGAGACAGAAATTACACTCTTTGAAATGAAAATTACACATTTTAGACTAAAATTACACTATTTGGATAAAAATTACACCATTTTTTTTTTCTTCTTCTTCCCCGTTGCACCATTTCTCCTCGTTGCACTATTTCTTTGCACTCTTTCTCCCCAACCAAACTCGGATCCGGTCATCTCCCCCTCCGGGCCGCGCGGCGCGGGACGGATCTCGAGGAACCACTCGGAATCGGGGGGAGGCGGGGAGGAGGAGCACGACGACGAAGACGAGGAAGCCTCGAAGGAGGAGGAGGAGGACGACGACGACAGGCGCGGGCGCAGGGGCGTGGAAGCGGGGGGCGCCCACCAGGGGGGGGGCGGGCGGGGGCCCGGGCCCGGGCCGGGGCGGGGGCGGGGGCCCGGGCGGGCGCAGGGGGCGCGTCCCCTGCGCCCCCTGCGCCCCTCGCCCGCGCCCCCAGGGTGGGCGCAGGGGGCGCTCCCTGCGCCCCCTGCGCCCGCGCCCGGCGCCCCCGCCGGCTGCGCCCGCGCCCGGCGCCCCCCGCTTCCGCGCCCCTGCGCCCGCGCCCGCGCCCCTCGTCGTCCTCATCCTCGTCCTCCTCCTTTGAGGCTTCCTCGTCGTCGTCGTCGTGCTCCTCCTCCCCGCCTCCCCCTGATTCCGAGTGTTTCCTCGAGATCCGCCCCGCGCCGCGCGGCCCGGAGAGAGAGGTGACCGGATCCGAATTTGGTTGGAGAGAAAGAGTGCAAAGAAATAGTGCAACGAGGAGAAATGGTGCACCGAGGAAGAAGAAGAGAAAAAGAAATTGTATAATTTTCATCCAAATAGTATAATTTTAGTCTAAAAAGTGTAATTTTCATCTCAAAGAGTGTAATTTCTGTCTCAAAGTTATTTAAAACAGTGTAATTTTTTTTTAAAATAGTGCAACATTATTTTAACAGTGCAATTTCATTTTTTTCATCATTCTTCTATAATTTTTGATCTTTTCTGTAGGAAAAATATTATTTTTTATTATTATTTTTTTTTCTCTCTTTACAATTTTTTTTGGTCACGACCCACCGCCTTTCGCCGGAGTGTAACTATTTTTTTTCCTCTCTCGTCGGCGTGCTTCTCGGCCGCAAGAAACACTTCTTCGTCGCCGGCGGCGGCGGCGGCGGGGACGACGTGTGGAGGAGGGTCGGAGAGGTAAAAAAAAAAAAAGGAGTCGCGGCGCGGCGCGGCCTCGGCAGGGTGGGAGGCGAGGAGGGCGAGGGTGCGCGTGCGAGGGCGTTAGGGGCAGAGGCGAGGCGGGCCGTTTCCGCCTCCGCCTCCGCCTCCGCCTCCGCCGTTCGGAGAGAAAAAAAAAAAAGCGAGAGAAAAAAAAAAAAAAGGAGAGAGAAAAAAAAGAGGAGAGAGAAAAAGTAAGAAGGGTATTTTGGTCAGTTTGCTGAAATTCGGACCGAATCTGCAAAATCGAAAATAGCGACCCAATTTTGCAAAAGTCCAAAACTAGTGAATTTTTTATGCAAAATGGCCAATTTAATAATAGTTCTTATTATATTTTAGCAAATAAAACTGCACTAATTAATAATTAATACGTAATATTGCTATTAAATTTAATAAAAGTTTTAACTTAACTAACTAAAAAAATTTAATACGAAAAATCAAAAGCTAAAATTAAAGTTGAGGGCTCATAAATAATTTTTAGGTTGAAAATGGCTTTCGGTAGTATTAATGTTTAGATTTTTTTTTTCATTGCTATTATTTGATAGAAAGTCAACAGATTGGAACGATAATTATCTCACTTTATTTATTTATTTAATTAAAAAAAATTTACACTAATATATAAGCGAAAGAAAAATATAACAACTGCTATTTTATAGTTTTTTATTTTCTTTCTCTTTCGTAATTGACTTTGATACTGTTCGTAGCGAATTTCATTATGCATTTTGAAAAAATAGAGTTAAAAATAAATTTAATTTACAACAAACTAAATAATTAAAATAAATATTTACGGTGGAGAATGATTTTCACAGTTGTTCACTTTCAGTGAAACAAGCATGCTTGAAAGTTAAAATTACAGTTGAGGGGCCTATTTCAGAATGTACTAAAGTATACGGATTTTTCATGCATTTACACAACTAAGGTCTAAGGAATAGTAACGGCCCCACCACCTCCCCCATGACCACAATTGGGCCACGACCACTCCCTTTTGCTCCTTCCCCACTTCTATATATATTATTATTATTACTATTATTTAACACTACCCACATAAAATAAAAAAAATTAAAATAAAAGGATACACAAAATACAAGTTACCGAAGAAGCTCAGCGAAGCTCCTCCTCTTCCTCCTCCTCCCATGGTCTCCATTAATCCCAAGGCCCCCGACGTCGCCGTCGTCCTCGGCGGCGGCGGCGGCGGCGGAGGCGGTGGTGTCTCCTTCTTCGCCGGCGCCCACTTGAAGCAGAAGCAGAGGCAGCAGCATCAGCATCCGGAGCCGATCCCGCACCCGGTCCCCCCTCCCGTGGCTCTCCCCATCGTCTCCTCCCCCTCCTCCTCCTCCGCCATGGATGCGTCGGCGGAGGACCCCAGCAAGAAGATCCGGAAACCCTACACCATCACCAAGTCGCGGGAGAGCTGGACCGAGCCGGAGCACGACAAGTTCCTCGAAGCGCTCCAGCTGTAAGATTTTAGGTCTAATTTTAGGTCATTTTTACTGCTTTTTGGGGAGTCTAATCGATTTGGTTGCGAATGAGTTTTGGTGTACACCGCAGTTAAAAATTGGATTTTTAGGGCTCTTATCAGTTCATTTGTGTGATTTTTCATACGTATTTTCTCTGTTAGGGTTTAATTGTTTGGTTATTGACGTAGTTTAGTGGTGGTTAATTATGTGATTTTTTTCACGTTGGTTTTCTTTATTAGTGTCAAATTATTTAGTTTTTGAGGGGTTTTGGTAGTGGACTCGGCTAAAAATTCGATATTTTGGGGTTCTTACTATGTAAATTTTGGAGTAGGGGGTTCACCAATTGTGAAGTTTTTGTATGCTTGTAATAAATTGCTAATCTAGTCCCTCATGTAGCACATCAGAATTGATTTTTTTTCACTTTGTTTCGTCGGGAATGGCTCATCAACACATTCAACTTTTTTTCATCTCAAACTTTTTAAGAATCAGTTTGTATATGTCTAGTCCATTTGGAAGAGATTTCATCTAAATATAGTGTAGAAATCGAACAAAGCATTTCAACGTAAACGATGTAAGAGAGGAATATAATTCATACTTCATAGAACTTTTATCTCAAACAGTTTCCTCAAGCCCCTGTGCATCTAAAATTTACACCTAATATTAAGACTATATCAAGTAATTCTATCAAAGCGACATCATTGATATCTCCAATTCCACTCATGACAATAAGGTTCGAAATATGTAGCGATGGTTCAATATGTTCTACGAGTAATGAACTGGTCCGACTTTACGCTTGCTCACGTATTTGGTTCTTTGTTTTGGTTGCTACAGTTTTGATCGCGACTGGAAAAAGATAGGAGCATTTATTGGCTCAAAGTCTGTAATACAGGTAAAATTTAGTTACTCATAACCCAAAATTTTTCTCTTCTTGCTAGTTCAAAGTATATTTTTCCTCTTACATGCTATTAAGCATCTATGTCGATGTGGTAAATTTATCCTATGTCTTGTATTTTAGGGCCATTTTGTCGGTCTACGGTGCAAACTACTGTATTTTTAGGATCTCCCACACTCATATTTACTTATCTTTTTTTTTCTTTCCATCTCTCTGTACTAATTTGGGAAGACTTGCTTAATTTTCTCTGAGAAGTGGTGCAACAAAGTTGTTATTTGGGTTACTTCCCGTATGACTATTGTACCTGATCTTTGTGTCAACAGAATCTTTCTTAGACTATGATGGAGGAAAGATGGAGTAAAATAGTGATATAAACACTCATCTGAGTTGATATGTGTGGTGATATGCTTTGTTCTCGTTGCTTCGTGTTTTTTAGTTCAGAAATTAGTGATTAGGAATCTGTTTAAGATATACTTGAATAAACTTTGCACCAAGAAGCAACAGAAGATTATTGAAGTTCCTGAACTGCAATCACTAATATGCATATATAAAGCTTTTTATAATTATATATTAGAATAATCTTCTTTTGGATGTTATCTGGCACAGAATTTGTATCATACTATCTATATATCATTGTTGTGGCTATTCAAAGTTTCTCTGTTTGTATTAACTGTTAATGATCCAATGCATAATCTAAGCACAATTTTTAATCATTTATAGATCAGAAGCCATGCACAAAAGTACTTTTTGAAGGTTCAAAAGAGTGGCACGAGTGAACATTTGCCGCCTCCCCGACCAAAGCGGAAAGCA
Organism: Puya raimondii; assembly: GCA_016920855.1. Classification (NCBI taxonomy): domain Eukaryota; kingdom Viridiplantae; phylum Streptophyta; class Magnoliopsida; order Poales; family Bromeliaceae; genus Puya; species Puya raimondii. The sequence continues at coordinate 9,576,643 of JABWPP010000049.1, forward strand.
GCACATCCTTATCCGCAGAAAGCCTCCAAAAATGGTTTGAAATTTTTTAATAAATATTATTTCATCATTTGTAGTACAACTAATAATACAAATCTTTTAAAAGAAAATGCAGCTCCCCAAATTTCTCAAACTTCTGTACCATCTCGTGCTGCTGCTCTCTCTTCGGATACATCTTCTATTGTTAGGAATTCAAACACGAACATGCCAGTCGCTTCTTGCGCTAATACTTCTGTTCAGCCTGCCAGTGCGACTCACGTGGCAAAAGGTTTAGTCCCAGTGCATAATATTCTCAAATGTTTTTAGTCCTTTTATGGCTTTTTTGTTTTTAGACTTTATATTTTCGCTCCCCAAAGAGAAAAGAAAACAAAAAGAATAAGAAGAAAGGAAAAAGAAAAAGGAAAGAAGCGCACTTTACAAGTGATAATTAATCACTTTGCGTGTAGATCAATGGGGTAAAATGCAGAATTTAAATTTCAATGGAACAATGTGAAAATTACGACACTAACCGGGTGGTTTTTTCTGCATCTTAGTGATAAATATTAGAGGTTATCTTAATTGCTTGTACATGTGTAACAGGGGATATTGGAAATGTTGTGGCAAATAATTATAGTAGCAGCAATGAGAGCCCTTCTAGAACTTGTCCGACTTCTGAGACAACAAGTGATCAGGATAATCAAGATCGGTCACATCGTGGTAAGTTTTTCGTTGCACAACAGTAATGCTTTTCTTATTACTAAATCATATTCAAGGATTGTGGGTTCCTATTTTATATAGGAAGCACCTATTTATTTTAGGTTAAATTACTCATTTATCTCCATTCCGTGTTCACTTTGTTAGGAGATTTTGTAAACTAAAGCCTGAAATATCTACTATCATTTCTTAAATTTTCTCAGTTTTTTTTTTTTTTCAAATTTGTGTAACTTTGAGTAAAGCTTGTATTTCTCAATTGCTGTAGTTTGATTCTATAACTTTTTTGTGATTCCAATGCTTAAGAAGTCATAAAAGCCTCCGATGCTATGTGAAATGATTCTGTGTTGCTCAAGTAGTAAATTATGGTAAAACATAACAGACACTTCTGAGCATGATGTACCAAAAGAAGCTATGTAAAATTAATTCTGAAATGATAAATGGATTATTGGTAATATGTCTCCAATTCCATAACTCTTCAAATCATATTTCAGACAGTTAAGATGCAAACATAAGCTGTTCGGGGATTTTAGTTGAAGTTTTGTTGAAGCTTCTTCAAATAACTCTATTCAAACAGAATTTCTATGGAAGCTCTAGCAAACAGGCCTACCTAGGATTAGGAACAACTGGTGTATGAGTTTCCAAATTTTTTTCCTTTAAACAACAAAATAGAGAGTACATTCAATATACTATGAAATCATTTTTTCTATATATTGTTTTATTCGTTGTAAATTTACCAATTGGATATACGAATTATCTTAAAACTATTTGTTCATCCTATTATATTTACTTACTCTTTCCTGTTTCTTTTGTGGTGGATAATGAAGCTATGCCAGATTTCACAGAAGTATACAGCTTTCTTGGGAGCATGTTTGACCCAACCGCAAGTGGCCATTTGCAGAAGTTAAAAGACATGGATCCTATTGATGTAGAAACAGTATGTAATCCATCTCTATCTTTTGTTTCAAGTCGTTTATAAATTCTACACATTCACGAGAAAGAATACTGGTTATCTAGCAGAGTTCCGCTGTTTTCTGGTTATTTTGCTGCTTAAATGTAAACTGCTTAATACTAGTGGACTCGGTCTTATTGCAAGTTCGATGATATCAATAAATGTTGCAATGTGATTACCAAGAATAATTTTTGTAATTGACCTACTAAATCTTGTTCTAGGTATAATCCAAAATTTTCGTTGCATTATCTTTCGTTGGTAAATATAACTCAATCAGAAATAGCTGAGCTGAATCACCCCCTGATACTTTGGGAGAAGTTTGGGGTCAATGATGAAAATGTACTACAAATGTATAATTTTGAAAGATATTCTTCTTGATGCATCAATTTTATTTGAAATGATGTCTAGCTTGATTTTTGGTCTAGCTTCATGAGCTGCTTTTACGATATAATTCTAACCTTTTTCTGAAATATTGCTCTTTTAATGATTGTTCTAGGTATTGTTGTTGATGAGGAACTTATCCGTCAACCTGACTAGTCCTGATTTTGAGGCACATGTAAGTGGTCCTATTTTTTTGTAGTTCATTAGTAAGTGTTAGTGCATTATCAAATGTGAGTAGTGTTCCAATGTACTGCAAAAAGGCACCTCAATTTTCAAAATTAAGCCCCCTGTCATGTATGGAAATTGCATTTTGGTTTTCTAATTTCTATATAGATTTTTATTTGACTTACACTTAATATACTGAGCATAGTCCACATCACTTTTTGTTGTCTGTTCAGAGCAAGTTGGCAATGTTAATTTCCACAATATGCCCCTACTTGTAATATATATTTTTAATATAGATCAGGTGCATTTAAAAGGGATAGTTTATTTAGTCCTTTTGCTTGTAGAACATGTGTTTAATTTTTTGTGAAAAATATTATAACTTTTTAGACTATTTGTAGAGTTTATTGTAGATTTCTTCTGTTTTCTTGTTATTTTTATCTCTTGGCTGGGAATTGAAATGTGTATAGAAGTTAAAATTGTGATGTCTAATAACCCGAGTTTGTTGGAGAGTAAACTATTAATGATGTAATTAGATATATAAAGCTGTACACGGTTTCTCCTTAGTCTCGTTCAGTATGTTATACGTATGGCTTTTGTCTACGAACATGAAGAACAAGAATATTCTAAGTTTCTAATCATATGGATTTTATTATGTAGACAATCCGTATTCCATACCATCCTAGTGTTGCTTTTAGTTATCCAATTACAGGTTCATTTCTAGGAGTTGGAAAGGCAATGGAATGAGACTGGGCTGTCCTATATGATGTCATCGAAAATGAAGGAAAAGTAGCCCTGTCTGTTTCTGCCAGATGCTGATCCTATGGAGAATTTATATTTTAGTTTAGCAGTACTAGGAGAATGATATAGTAGGAGTCCAGTATACTAAGATCTCGATCTGTCCCTTTTCTTGTTGCATCGGCCAAAATTTTACCATGTATCCTATCAATTTCTTGCCTATTGATCTAATGTTGGCCTATGGGATAGTAGATCTGAAATCAGGTCCATTGCAATATTTCCATAAGATAGCTTGACTCTTCTTAGAATGTCAACATGCCTGACTAATCCAACTAGTTAGTAACTTAATGGAAGAGGAGTTTAACCACGTGTTCCAAATTGCATAATCCTCAATGCAATGTTGGTCCTTATATGCCCAAGTAACTTCAGTCATCTTTTGATGTAGAACTTTTGGTGCAGCAACTTTGCCTTGGTTAAGTCATTCGTTTAGTCATTAGCAAGGATTTAAGTGCCGTGTGTCACGGACTAAGCATTTTTGCTCGCAAAGCCCGTGTGGCACCCGCCTTCCTGCTCGAAGATAGGCAAGCCTAGCTCCCTATTGCTAGCCTGGACCTCCGCGCCCTACGACTAGGTATGCAAAAAAGAGAGAAGAGAGAGAGGCAGAGGTTCCCAAAAAACTAAGTACTTCACTACTTAGAAAAATAGGACTACAATACACAACTCCTCTTGTGTTTGGCCTTAGCCATCCCCACAGTTTATAGGCCTAAGATACATTGAATCTAGCCCACACTAACTCACCACTAAGCATACATTAACTCACCCACTATCACATAGTAAAGAGCCCTTATGAATGCCTCATGAATGCATAGTGATCCCAAGTGTTGCCCATGACCCTTGGGTTTCCGCTGGCGGTTTTGGAGTCGTTAAGTCCAGCAGTTACATGATCCTTTGTCTCCCACAATGGCTGCTAGTTTTGGCCTCCTTGACAGCCCGCTCGGTTAGCGAAGTTGGGCCAGGAACTCGAGCTGCGCAGGAATTTTTCTAAGTCCTTGACACTCTTCCCCACCTAATGCGCAGACGCCCTCGTCGAGCGCCAAGCCGCTCTCAGTTTGCATAGCCTTGCTCGCAGTCCGCCGTACCTTCGCGCCCGTGCGGTCTCGAGCCTTGCTACCGCAGTTCGCCTTTGCTTCCGCATTAGCCCCTAGTGCCTTGCTCCTCTGAGCACGAACACCAGCTAGCTCGCTGCGTGGAGAAGTTTGTTGTTGAGCCCGAACAGTCGAGTGTGCCTGTCCTCCGCGACACGCATGCACACGCGGCCAAGTTGCGGGACGCTCCCTGGTACCCTCGGGCTCCATCTTGGCTTTGTACTTGACAGAGCGACGCACCCCTCGATTGGGTGCTAGTTGCTCTCGCATCTCTTGAGACTCGACAGTCTCGCCCTCGCTTGGGTCCTCCTCTTCGAGGCCCCCAGCCCTTCCGCACTTCACCTCCTCGCAAAGGTGCAGGGTTGTAAGGGTCTGATCCTTCATCGGTGGGGCTGGACTCTGGTTACTCCCCTTCGCATCCCCTGTATCACGGCACTTTCTCTTACCTTTGGCCTTGCTCGCCCTAGGTGGTTTGCCATAATCGCTCTCAGTCCGCTCGGGTAGTGCCTCCCTCGTCTTGAGGTCCTAGACCTCCTTGACCTGGGCATCGATGTCCTGAAGCAGCACATCTCGCGCATCCCTCTCGTCGTTGCGACGGGCAAGATCCGCCTTGAACTTCTCCAGACGATGGCGGAATGTTGCCATGGCTGCAACAATATCCTTCTCCATCAAGTAAAGCCCCTCATCCAACAAATGCATAGTTTGCGCAAATGCAGAGAATTGCTTCTTCATTCTCGTCGTAACATCCTTCTGCAGCCCCGCGCGGTACTCCAAGGATGCGGCCTCCTTCGCGAGTGCTTGTGGCTCCTTGCTCCTTTCTCGCTTGGTCTGCGTCGGAGGCTCAACAGTTACACGTCGATGATGGCGGTATCTGATGACGACATGGTTCCTTCTCGAATCGGCTCTGATACCAACCGTCACGGACTAAGCGTTTTTGCTCACAAAGCCCGTGCGGCGCCCGCCTTCCTGCTCGAAGATGGGCAAGCCTAGCTCTCTATTGCTAGCCTGGACCTCCGCGCCCTACAACTAAGTATGCAAAAAGGAGAGAAGAGAGAGAGGCAAAGGTTCCCAAAAAACTAAGTACTCTACTACTTAGAAATATAGGACTACAATACACAACTCCTCTTGTGTTTGGCCTTAGCCATCCCCACAATTTATAAGCCTAAGATACATTGAATCTAGCCCACACTAACTCACCACTAAGCGTATATTAACTCACCCACTATCACATAGTAAAGAGCCCTCATGAATGCCTCATGAATGCATAGTGATCCCAAGGTTTGCCCATGACCCTTGGGTTCCGCTGGCAATTTTGGAGCCGTTAAGTCCAGCAGTTACATGACCCTTTGTCTCCCACAATGACTGCTGGTTTTGGCCTCCTTGACAACCTGCTCGGCTAGCGAAGTTGGGCCAAAGACTCAAGTTGCGCAGGAATTTTTCTAAGTCCCTGACACGTGGCACGGGATCGTGCCATAAACTTGCTAGCACAGTACAGCATGGTGCGTGCCGGGCCTTACCGATGCGTGCCGGTCACAAAAAAAATATGTGTGCCGACACATAATGATATGTAAAATTTATTTTCTTTTGCAACAAAATTTTCTAGTTGCTTATTATGTATCTTTATCAAATCTTTTGAACTTTATTGGAAAAATTACTAACTTATTTAAAGTAAAAAGGATTTTGAACTGTCCCATCGGCACGGGGGCTGTATCGTGCCGGTATCTTATTGGCACGATACCGTACGGTAGATACGGCCCGTGCCGATGGGTACTTAAATCCTTGGTCATTAGTCGCCTTCAGGTGCATCTATGTATCCTAATCTCTTCTTTTGCACATCCGTGAAGAATTTTGGAGGGATAACTATGCATCTCTTGTTGCCTCTATATGCGATACATACTTTTCTGGAACAACGGAATAGTGGGTTCCACATGTTAGAACCCATAAAGTTACTTTTAGTTAGGGCCATACAAGAATCCTTTCTATACGATTGCTGGTAGTACTATGTCATCGAATGCAGACGCTAGTTGAGGCTTGAGGAGATGATGGTGGATGGGGTGGAAGCCAGAAGACAGGAAACACCTCTTCCTATCTCTGTGTAGAATTTTTTAACCAGTTGCGCATTCTTTTTGTCCCCCCAAAACTATCCTTCTCTCATGGATGGTTTCAATTCTTCTTTTTGAGAAATTTTATGCAGGAGCAAATGCAAAATGTTTAAGCTATCTCTGTAATCTGAAACTATCTATTCTATATGATCTAGTCGAGGCAATACACAGCCCAGGAGACCTGCTATGAAGAAAAGTTGCAGCATGATAGTCTTTCTTTAACCTAATATGGATAGACATTAAAAACACCAGTTAGGCTTAATAGGTGCTTCGCAATATAATTGAAGTCATGGGTATCTTGAGAAAGATTGTTAGCAAGGCAATTAATGAAGTAACAGAAGTATGGACATGATTTAGTTTTTGATAGAAGTTCCTTATCCTGTCACGCCCCGGCACCGCCACTTTGGTCGGATTCGGGCGCGCCTACAGACCGCCGAACGGACAGAGTTTTTTCTGTATGTCCAAGGCGTCGCAATCAATACAATTCACGAAGTTCCAAACAGAAACATAATTCATACCCAGATTGCATAAGAAAAGTATCATAAACCACTATGCTATTACAAGCATTCACATTACATTCACACTTTTACCTTTTTCTTCCAAATGTAATAAGTTGATTGTAATGAGGAAGAGTTGCCGTAGAACTCTTAAATGAATAATTGTTTTTATCTCTGAAGCTGAGTATGTTCTGAATATCTCATCCTAAGAAAAACTTGCTGGGGAAATTGTAGGAAGGGGATAGATTACACTCATCTTGATTAGTGCTTCTAGCTGTCGCAAAAATATTTTATTATGTAGTATCTGAAGTGTGTAACAGGACTTTTTTGAATTTGCATAGCTAAAGGTCCCATTTATGGTTTTTTTTTTCCCCCTCTTTTTTGTTTCCTCAAGTTCTATGTGATTGGATGCGGACTTTTACTCTTGTTCTTTTTTACTAGTTTGAGCTCCTGTTTTCCGAAAACAAAGAGCCTAAAGAGTTACCACTACTATTTCGGCCCTTTTTTCTTTTTCCAAACAAAACTTACAAATATAGAGCTCGTAAGCAATCAGTAACTGCAAAAACGATCAATAAAAGCAAAATGATGACCGCCCCTATGTGCCTGAAATCACATAGAACTTGAGGAAAAACAAAAACCGGAATGTGTAAGCAACATCAAATATGTTGTGTTTATTAGCTGTGTTATTCCCTCATGGTGTTTATTGTAATTAAAAAGCATTTAAACAGAGATTAAAGCTTATGCCATACTACCTTTTGAGTTTGAATATTATGCCATACTACCTTTTGAGTTTGAATTTAAATTTGTTGCGTTGTCTTGCGTTCTTTTTTAATGTTGCTACATATCTATCTATTTAGTATTTGAGTACTCAACTAACCAAATTTTTTGTTCCTTCCACTGCTGTAATGAATGGTGGACTGATAACTTAATGAAATTACCAGAGGCAGTTACTATCGAAGTATGGTGTCGACTCTGAGGAAGCTATATCTAGTAGCATAAACAACCCGCTTCAAGCTGGTGAAAGTCTAAACACTTCATGCATGTATGTTATTCTTCTTTTCTATGATCTTTTTTTTTTTTTTTTTTTCACATTCTATTATTCTAATTTATCGTGAATACCTATGCTAATTAAACCAAATCTTCCAAATTTTCTAGGGTTAAAGGTGAATAAACGACACCCACGCTTGCATGGTCCTAAGAAAACAATTATTAAGTCAGTCATGCGAATGGCTGCATAAATAGTTGCAAGCTTTCATTATTGGTGATTTCTGAATAATATAATCGAGTTCCAAATCTCTTCGATAGTGTGTAATTATGAAGCTCTTATAACTTGGTCATGTACATACGTAACAACTCTCCAGGTTATTTGCAGCTTCTATTTGAGATTGCCAAGGGATTAAAAAAAAAAGCCGGTAGATCGGCTCACTAGATCCTCTTCCTCTCCTCTCTTTTTTTCTTTTATTTTTATTTTTATTTTTTGGTTTGGATTCAGTATTCATGTATGGTTTGTATAATAGATATTTTTGGATGTTGTAAGTTTCCCATGTAATAAAAAATCAATTAAAGTAAGTTTTCGGTGAGGCAAACACACTATCAGCTAAACTTTTCAGGTGTGTTGTTTGTTGTTGTTGTTGAGAATGATTTGGTTTACGTATTCGCTCGTCGAATGCGAAAAAAATGAGTGCATCAATTATTGCTTGGTGAGATGTTGTGCAGAGTGAATAGTTTCTTCTCAAATTGTAACTTATGAATATTATGATTTTAATTTTTTATTGACTTTCCAGTAGAACATAAGATGGTTTATCATATTCTGAAAAAATATGTGGTAATTGCATGATTTTTTTCTTTTTTTTTAATATCTCCGCATTGTTGCTTGCAAACAAAAGATTTATGCCTAATAAGAATCAAGATGCATCAAGACAAAGTCACAAATCCTCATTTCTTATTGAGTTACACAACTAGATTCAACATTCAAACAGTTCCAAAAAATTTAGGGTTGTGATCTGGTTTCAGTGTATATACTTTTTATTTTATTCGAGAGAAATGTACAAATGAACTTAGCTAGAAATATGAACCAATTATAAGCTTCGAACTTGGGATCTCAAATATCAACTATAAATCTTTTGTCATCTGTGTTAGGGACGGTCGATATATTCATA